>CAUDMG010002530.1:1040000-1627500 GCA_958450375.1 Homarus gammarus
ACCTGTCAGTGCGTTACTGTACCTACCTGTGCGTTACTGTACCTACCTGTGTGTTACTGTACCTACCTGTGTGTTAGTCTACCTACCTCTGTGTTACTGTACCAACCTGTATGTTAGTCTACCTGTCAGTGTGTTGCTGTACCTACCTGTGTGTTGCTGTACCTACCTGTGTGTTACTGTACCTACCTGTGTGTTAGTCTACCTACCTCTGTGTTACTGTACCAACCTGTATGTTAGTCTACCTGTCAGTGTGTTGCTGTACCTACCTGTGTGTTATGGTACCTGTCTGTGTGTTACTGTACCTACCTCTGAGTTACTGTACCTACCTGTGTGTTGCTGTACCTACCCGTGTGGTACTCTACCTACCTGTGTGTTAGTGCACCTATCTGTGTGGTACTCTACCTACCTGTGTTACTCTACCTACTTGTGTGTTACTGTACCTACCTGTGTGTTACCGTACCTACCTGTGTGTTGTTATACCTACCTGTGTGTTGCTGTACCTACCTGTGTGTTAGTCTACCTGTCTGTGTGTTAGTCTACCTGTCTGTGTGTTACTGTACCTACCTCTGAGTTACTGTACGTACCTGTGTGTTGCTGTACCTACCTCTGAGTTACTGTACCTACCTGTGTGTTGCTGTACCTACCTGTGTGTTAGTCTACCTGTCTGTGTGTTAGTCTACCTGTCTGTGTGTTACTGTACCTACCTCTGAGTTACTGTACCTACCTGTGTGTTGCTGTACCTACCTCTGAGTTACTGTACCTACCTGTGTGTTAGTCTACCTACCTCTGTGTTGCTGTACCTACCTGTGTGTTGCTGTACCTACCTGTGTGTTAGTCTACCTGTCTGTGTGTTACTGTACCTACCTCTGAGTTACTGTACCTACCTGTGTGTTGTTATACCTACCTGTGTGTTAGTCTACCTGTCTGTGTGTTACTGTACCTACCTCTGAGTTACTGTACCTGTCTGTGTGTTGCTGTACCTGCCTGTGTGTTAGTCTACCTGTCTCTGTGTTACTGTACCTACCTGTGTGTTACTGTACCTACCTGTGTGTTAGTCTACCTGTCTGTGTGTTAGTCTACCTACCTGTGTGTTGCTGTACCTACCTGTGTGTTAGTCTACCTGTCTGTGTGTTACTGTACCTACCTGTGTGTTGCTGTACCTACCTCTGTGTTGCTGTACCTACCTGTGTGTTAGTCTACCTACCTGTGTGTTACTGTACCTACCTCTGTGTTGCTGTACCTACCTGTGTGTTAGTCTACCTGTCTGTGTGTTGCTGTACCTACCTCTGTGTTGCTGTACCTACCTGTGTGTTAGTCTACCTATCTGTGTGTTGCTGTACCTACCTGTGTGTTAGTCTACCTACCTGTGTGTTGCTGTACCTGTCTGTGTGTTGCTGTACCTACCTGTGTGTTAGTCTACCTGTCTGTGTGTTGCTGTACCTACCTGTGTGTTAGTCTACCTACCTGTGTGTTGCTGTACCTGTCTGTGTGTTGCTGTACCTACCTGTGTGTTGCTGTACCTACCTGTGTGTTAGTCTACCTACCTCTGTGTTGCTGTACCAACCTGTGTGTTAGTCTACCTACCTGTGTGTTAGTCTACCTACCTCTGTGTTGCTGTACCTTCCTCTGTGTTGCTGTACCTACCTGTGTGTTAGTCTACCTACCTGTGTGTTAGTCTACCTACCTGTGTGTTAGTCTACCTACCTCTGTGTTGCTGTACCTACCTCTGTGTTGCTGTACCAACCTGTGTGTTAGTCTACCTACCTGTGTGTTAGTCTACCTACCTCTGTGTTGCTGTACCTACCTCTGTGTTGCTGTACCTACCTGTATGTTAGTCTACCTGTCTGTGTGTTGCTGTACCTACCTGTGTGTTAGTCTACCTACCTCTGTGTTGCTGTACCTACCTGTATGTTAGTCTACCTGTCTGTGTGTTGCTGTACCTACCTGTGTGTTACTGTACCTACCTGTGTGTTAGTCTACCTGTCTGTGTGTTGCTGTACCTACCTCTGTGTTGCTGTACCTACCTTTGAGTTACTGTACCTATCAGTGTGTTAGTCTACCTGTCTGTGTGTTACTGTACCTACCTCTGAGTTACTGTACCTGTCTGTGTGTTGCTGTACCTGCCTGTGTGTTAGTCTACCTGTCTCTGTGTTACTGTACCTACCTGTGTGTTACTGTACCTACCTGTGTGTTAGTCTACCTGTCTGTGTGTTAGTCTACCTACCTGTGTGTTGCTGTACCTACCTGTGTGTTAGTCTACCTGTCTGTGTGTTACTGTACCTACCTGTGTGTTGCTGTACCTACCTCTGTGTTGCTGTACCTACCTGTGTGTTAGTCTACCTACCTGTGTGTTACTGTACCTACCTCTGTGTTGCTGTACCTACCTGTGTGTTAGTCTACCTGTCTGTGTGTTGCTGTACCTACCTCTGTGTTGCTGTACCTACCTGTGTGTTAGTCTACCTATCTGTGTGTTGCTGTACCTACCTGTGTGTTAGTCTACCTACCTGTGTGTTGCTGTACCTGTCTGTGTGTTGCTGTACCTACCTGTGTGTTAGTCTACCTGTCTGTGTGTTGCTGTACCTACCTGTGTGTTAGTCTACCTACCTGTGTGTTGCTGTACCTGTCTGTGTGTTGCTGTACCTACCTGTGTGTTGCTGTACCTACCTGTGTGTTAGTCTACCTACCTCTGTGTTGCTGTACCAACCTGTGTGTTAGTCTACCTACCTGTGTGTTAGTCTACCTACCTCTGTGTTGCTGTACCTTCCTCTGTGTTGCTGTACCTACCTGTGTGTTAGTCTACCTACCTGTGTGTTAGTCTACCTACCTGTGTGTTAGTCTACCTACCTCTGTGTTGCTGTACCTACCTCTGTGTTGCTGTACCAACCTGTGTGTTAGTCTACCTACCTGTGTGTTAGTCTACCTACCTCTGTGTTGCTGTACCTACCTCTGTGTTGCTGTACCTACCTGTATGTTAGTCTACCTGTCTGTGTGTTGCTGTACCTACCTGTGTGTTAGTCTACCTACCTCTGTGTTGCTGTACCTACCTGTATGTTAGTCTACCTGTCTGTGTGTTGCTGTACCTACCTGTGTGTTACTGTACCTACCTGTGTGTTAGTCTACCTGTCTGTGTGTTGCTGTACCTACCTCTGTGTTGCTGTACCTACCTTTGAGTTACTGTACCTATCAGTGTTTTAGTCTACCTGTCTGTGTGTTACTGTACCTACCTCTGTGTTGCTGTACCTACCTGTGTGTTGCTGTACCTACCTTTGAGTTACTGTACCTATCAGTGTTTTAGTCTACCTGTCTGTGTGTTACTGTACCTACCTCTGTGTTGCTGTACCTACCTGTGTGTTGCTGTACCTACCTTTGAGTTACTGTACATACCTGTGTGTTATGGTACCTGTCTGTGTGTTACCGTACCTACCCGTGTGGTACTCTACCTACCTGTGTGTTAGTCTACCTGTCAGTGTGTTACTGTACCTACCTCTGTGTTGTTGTACCTACCTGTGTGGTACTCTACCTACCTGTGTGTTACTGTACCTACTTGTGTGTTACTGTACCTACCTGTGTGCTACTGTACCTACCTGTGTGTTACTGCACCTACCTGTGTGTTACTTTACCTACCTGTGTGTTATGGTACCTATCTGTGTGATACTGTATCTTCCGGTGTGTTGCTGTAGCTACCTGTGTGTCACTGTACCTACCAGGTGTGTTGCTCTACCTGTGTGTTACTGTACCTGCCTTTGTGTTACTGTAACCTACCTGTATGTTACTATACCAACCTGTGTGTTACTGTACCTACCTCTGAGTTGCTGCTAGGGAGTACCCTAGCAGCAGTAGTGTTTCTTGAGACCTGCCTGGCTGGCGGGTCTGGGCGCTGAAGGGGCGTAGGATCTCTAGGACAGTTAGGGTGCCATACAGGAACTCCAACTGTTTTGCAGTTAATACACTTCTGTTGAATGACACCCCTTGAGCAACTGTATCTCTGCAAGCCTGTGTCTTGAGCAGAGACCACACCACGGCATAGAAAAGGGGCATACTCGGGCCACAGGGCCCCAGTGTTGACAATTGTAACACCTCCGGGTAGGAGGCTGATAGAGAGTTACCTTCAGAGTCCGATAGGCACCACGGATTCGAATGGTCTTGGGTGAGTCCCCCGAGCCAACCCAGTCTGCAATGACTGCGTTCTTGCCCCTGAGTCGCTTCGTCCTTCTGATGGTGGGATGAGCTTCTAGTAGTGTAGGGGTCTGGTACTGGTCGAGCCCTATGATTAAGATGGTTTTCTTGATCGATGGTTGGGATGATTGTTCCATGGTTATTCCCCCTATGCTATTGGTCAGGAGATCCTGTATGACTGCTGGGTCGCTTCTAATCAGAACATGATCTTGTGAACTGACTGAACTGAAACTCAGCCTCTGGGTGTTTATCTTCCGCATCGTTCAGCCATCGATACTTGACTTCAGGTGGTGTACCTTCAAGGAAGTTTAATCTTACTCTCATGGGGGGTTGAGGTTGTAGTTGAAGGTCTCTTAAGTTTTTCTGCCTTTTCAGCCTTCTGCTTGTTCCTGGACTGAAATAGTTCAAAGACATCCTTTCCATTGGTGTCAAGGTCAACACCACAGTCACCTGGCTCACTCAGTGCATCAGGAGAGTTAAAGCAAGTAGCTGGGTCGCCAGTCAACTCAGACATGGTGGAGTTACAGGACCCGACCTACTGTATATGCCTACGTCAGAGGGCCGAGGACTGCTTGGCACTCCTAGGAAGTCAGCGGTGGTTGGGAGGCGTAACCCTCTTACAGGACAAGGGAAACTGGCATCTACAGCGTATCAGCTGTGTGAGGGGAGGCCATGAGCGGGCCTCCCGCGCAGGGAGTGTGGTGTCAGCGGGACAAAGGTAACAGGAGTATTCTCAGTTTATAAACACTTTTATTACACTACACTTGTTCTTAATAGTGTGTGTGTGTGTGCGTGTGTGTGTGTGGTGCTGTGTGTGTGAGGTGCTGCGTGTGTGAGGTGCTGTGTGTGTGTGTGTGTGAGGTGCTGTGTGTGTGAGTGTGTGTGTGAGGTGCTGTGTGTGTGAGGTGCTGTGTGTGTGTGTGTGTGTGTGGTGCTGTGTGTGTGAGGTGCTGTGTGTGTGAGGTGCTGTGCGTGTGTGAGGTGCTGTGTGTGTGGTGTGTGTGTGTGTGTGTGTGAGGTGCTGTGTGTGTAAGGTGCTGTGTGTGTGTGTGTGTGTGTGTGAGGTGCTGTGTGTGTGAGGTGCTGTGTGTGTGTGTGGTGTGGTGTGGTGTGAGTTGTGTGTGTGTGTGGTGTGTGTGTGTGGGTGTGTGTGTGGTGTGTGTGTGTGTGGTGTGTGTGGGTGTGTGGTGTGCTGTGTGTGTGAGGTGCTGTGTGTGTGAGGTGCTGTGTGTGTGTGTGTGTGTGTGTGTGGTGTGTGTGTGTGAGGTACTATGTGTGTGAGGTGCTGTGTGTGTGAGGTGCTGTGTGTGTGTGTGTGTGTGTGTGTGAGGTGCTGTGTGTGTGAGGTGCTGTGTGTGTGAGGTGCTGTGTGTGTGAGGTGCTGTGTGTGTGAGGTGCTGTGTGTGTGAGGTGCTGTGTGTGTGAGGTGCTGTGGTGTGTGTGAGTGTGTGTGTGTGAGGTGCTGTGTGTGTGGTGTGTGTGTGGTGTGTGTGTGTGTGTGAGGTGTGTGTGTGTGTGAGGTGCTGTGTGTGTGTGTGTGTGGTGTGTGTGTGGTGTGTGTGTGTGTGAGGTGCTGTGTGTGTGAGGTGCTGTGTGTGTGTGTGCGCTGTGTGTGTGAGGTGCTGTGTGTGTGTGTGTGTGTGTGTGTGTGTGTGTGTGAGGTGCTGTGTGTGTGTGTGCTGTGTGTGTGAGGTGCTGTGTGTGTGAGGTGCTGTGTGTGTGAGGTGCTGTGTGTGTGAGGTGTGTGTGTGTGTAAGGTGCTGTGTGTGTGAGGTGCTGTGTGTGTGTGTGTAAGGGGCTGTGTGTGTGAGGTGCTGTGTGTGTGTGGTGTGTGTGTGTGTGTGTGTGTGTGTGTGAGGTGCTGTGTGTGTGAGGTGCTGTGTGTGTGAGGTGTTGTGTGTGTGTGTGTTTGTGTGTAAGGTGCTGTGTGTGTGAGGTGCTGTGTGTGTGAGGTGCTGTGTGTGTGTGTGTGTGTGTGTTTGTGTGTAAGGTGCTGTGTGTGTGAGGTGCTGTGTGTGTGTGGTGTGTGTGTGTGTGTGAGGTGCTGTGTGTGTGAGGTGCTGTGTGTGTGTGAGGTGCTGTGTGTGTGAGGTGCTGTGTGTGTGAGGTGCTGTGTGTGTGTGTGTGTGTGAGGTGCTGTGTGTGTGAGGTGCTGTGTGTGTGTGTGTGTGTGTGTGTTTAATAATAATAATAATAATAATTAACGGTTTATTGAAAGAGCTTGGCAGCCAGAAGGCTGAAAATATACAGTTACATATTTGGGGAATGGGTTACGAATTACAAATAACATACAAGTAACATAAGTGACACAAATAAGACATATAATAACTTAGATGGGGAAAAGCTCAAACTACAGTTCATTTCAACATAGTGACAGTGTTACAGTATTACAAGTTATTGATAATTTTTACAATGGTTGGGACTGGGCTGTTCTTATAGCGATCAGTTCGTGCACGTATGGGCTGGATGCGGTTGTGGTGTCGAACAGCAATTCTCGGACAAGGGACCTCGGGTGGTAGTAGGAGCCGGTGTCGGGGATGGTGTAGAAGCTTCTTACCAAATTTGCAGATGAGGTCGTGGTGATGGTCAGTGAGAGTCGAAAGGGTCAGTGTGTTGAGCGCTTCTTGATATGTGGAGTAGGAGGGGGAGAGAATAATCTTGCATGCCCTCTTTTGCACTTTTTCTAGGTGTTTACGTTGTGTGGCATTTAGGGAGGAAGACCAGGTGGGGGAGGCATAGGTGAGCTTGGGAAGTATGAATGTTGTGTAAACACTGAGGAGCTCGTGTGCAGGAACTCCGAGGGACTTGAGTCGGCGGAGGAGGTGGAGACGGAAACTGGAGGATTTGACAACTTCATTGACGTGTGGTTTCCAATTTAGTTTGTTGTCTATGGTGACGCCGAGGAGCTTCGTGGAATCTACAACCTGGAGTGTGTTCGGACCTAGAGTAATGGAAGGAGGTGGGACATTGTCGGAGGAGAGGTTGATGTGCATAACCATGGTCTTGGTATGTGTGTGTGTGTTAGTGTGTGTGTGTGTGTGTGTGTGTGAGGTGCTGTGTGTGTGTGTGTGTGTGAGGTGCTGTGTGTGTGTGTGTGTGTGTGTGTGTGTGTGAGGTGCTGTGTGTGTGAGGTGCTGTGTGTGTGTGTGTGAGGTGCTGTGCGTGTGAGGTGCTGTGTGTGTGAGGTGCTGTGTGTGTGAGGTGCTGTGTGTGTGTGTGTGTGTGTGTGTGTGTGTGTGTGTGTGTGTGTGTGTGTGTGAGGTGCTGTGTGTGTGAGGTGCTGTGTGTGAGGTGTTGTGTGTGTGAGGTGCTGTGTGTGTAAGGTGCTGTGTGTGTGAGGTGCTGTGTGTGTGAGGTGCTGTGTGTGTGAGGTGCTGTGTGTGTGTGTGTGTGGGGGTGTGAGGTGCTGTGTGTGTGAGGTGCTGTGTGTGTGTGTGTGTGTGTGTGTGTGTGTGTGAGGTGCTGTGTGTGTGTGAGGTGCTGTGTGTGTGTGAGGTGCTGTGTGTGTGAGGTGCTGTGTGTGTGAGGTGCTGTGTGTGTGAGGTGCTGTGGAGGTGCGGTGCTCTGTGGGTGATGTGTAGGTGGGTACTGTGTGGGTGAGGTACTGTGTGGGTGAGGTACTGTGTGGGTGTGGTGCTGTGTGGGTGAGATGAGAGTGTTGGAGCGTCATCAGCCATCCTCCATCGTCCTTCTCCTCTTCCACTTACACCTCCTCTTCTTCCTCCGCCTCCTCC
Source organism: Homarus gammarus (assembly GCA_958450375.1). Lineage (NCBI taxonomy): Eukaryota > Metazoa > Arthropoda > Malacostraca > Decapoda > Nephropidae > Homarus > Homarus gammarus. The sequence continues at coordinate 1,047,911 of CAUDMG010002530.1, forward strand.
CCCTTCTCTTCTTTCCCACGACATACGATCTGAGTTGGCCACTGTGGGAACTTTCCGTAACTGAACCCAGACAGTCAGCTTTTCCTTCACCACCCCAGTTTATTTTTTGTGCCCATGGTAAGCCAGGTGAGATCTAACTAACTAACTAACTAACTAACTAACTAACTCACCGGATCACTCACTCACTCACTCACTCACTAAGTAACTCATCCGATCACTAACTAACTAACTGTGATATCTAAAACTGCGTCTCTGAAAACCACTATCATGCCTTTTAGTCTGATGGCTTAACCCTTCGAGTATGATGCTGTAACCTTTGAGTATGAGGACCTAATCCTTTGAAGACCATTGTTTAACCCTTTCGTGATGATGATGATGATGATTCCTCTTCATAACGATGAGGGTTTTGTTTTAACACAGAGATAACTATGAATTAATAATTTGAGGACGATTGTTGACTGTTAAACCCTTTGTGAACTATGGTTTAAACCTTTGATGGTGATTGTTTGATCTTTTAAGGATGATCCTTTAATTCTTTGAGGAGGAATGTTTGACACTCTGTGGACCATGATTTAACTCTTTGAGGACGATTGTTTAACACACTAAGGACGATCTTTAACTCGTTGAAGACGATGTTTTAATACTTTCAGGGCGATCGTTTAACACTTTGAGGTAAATGATTTAACACATTGGTTATATTGGTTTCTCTTTTTGAGGTCGATGGTTTGACCTTCTCGTCCTCACAGGGTTAAACTTAACAACTTTGAGAATTCCAGTCTCGTACAGCACCAACCCAGCCATGCAGCAGTAATTATGTTGTTGTGGCCTGGGAGTGATGGCGGGCAGACCATCTCTATGTAAATGTGTTTTGTTGCACCTCCTCTGGCTTCCTGGGCTCTTCTCCTCAAATGGGCTCACTGTCATACTGGGACTATTTTCTATGAGGCCCCTGTTCTACTGGGCCCTTATTCTTTTGGGCCACTGCCTTCCTGGGCCCCTATCCCTCTTGGCCCCTGTAGGACAAAGTTAGGTTAGGTTAGGTTAGGTTTATGACGTGATTTTTCAACAGTAGATAAAATAAGTTGTGTGTAGGAAAGGTTAGTGTTTCCTTGCCACATGTTGTGTTGTGTACCATAAGGTATGTCATTTGGTGTGTTATGAGTGTTAGTAACATGGCAGTGAGCTAAACATGACAAAAATGAGCTTAACATTAAAACAGGTGAGTTAAGCAACACAACAGGTGAGCTAAGAATATAACAGGAGAGCTAAACAAAACAACAGGTGAACTAAATAACACAATGGGTAAGCTAAGCAACACAACAGGTGAGATAAACAACACAACGGGTGAGATAAACAACACAACGGGTGAGCTGAGCATCTTCAGAGAGACCTGGGTTCAACAGTCTGGGTAATTATAGTACTGGTAACCATCCTGTTCACCGCTCCAGGAGGAAGACGACCAGGAGACGTAGTGAGACCAGGAGAAGACGATCAGGAGAGGTAGTGAGACCAGGAGAAGACGATCAGGAGAGGTAGTGAGACCAGGAGAAGACGATCAGGAGAGACAGTGAGACCAGGAGAAGACGATCAGTAGAGGAAGTGAGACCAGGAGAAGACGATCAGTAGAGGTAGTGAGACCAGGAGAAGACGATCAGGAGACGTAGTGAGACCAGGAGAAGACGATCAGTAGAGGTAGTGAGACCAGGAGAAGACGATCAGGAGAGACAGTGAGACCAGGAGAAGACGATCAGGAGAGACAGTGAGACCAGGAGAAGACGATCAGGAGAGACAGTGAGACCAGGAGAAGACGATCAGGAGAGGTAGTGAGACCAGGAGAAGACGATCAGGAGAGACAGTGAGACCAGGAGAAGACGATCAGTAGAGACAGTGAGACCAGGAGAAGCCGATCAGTAGAGGTAGTGAGACCAGGAGAAGACGATCAGGAGAGACAGTGAGACCAGGAGAAGACGATCAGGAGAGACAGTGAGACCAGGAGAAGCCGATCAGTAGAGGTAGTGAGACCAGGAGAAGACGATCAGGAGAGACAGTGAGACCAGGAGAAGACGATCAGGAGAGACAGTGAGACCAGGAGAAGACGATCAGTAGAGGTAGTGAGACCAGGAGAAGACGATCAGGAGAGGTAGTGAGAACATACAAACATATGAATGGAGGACACTGTAGCGGGCCTATTGCACCATACTGGACAGTCCCGTTTACACCCAACTGCAATCGCTCATATATCCATCCACCCAGTCTATGTTTGAAACTATCCAGCGTATTCGAGTTAATGATAATGTTTTGTAACTTATTCCACTCATCCACTACTCTATTTCGAACCAATGTTAACCTATCACGCAACTAAATCTAAATTTTTCTATTTTAAAATCATTGTTACAAGTTCGCTTCTGGTTGTATAGTTTGAATGCCTTTATTATATCACCTTTGTTTAACCCTGACTTCCATTTATACACCTCGATCATATCGCCCCTCACTCTACGTCTCTCAAGGGAGTGCAAATTAAGATGTTTTAACCTGTCTTTGTACTCAAGGTTCCTAATACCCCGGATTAATCTTGTCATTCTCCTTTGAATTCTTTCCAAGGATTCTACATCCATTCTGTTGTACGGTGACCAGAACTGAATTGCGTAATCCAAGTGAGGTCTCACAAGCGCAAGATATAGTTTTAGGATGACCTCGCTAGTCTTGTAACTAACACTCCTTTGTATGCTCCCAGGTACTTCGTCAGCGTTGTTTCGAGCAAATACACATTGTTTACTAGGTTTAAAATCCCTACTTAATTATCATTACTCCTGTATCTTTCTCACAGTCTGATTTCTCTATAACAACGTTGTTCATCAGATATCTAGTTTCTCTGTTTACATCTCCTAGACTATATACTTTACATTTGTCCACATTAAATTTCATCTGCCATTTTTCAGACCATGCAAAAAAATTTGTTTAGATCTTCCTGTAATTTTGCGGAGTCCTCCTCAGATTAAAGGAGTCGCCCTATTTTGGTGTCGTCAGGCAATTTACTTATGTTGCTGTCTACGTCTATCTCCACCCACCATCATGACCCACCATCACCCACCAACACCCACCATCACCCACCATCACCTACCATCATGACTCACCATCACCTACCAACACCCACAATCATGACCCACCATCACACACCATCACCCACCATCACACACCATCACCCACCATTATGACCCACCATCACCCAACATCACCCACAATCATGACCCACCATCACCCATCATCCACCTTCACCTACCATCATGACCCACCATCACCTACCAACACCCATCATCATGACCCACCATCACACACCATCACCCACCATTATGACCCACCATCACCCACCAAAACACACCATCACCCACCATCACCCACCAACACCCACCAGCACCCACCATCACAAACAATCATGACCCGCCATCACCCACCATCACCTACCAACACCCACCATCACCTACCATCATGACCCACCATCACCTACCCTCACCCACCATCACCCACAATCATGACCCACCATCACCCACCATCACCCACCATCACCTACCATCATGACCCACCATCACCCACCAACAACCACCATCATGACCCACCATCACCTACCAGCACCCACCATCACCCACCATCATGACCCACCATCACCCACCATCACCCACCATCATGACCCTTCGATCACCTATCAACACCCACCATCACCCATCATCATGAACCAACATCACCTTCCATCACCCACAATCATGACCCACCATTACCCAAAATCACCCACCATCACCCACCATCACCCACCATCATGACCCACCATAACCCACCATGACCTACCATCATGACCCTTCCATCACCTGTCAACACCCACCATCACCCATCATCGTCAACCAACATCACCCACCATCACCCACCATCATGACCCACCATCACCCACCATCACCTACCATCATGACCCACCATCATCCACCATCACCTACCATCATGACCCACCATCACCTACCATCATGACCCACCATCACCTACCATCAAGACCCACCATCACCTACCATCAAGACCCACCATCATGACCCACCATCACCTACCATCATGACCCACCATCGCCTACCATCAAGACCCACCATCACCTACCATCATGACCCACCATCACCTACCATCATGACCCACCATCACCTACCATCAAGACCCACCATCACCTACCATCATGACCCACCATCACCTACCACCATGACCCACCATCACCTACCATCAAGACCCACCATCACCTACCATCATGACCCACCATCACCTACCATCATGACCCACCATCACCTACCATCAAGACCCACCATCATGACCCACCATCACCTACCATCATGACCCACCATCACCTACCATCAAGACCCACCATCATGACCCACCATCATACCATCAAGACCCACCATCATGACCCACCATCACCTACCATCATGACCCACCATCACCTACCATCATGACCCACCATCATGACCCACCATCACCTACCATCATGACCCACCATCATGACCCACCATCACCTACCATCAAGACCCACCATCACCTACCATCAAGACCCACCATCATGACCCACCATCACCTACCATCATGACCCACCATCACCTACCATCAAGACCCACCATCACCTACCATCATGACCCACCATCACCTACCATCATGACCCACCATCACCTACCATCAAGACCCACCATCATGACCCACCATCATACCATCAAGACCCACCATCATGACCCACCATCACCTACCATCATGACCCACCATCACCTACCATCATGACCCACCATCATGACCCACCATCACCTACCATCAAGACCCACCATCACCTACCATCAAGACCCACCACCATGACCCACCATCACCTACCATCATGACCCACCATCACCTACCATCAAGACCCACCATCACCTACCATCATGACCCACCATCACCTACCATCAAGACTCACCATCACCTACCATCATGACCCACCATCACCTACCATCAAGACCCACCATCATGACCCACCATCACCTACCATCATGACCCACCATCACCTACCATCAAGACCCACTATCACCTACCATCATGACCCACCATCACCTACCATCAAGACCCACCATCACCTACCATCAAGACCCACCATCACCCACCATCACCCACCATCAAGACCCACCATCACCTACCATCATGACCCACCATCACCTACCATCAAGACCCACTATTACCTACCATCACCTACCATCACGCACCAGCCCTGGTCCTTCGTGATGGGAAAGGCTTCGACAACCTCGAAAAAATCCGAAATAAAGCCCTCAGAATTATCCTAGGATGTCCCATGAGCACTAAAGTAGTTTATATGAGGAAAGAACTACTGTAGGTATACCCAGTGTTAAAGATAGAATAATTGAAGTCAACCTCACGATAGCCCTGAGGCTTCTGCGTGGTGATCCTGATAACATTGTTTCCTTAAAATTGCCAGAATGTATGAACAATGGGACTGGTTAGTCTAAATGGATCCAAACTACAGCTACACATAGGAAGATGTTTGGACTAGACCACCTGTACAAAGTTGAGACACAACCGCACTTCCTGCCACCCTGGCGGACAGTTCCTTTCGATATCACAATACCGATATATCCGCCTAAAGAAATAATTATACAAAGTATTTATCTCCAACACACTGCCAAAGTAGGAGCTCTTGAACACATGCACACTCTACAGACTGATGATAATATCACACAGACCATCTCCACTAATGGATCTCTTAACACCGCCTGTGGGAGGGCTGGAAGTGCTATTGTTGTGACTCAACCTGACGGTAATACAATTGGAAAGGAGTTAGAATTAACAACTGGGCAACCACTCTACAAACTGAATTAGTTGCCATACTCACAGCTATTAAATTCATTGAAACCACTGTTACTGACAGTCTCATCATTACTGACTCCCTGTCTTCACTACTTGCCCTTGACTCCCTCGACTCAGGTTTTCACGCGCTTGTCTTTGAAGCCAGACATAAATATGCATACCTTGTTGACCGGGGTGTCAGGAGCAAACTGTTGTGGATCCCCTCTCACATAGGCCTCAAAGAACATGACAAAGTTGATGCTCTTGTCAAACTCGCGTCTAACAAAGGCACTGCTGAATGAAATCTTGGTCTGTCAAAAAGAACCCTTTAAACTGTAATTAGGAAGGAACTTAATGATGAATTTGACGCAAGCAGACAAATGCAAACAGGCACTAGGCAATCCATAGTTTACCATGATGAAATGTATCAAATGAAACATGTATATGGAACTTGTAACAAGATCACTGGATTACAAGATGTCGTAACTGCGAGACTAAGGTTAGGATATAAGTTCCTCTGGCAGTATGTTCCTCAAGCAGATGTGAACAAGACTAAATGTAATGTGTGTGGCCAGACATATGGCCACACACTTGAACACTACGTCCTCGACTGTGTGAAGATAGAACCTTTTAGGGACAGGTCCAAGCACACTGTGTGTGAAATGGCACAACACTTCATCTCTAATGGCAAGATAGCCGACATATTAAGATTGTATCCACTTTTTTGCACTTAATAGCTATATCAGTTCCCATTTATAGCACCAAACACACAAAGTGCTTGAATACCTCTCTCGCAAATGTGAATAACAAAGTGTGCGGCCAGACATATTGCCTCACTCTGCTATACTCACGCAGTTGCGAATAAGTTACCCTTTATGTATAGAACTAAACAATGATTTTATTTTAAAATACTGTTTAACAATCGGTGCCATAATATACTGACCTAGAGGGTTAATTAGTCTGACTCTTTTGCGCTAACGCTCCCAGGATGAGTATGGGGGTGCACAATAAACTAGCCGCTGTAAGCAGAAAAATGCAAATTCAATCATCCATTATCACCCACCATCATCATCCATCATCACCTATCATCGCCCAGAATTATAATCCACCATCACCCACCTTCATCATCCACCACCAAACACCATCATCATCCACCATCACCCACCATCACCCTTCTTCATCACCCACCATCACCCTCCATCATCAGCTAACATCACCCAGAATTATAATCCACCATCACCCACCTTCATCATCCACCACCAAACACCATCCTCATCCACCATCACCCTCCATCATCAGCTAACATCACCTCTCATCCACCAACACCCATTATCTCCAGCATCACCCACCATCATCCACCATAATCCACCATCACTCACTCTCACCAATCTTCATCCGCTATCACCCACCTTCATACACCATCACCCTCCTTTACCCACCATAATCCTTCATCAACCACTTTAACCCACCATGACCCACCTTCACCCACCTTCCCTTATTATTACCCCTCTCCACCCTCTATCACCCACCTGTATCTCCTATCACCCATCTCCACCCAATATCTCCCACCATCACCCACCATCACCTACTATCATATACCTTCATCCACCATCACCCACCTTCACCCACCAACACCCTTCTTTATCCACCTTCACTCACCAACATCCACCTACGCCCAGCATCACACACCATTACCCATCATTACCCACCATCACTCACCTTCATCCACCATTACCCAACTTCACCCATCATCACCCACTTTCATTTACCATCACCTACTATCACCCACCTTTACCCACTATCACCCACCTTCACCCACCATTACCCACCTTCATCCACCAACACCCATCTTCATCCACCATCACCCACCATCATCCACCATCACCCACCTCCATCCACCATCACCCACCTCCATCCACCACCAACCGCCTTCACCTATCATCAACCACCTTCATCCATCGTCACCCATCTTCAACCATCATCACCCAACTTCGCCCACAGTCACCAAACTTCACTCACCATCACCCACCTTTATTCACCATCACTCACCTTCATCCACCAAGAGCCACCTTCACCCATCATCATTCACCATCACCCAAACTCTTCCACCATGACTCACCTATACCCACCATCAACCACCAGGAGTAACTTTGGTGTGTGGGGTCACACACAACAACATGAGCCGGAAAAAACTCCCACGAGAGGAATTTCCTTGTTGTAATATTGTACCGCTTCCCTCCGTCCCTCTCTCTTAATCACTCCTTCCCTCTCTCGGTCCCTCACTCTTTCCCTCCTTCTTCCACAGGTCGTGGTCACCTGGGGTGGTAGCCACACCTACTACACCGTAATAACACCTCCCTGCTGATTACTGACTCTCTCTCTCACACAACAGGTCCAGTGCACTCAGGTGTTAGCGTGTTCTTTAGGGATGTGTGTGTGTGTGTGTGTGTGTGTGTGTGTGTGTGTCTTTACCACAGGCGACCTGTGGCGTAATGGTCAGCATGCTCGCCTCGCAAGCAAGCGGACCCGGGTTCGATACCAGATAGGGTGAAACTATGGGCACCTCTCTTTACGTCATTGGCCTCTGTCTACCGAGCAGTAATTGGGATCCTGGGTGTTAATCGATATGCGGATCGTATTCCGGGCAAATGGTAAGCCAGTGCAGTTGGAGAGATTGTCCGGTCTTCTCGGACTATTCCTTGACACTGGTCATGCAGCTCGTTAACTCAGGGTGTGTTTGTTGTGTTGGTGACAGCTTCTACACCTTCAACAAATTCACGCCTAGGTGGCCCTTGGGCCGGCCATACTCGTGATACGTCGTGAAAGTTTCTTTTACGCGATTGGTCAAATGCTCACAGGACACCCTGAGATTTAACATAGATTTCTCAAGCTAGGACATAGACGAACGGACCCCCATCAAGTCGAAGGAATGACTTGTTTGCCTTTAATCTAAAGAGTCATGTCGCACGAACGAGAGGCAGCAAAATTCAAGGGACTCCGAACGAGCGGGTATTCCCAAGAATCCAATGCTAACGAAACGGTCCTCATGAGAACACAACCAAACCAAAAACTGTCTGTACTTATGGCATTTGCCATGTAGAAGTAATAGCACCATATTTCTATGCCCGAATACTCCCTGAAAGTCACGAACTCTACACCTATATACCAACAACACCCAGCCTACGTAGGACTAACCAACCAGAACTTGAGAATTCACCACTGGTATCGTTACTCAAACTAGTAACAGATACCCTTCAGATGATTGCATAACTGCCAATACATCTTCCAATCTCTATGTCTTTTACTGCAAATTAACCATTCCACTGCAAAATATTTTCAAGAAAAAAAAACATCCTCAATTCTTTGCCTCTCCCTTTACCACAAGTTACTTATAACTGATTGCACACTTCATTGTCAACCAATGAGGGTTACTTAAAAAGCCCACTGCTTTTTAAAGATCCAGTCTCACCACTGGTCTTCTCGTCCTTACGGGAAATCGGGGAGCAGGAGCAACTACTGTTCTCTCCTCATCCCGTATAGCACCTCTCTCATCAGGCTCTGATTCTGAGGAAAAATCATTAGGGGGAACCTGGATGTCATTTACATGGACGAACATATCTCTGTTGATACATCTTTTCACCTTTTCTGCTGTTCGTCGAATTACTTCTGTCTCATCTGAAAGGTGGGTTAACTCAAACGCTGCACCATTGCGTATGACCTCAGTTACTGTATATGGGCCCTTCCACTTAGCATTTAATTTCCTACTGGTACCTGGGATAGGAACTTCATCTCTCACCCAAACAGTTTCCCCTAGCTGTACTGTCTGATTGACTCCATCTCGGTTTGCTACGTTCCGGAATTCTCTAGACATTCGTTCAGAAGTTTCTTTAATTACTCTGTGAGCTTCTCTCAACCTTTCAGTACTCTCGTTTTCTATTAGTGGTAACTCAATGCCCACTTGTCTCTGCGCTTGCCAGGAGAAGAACGCGAAGTGTGGCTGCACTCCAGTCGTTGTATGACCCTTCTGGTAGTAGTGGTGAACCTTCAGGTAGTGGTGGTGAACCTTCTGGTAGTAGTGGTGAACCTTCAGGTAGTGGTGGTGAACCTTCTGGTAGTAGTGGTGAACCTTCTGGTAGTGGTGGTGAAACTTCTGGTAGTAGTGGTGAACCTTCTGGTAGTGGTGGTGAACCTTCTGGTAGTGGTGGTGAACCTTCTGGTTGTAGTGGTGAACCTTCTGGTAGTGGTGGTGAACCTTCTGGTAGTGGTGGTGAACCTTCTTGTAGTAGTGGTGAACCTTCTGGTAGTGGTGGTGAACCTTCGGGTAGTGGTGGTGAACCTTCTGGTAGTGGTGGTGAACCTTCTGGTAGTGGTGGTGAACCTTCTGGTAGTAGTGGTGAACCTTCTGGTAGTGGTGGTGAACCTACTGGTAGTAGTGGTGAACCTTCTGGTAGTGGTGGTGAACCTTCTGGTAGTGGTGGTGACCCTTCTGGTAGTAGTGGTGGACCTTCAGGTAGTGGTGTGAACCTTCTGGTAGTAGTGGTGAGCCTTCTGGTAGTGGTGGTGAACCTTCTGGTAGTGGTGGTGAACCTTCTGGTAGTGGTGATAGTGAACCTTCAGGTAGTGGTGGTGAACCTTCTGGTAGTGGTGGTGAACTTTCAGGTAGTGGTGGTGAACCTTCTGGTAGTGGTGGTGAACCTTCGGGAAGTAGTGGTGAACCTTCAGGAAGTGGTGGTGAACCTTCAGGAAGTGGTGGTGAACCTTCAGGTAGTGGTTGTGAACCTTCAGGTAGTGGTGGTGAACCTTCAGGTAGTGATGGTGAACCTTCAGGTAGTAGTGGTTGTGAACCTTCAGGTAGTGGTGGTGAACCTTCTGGTAGTGGTGGTGAACCTTCTGGTAGTAGTGGTGAACCTTCTGGTAGCAGTGGTGAACCTTCTGGTAGTGGTGTTGAACCTTCTGGTAGTGGTGTTGAACCTTCTGGTAGTGGTGGGGATCCTTCGGGTAATGGGGATGAGCCTTCAGGTTGTGGTGGTGAACTTTCTGGTAATGGTGGTGAACCTTCAGTTCGTGGTGGTGAACCTTCAGGTAGTGGTGGTGAACTTCCAGGTATTGGTGACAGTGAACCTTCAAGTAGTGCTAATGGTGAGCCTTCAGGTAGCGGTGGTGAACCTTCTGGTAGTGTTGTTGAACCTTAAGGTACTGATGGTGAACCTTCTGGTAGTGGTGGTGAACCTTGAGGTACTGATGGTGAACCTTCTGGTAGTGGTGGTGGACCTTCTGGTTGTGATGGTGAACCTTGAGGTACTGGTGGTGAACCTTCTGGTAGTGTTGGTGAACCTTGAGGTACTGATGGTGAACCTTCTGGTAGTGGTGGTGAACCTTGAGGTAGTGGTGATAGTGAACCTTCAAGTAGTGGTAGTGGTGAGCCTTCAGGTAGCGGTGGTGAACCTTCAGGTACTGGTGGTGAACCTTCTGGTAGTGGTGGTGAACCTTGAGGTAGTAGTGGTGAACTTTGTGGTAGTGGTGGTGAACTTTGTGGTAGTGGTGGTGGTGGACCGTCTGGTAGTGGTGGTGAACCTTGAGGTAGTGGTGGTGAACCTTCTGGCAATGGTGGTGAACCTTGAGGTAGTAGTGGTGAACCTTCTGGTAGTGGTGATAGTGAACCTTCAGGTAGTGGTGGTGAACCTTCTGGTAGTGGTGCTGAACTTTCAGGTCGTAGTGGTGAACCTTCAGGTAGTGGTGGTGATCCTTCTGGCAGTGGTGGTGAACTTTCAGGTAGTAGTGGTGAACCTTCTGGTATTGGTGATAGTGTACCTTCTGGTAGTGGTGGTGAACCTTCTGGTAGTAGTGGTGAACCGTCTGGTAGTAGTGGTGAACCTTCAGGTAGTAGTGGTGAACCTTCTGGTAGTGGTGGTGAACTTTCAGGTAGTAGTGGTGAACCTTCTGGTATTGGTGATAGTGAACCTTCAGGTAGTGGTGGTGAACCTTCTGGTATTGGTGATAGTGAACCTTCAGGTCGTGGTGGTGAACCTTCTTGTAGTGGTGGTGAACCTTCTGGTAGTGGTGGTTAACCTTCAGGTAGTAGTGGTGAACCTTCTGGTAGTAGTGGTGAACCTTCTGGTAGTGGTGGTGAACCTTCTGGTAGTGGTGGTGAGCTTTCAGGTAGTAGTGGTGAACCTTCATGTAGTGGTGGTGAACCTTCTGGTAGTGGTGGTGAACCTTCTGATAGTGGTGGTGAACCTTCTGGTAGTGGTGGTGAACCTTCTGGTATTGGTGATAGTGAATCTTCAGGTAGTGGTGGTGAACCTTCTGGTAGTGGTGGTGAACCTTCTGGTAGTGGTGGTGAACCTTCTGGTAGTGGTGATAGTGAACCTTCAGGTAGTGGTGGTGAACCTTCTGGTAGTGGTGGTGAACTTTCAGGTAGTGGTGGTGAACCTTCTGGTAGTGGTGGTGAACCTTCGGGAAGTAGTGGTGAACCTTCAGGAAGTGGTGGTGAACCTTCAGGAAGTGGTGGTGAACCTTCAGGTAGTGGTTGTGAACCTTCAGGTAGTGGTGGTGAACCTTCAGGTAGTGATGGTGAACCTTCAGGTAGTAGTGGTTGTGAACCTTCAGGTAGTGGTGGTGAACCTTCTGGTAGTGGTGGTGAACCTTCTGGTAGTAGTGGTGAACCTTCTGGTAGCAGTGGTGAACCTTCTGGTAGTGGTGTTGAACCTTCTGGTAGTGGTGTTGAACCTTCTGGTAGTGGTGGGGATCCTTCGGGTAATGGGGATGAGCCTTCAGGTTGTGGTGGTGAACTTTCTGGTAATGGTGGTGAACCTTCAGTTCGTGGTGGTGAACCTTCAGGTAGTGGTGGTGAACTTCCAGGTATTGGTGACAGTGAACCTTCAAGTAGTGCTAATGGTGAGCCTTCAGGTAGCGGTGGTGAACCTTCTGGTAGTGTTGTTGAACCTTAAGGTACTGATGGTGAACCTTCTGGTAGTGGTGGTGAACCTTGAGGTACTGATGGTGAACCTTCTGGTAGTGGTGGTGGACCTTCTGGTTGTGATGGTGAACCTTGAGGTACTGGTGGTGAACCTTCTGGTAGTGTTGGTGAACCTTGAGGTACTGATGGTGAACCTTCTGGTAGTGGTGGTGAACCTTGAGGTAGTGGTGATAGTGAACCTTCAAGTAGTGGTAGTGGTGAGCCTTCAGGTAGCGGTGGTGAACCTTCAGGTACTGGTGGTGAACCTTCTGGTAGTGGTGGTGAACCTTGAGGTAGTAGTGGTGAACTTTGTGGTAGTGGTGGTGAACTTTGTGGTAGTGGTGGTGGTGGACCGTCTGGTAGTGGTGGTGAACCTTGAGGTAGTGGTGGTGAACCTTCTGGCAATGGTGGTGAACCTTGAGGTAGTAGTGGTGAACCTTCTGGTAGTGGTGATAGTGAACCTTCAGGTAGTGGTGGTGAACCTTCTGGTAGTGGTGCTGAACTTTCAGGTCGTAGTGGTGAACCTTCAGGTAGTGGTGGTGATCCTTCTGGCAGTGGTGGTGAACTTTCAGGTAGTAGTGGTGAACCTTCTGGTATTGGTGATAGTGTACCTTCTGGTAGTGGTGGTGAACCTTCTGGTAGTAGTGGTGAACCGTCTGGTAGTAGTGGTGAACCTTCAGGTAGTAGTGGTGAACCTTCTGGTAGTGGTGGTGAACTTTCAGGTAGTAGTGGTGAACCTTCTGGTATTGGTGATAGTGAACCTTCAGGTAGTGGTGGTGAACCTTCTGGTATTGGTGATAGTGAACCTTCAGGTCGTGGTGGTGAACCTTCTTGTAGTGGTGGTGAACCTTCTGGTAGTGGTGGTTAACCTTCAGGTAGTAGTGGTGAACCTTCTGGTAGTAGTGGTGAACCTTCTGGTAGTGGTGGTGAACCTTCTGGTAGTGGTGGTGAGCTTTCAGGTAGTAGTGGTGAACCTTCATGTAGTGGTGGTGAACCTTCTGGTAGTGGTGGTGAACCTTCTGATAGTGGTGGTGAACCTTCTGGTAGTGGTGGTGAACCTTCTGGTATTGGTGATAGTGAATCTTCAGGTAGTGGTGGTGAGCCTTCTGGTAGTGGTGGTGAACTTTCAGGTAGTGGTGGTGAACCTTCTGGTAGTGGTGATAGTGAACCTTCAGGTAGTGGTGGTGAACCTTCTGGTAGTGGTGGTGAACTTTCAGGTAGTGGTGGTGAACCTTCTGGTAGTGGTGGTGAACCTTCGGGAAGTAGTGGTGAACCTTCAGGAAGTGGTGGTGAACCTTCAGGAAGTGGTGGTGAACCTTCAGGTAGTGGTTGTGAACCTTCAGGTAGTGATGGTGAACCTTCAGGTAGTAGTGGTTGTGAACCTTCAGGTAGTGGTGGTGAACCTTCAGGTAGTGGTGGTGAACCTTCAGGTAGTAGTGGTTGTGAACCTTCAGGTAGTGGTGGTGAACCTTCAGGTAGCGGTGGTGAACCTGTAGGTAGCTGTATTGAAGCTTCAGGATGCGGCGGGTAACCTTGAGGTTGTGCTGGTGAACCTGCATGAGGGTGGTGGTGAATCTGTAGGCAGGTGGTGGTCAACCTGCAGGTAGATGGTAGTTAACCTGCAGGTATGTGATGGTGAACGTACAGGTAGGTGGCGGTGAACCTGCGGGTAGGTAGTGATAAGGGTCCTCAACACTGTACTCTGCTTGTTAGTAATAAGGAAATGACCAATATTCTGAGTATGACATGATTGATGGTACTGGTGAGGGGGAGGGGTCGTGCTAGCTGTGGGAAAATAAACATTGTGTAGCCGAGTGTGTAGTGTGTAGTGTGCCGTGTTTAATGTAGTGTAGTGTTTCTTGTAGTGTAGTGTGAAGTGTTTCTTGTAGTGTAGTGTTTAATGTAGTGTAGTGTGAAGTGTTTCTTGTAGTGTAGTGTTTCTTGTAGTGTAGTGTGAAGTGTTTCTTGTAGTGTAGTGTTTAATGTAGTGTAGTGTGAAGTGTTTCTTGTAGTGTAGTGTTTGTTGTTTATTGTTGTGGTCTGTGTATTATTTATTGTAGTGTTAGTGCTCATTGTAGTGTGTAGTGTAAATGTAGTGTAATTTATAGTATTTATTGTAGTTTCCTATTTATGGTGTTTGTGGCACCGTGAGTGTCCGGTTAGTACCTCTGTTTGGTTTATCATATGGGAAGGTGAAAGATTTATTTTTTTATTTTTTATTTATTTTTTATTTTATTTTTTATTATTATTTATTTATTATTTTTATTATTATTATTATTATTATTATTATTATTATTATTATTATTATTATTATTATTATTATTATTATTATTATTATTATTATTATTATTTTTTTTTTTTTTGGGGGGGGGGGGGGGCATCCACAACCACAGATTCGAGGCCATATACTAACCCTAACGATTCCGGCTCATCAACAGATGTTTCTCTTCAGGAACTCGTAATTCTCCTTCTGCCAGCAATGTTGCCAACCTCAGCTCAAGCCCGGACTACTAAAAGGACTATGTGAATAAGGACTCAGGAATTGTCACCTTAAGCCCTTATAGTTTACCCTCATCCCGTTCAAGGGTGGCCAAACATCCCAAACCAACCAAGCGAGAAAATGTGATTCACGGTAAGCTGCTAACACCCAATTACGATTATGAAACAATAACTGACATGTTTAGCACATTTGGACTAAATACAGCAATTGGTATGAAATTTCAGGAGAGAGAACCAGGCCCCATTGTGGGTCGTTTGACCTGTGCCCAGGTGGGCTAATTCCCGTTAAAAAAAAATAACTTTGGCAGTGCTGTTGTTCTGTCGTAATGGACCTTCGAATCTTGTTTACTTCATTGGTATCCACCTCACCTGTTACGTTCTGAGCTATTATGTGGTCTGTGAGGGCTACCGTGAGCTTAACTGAGTTTTGATGTTTGTTGGCAGCAATCTCCTCTGGATTGGTCAATCCTATTCCTCCCAGTCTCGGTGGTCGTGCATGGAGTGATCTTTCTGCTGGGGCTAAGTGAGGGTATTTCACTAATTTGGGAATGAAATTGACGCTGATAGCTTCTTCCAAAGGGTGGAAGAGGGGTCCGATATCAGGGATAGTGCGCATCAGGTAGTTCCAGCAATGCTTGACTCCATGAGTGAATGCCGCAAAAGCCGTGTGTGGCTCTGTGTTAGTAATCTCAGAAAAAGCTTGGATTTTCCTAACACACTCATTCACCTTTCCCGTTACTTGGTCTTGAAGTCCATCGTGCCAATTACTGCGCCTAGGTGTCTTTGGCCATTCTTTGTTATTTTGACCTCACTTCCACCAAACACCTCTGTAAGGGCGGTAACGAGCATGATGGATTTGGTAAAACGCTACTCTGACCACCTACGTGATACGGGTAGTCCCCCATTAGAGGTTCACGGCGCCATAAGCTCGTTGAACAGGCTTTGTGTGAAATATAACAGAGTCTAGGACTGCTTTTAGTATCCTGGTGGTCCAGTGGTTCGCGTTCCCCGGTCACAGTCATGGGGCCGTGGGTTCGAATCCTGGCGGGTTGAGGTGTTGATTGTATGTAGAAGTACGCCACCTTAAAGACATCCTTCGAGAGCCATCGTGCCAATAGGGGGCTCCCGGACCTCAGTCGTGTTGCCAACACACACAACGGCGTCTGGAGACGAGGAGGAGAAATCACAGAGGGAGTGAATATTTAACTTCACTATACAAAACATACGTCTGGCAACGGTCCAGACGATATCTAAATCTCTACGTTACTCGACTTAATTGGCACAGAAGTTACTATGTTAAAACATGAACACTGATATTCACAAAATTGACTAAGTTAAACTGAATTAATGTGACGGCGTGGAACACACGTTAACATACCTGTAAACGTGGAGGAGAAATCACAGAGGGAGTATTTTTCTTCGCGCGTCGGCATATATACGGGCCTGAGGGCATATCGGCCCCAAAAAGACTAATCTTACTAACAATAGACCTTCTATTCAAAGTAGTCGCTGGACACCTAGCTGTGACCGTCAGTGTCACAGATCAGGCTAATTTTCTACATCTATATTTATGATCTAATCATAAATCGAGTTTGTCAGGAAAGAAATGAAATGGAGTTACATATGCGTTCGCAACTCTACTGGTCTGACCGCAAACCACAGCCCAGGCCGAAACAGCCGTTAAGTCTTGGATATTTTTGAGTTTGACAAGAAACGTTCAGGAGATTAATGACTTTCTTAAATAGAAAACAGACACGAACTAAACTACAAACATCAGGTTCCCTGAGGTTTGGGCGACAAAATAATATAACTTCAGTAGCGATCGGAAATTCAGGACACTCCCACGAACGACATAAAATATGCCACTCTTGCTGGCAAACTCGACACTCACTCACTTGATAAGTTTCACTAACCATAAGGACAGTTGAAGCCTTCAACACCACTCACAATGGATCTTGAATGTTCCAACTGTAAACAGACATATCTAGGTTGCCTCACCAATTGCAACCACAGTTGCAATTTCAAATTCTGTCATTACTAAGGAATAATGAAGTCTCGGGTACGTTGGAGATTGAGAGAAAACGGCAGACTCAGGCGTCCTGAAGCGCTGAGAAAACGGACTCTTCAGATGGGGAACTTCAATAAGAAAGCATAGCTACATGTTTTGTGAGCTATTGAGCGTGATATGGATCGGCTAATTTTACGTTAACTAACGTGTATGACCGTGGTCATTACAACGGCACCGAGTGCAAGCTCTTTCAAGACAAGACTTGACCAACATGCATGCCCAGTATTTGCCAACAGTGCGTGACAGAGACGTGACCGATCGCCCGGGCGGCTAACGAGCAGATAAGTGGCGAAGAGGATAAAAGTAAAAAAAGTAATCCATTCAAGGAGTTGGCAGAGTTTGCTTTATCAGTTCTCGTCATTCCCAACTCTAATGCTGAAGTAGAACGGATATTCAGCCAGTTAAATATAATGAAAAATAAACTTCGAACAGAATGGGGACAATTCTTTTCTTGCAATACGAGCAGGTTTAAAAAGAAATGAAAAGTCGTGTTTTGAATGTGAAATACCGGCTGATATCATGAAATTGATTGGAACTAAAAATGCATTCGTCAGTGACCAATCCTGAAATCAACACCAAGAGCAAGTACATCTTGAGAGGAAACAGAGGTAGAGGAATTTGATGATTCCTCTCTCTACCTGTTTTAAAGGTAGTCCATGCAAATCCTTTGATGTTGATTATACATCCATATTACTTTTATGACATTATGCCCACGGGTGTCTGTGGGGTTTGGGTTGTTTGGTTCACACTCAGGATGGAATGGAGAAAGGAAACTCACAATGTGCTCTCTATATACATGTTGTATTGAATGTACAATGCAGCTTGGTGCTGGGAAGGCAGCGTGGTTACAAGCGTGATGTAGAGAGAGCTGGTTGGTGAGGATGCTCACAGGAGGACAGCTTGTGGGTCGCCATGCTCGCCAGCGGGAGAGAGGACCGCCAGGCAGGAGGAGGAGCGAGGCCCGCCGGGCAGCGGCGGTGGAGGAGGTGTTGCTGGCTGTGGCTGTTGGTAGAGAGAGAGCGAGAGAGCGAGAGGCAGATCACCGCGAGGTCAGGTCTTAAATAGCGGGGGTAGGCGTGGCTTAGTAGTTGACCCCCGCTCCGTGTTGTATGGCGGCGCTGGTTGACCTAGGTCACGAGGCATACACTGGGGAATAGGTGGGGTCGGCTAGGTAGCGACAAACAGCGTTTGTAGGGGAGAATTCCACTACAGTACTCCCCCTTCCCTCCAGGCTGTGTAGGAGACTTGTTGTCTGCAGAGTTGCATAGCACATGTGAGGCAGAACGGGCGGTGCGTGCCTCATGTGAGACAACGGCGATGGCGTGGATGAGCCGGTCGCTGGCGACAACTGTCTAGATACACAATATCTGTGGGAGTAGAGAGGGAGAATAAGTGTGTGTGGAGGCGATGAATGTTGTGCTTCCCTCACGGCAGGTACAGAGTCGCCAGATGCGCCTGCTGGGGTGTGTGGGCCTGGGTCAGGAGCAGGGGCTGTGTCAGCAGCAGCGGATGAGGGCTCGTGACAGCAGCTGGGTCCACGACAGCAGCAGGGTGCAGGACATTAGCAGGGAGTACCTGAGGGAGAAAAGAGGGGTGTGTGGGTCCGCACTCAGGAACAGAGGCCGCGTCAGGGCGGCGGGGGTTACTGCTGGGCCGGGGTCGGCTTCTGAGGCAGGACGGGTGTGCTGGGGTCGGTAGGACGTGGTGCTTGGGGCAGGAAGAGGAGCTGGTGTCTGCTTAGAGTAGCAGAGCTGCTCTAGGGTGTCTGACCTGCGGTGTAGAAACTGTAGTTGTAGAGTCGATGACAGCTGCTTCTGGGTGGATAAGCCAGTCTTCCATGTTGCTTGAAGACTGGGAGCGTGATCAGTTTCTCCTCCATCCTGTGTGAGTGCGAATCTCCGGGAGTCACCATTTGTGGGGTTTGGGTTGTTTGGTTCACACTCAGGATGGAATGGAGAAAGGAAACTCACAATGTGCTCTCTATATACATGTTGTATTGAATGTACAATGCAGCTTGGTGCTGGGAAGGCAGCGTGGTTACAAGCGTGATGTAGAGAGAGCTGGTTGGTGAGGATGCTCACAGGAGGACAGCTTGTGGGTCGCCATGCTCGCCAGCGGGAGAGAGGACCGCCAGGCAGGAGGAGGAGCGAGGCCCGCCGGGCAGCGGCGGTGGAGGAGGTGTTGCTGGCTGTGGCTGTTGGTAGAGAGAGAGCGAGAGAGCGAGAGGCAGATCACCGCGAGGTCAGGTCTTAAATAGCGGGGGTAGGCGTGGCTTAGTAGTTGACCCCCGCTCCGTGTTGTATGGCGGCGCTGGTTGACCTAGGTCACGAGGCATACACTGGGGAATAGGTGGGGTCGGCTAGGTAGCGACAAACAGCGTTTGTAGGGGAGAATTCCACTACATGTCTTAATTAGCTATACTTCTATGTACCATACTTTCTATATTTATCATATTATCTATTTATATGTATTAATCAGTTTAATTGTCGATATATCTATATACGGTATATATATAATAAGGAAGCACATGCAATTATCTGTATAGTTACAATCTAGCGTGTTAGGGGTCAAATCTAGCGGGTTTTGGAGTCTCATATAGCGGGAATGTAAATTTGTAAATGGCAACACTGATTGGCCACTGGTCAAGAAACCTCCTTTTATTCGACCAGGTCAGTTGCTGCAGGATTATCAAGCGTTGAAGCTTCGCACCTTTAATCATGGATCTCGGTGAGGCTGACTTTGAAACTGACATTATTGGATTATTGAAGGTATGTGGAGTATTTTGTGATAGTTAAAGGAGTAAAGATGTAGAAGAGGGTGACCAGAAGGAATTGGTTGAATTTTTTTTTTTTTTTTATACACTAATATGATACTTAACAGGGAGGTACTACAGCCTGGGAAGACATTGGAAGTATAATGTGTTGTCTGATGGTAGATCCTGCTGCCATATGATCTGACTTTTTGCCTCATTTACATACAATTGCAGGGTCTCAATTGTTTCTCTTATTATTGACAACACAACATATATACTGTATATTGTTTCTCACTAATTTTTTTTTTCAATTTGTATTTCTTTATTATTATTATTATTATTATTATTATTATTATTATTATTATTATTATTCCACCACCTTTTTGACCCCAGGCCCTGATATAGGTTAGTGACCTGTGCCCGAGTGGGTTAATCCTCGTATAAATAATAAAAAAAAAATTTGGAAACGACAATACATAAAACCTAATAGAGCCTGACAATCTTTTTATTACTATATCCTGCTTCACAATTCTGCCCCAGCTCCATTTTTGTTGTTTATCTTACTGAGTCCTTGTTCAAGAGACATTTCCTAAATGATGGTTAACTCTTCCACGTATTCCTTCTCGCCATTGCAGATGTATATCAACCTCAATATTAAGGTAAGTTGTTTAACACACAAATTAACAAGATAATGCATAGAACCTAAGAGAACCTGACCTAACAAACCCGTAGGTTGGGTACGTTAGGTCAGGTTCTATTAGGTTCTATGAATTGTCGTTTCCATTTATGTGTTTAATATAATGGTGCTAGTGTTTAGAAAAAAAAATCAACCAATTCAGACAATTCCTTTTGGCGGTCACCCTCTTCTACACCTTTACAGTAAAAGGTAATGGTATTTATTATTTTTAGGATAAGAACTACGAAGTGTTAGACCATTATAGCCACCAATTTCCTTCACTTAACTTCGCTTGAGCCTTCGCCACTGATCGGTTCGTTAGCCATTTGGGCGGTCGGTCACGTCTCTGCTACACTGTTGGAAAGTACTGGACATGTACCAGCACCAAGTCTGATCTTGAAACAGTTCACACTCGGTGCCTTAACATCAGTAACTGTAGTCCTTGGGCTGAATGAGGGCATTCTGTGTGCATAATAGGTGCCCTAAGTTACCCTTCGTATTTGGGGCCAATTGCAAGAACTTCTGTGGTGTACACGATGCTGTGGTATCCCCATGGTCGCTTTGTAAGAAGCACTCGGTGTTGATATTACAGTGTTCATTTTGGTGGATAACAACGAAATATGATACGAGAGGCTCAGACAATGGCACAAGCGTTGTTTTTCTTTCTAATATATTTTGCGAACCCTACGTAAAAACAAAATAGACACACCATGCGCAGCAAAGTGGTGCTCCATCACACAACTAACAGAAAACACAATAGAACCTATTCACATAAATTCCACATCAACCAATTAGTAATACACACTAAATCAATCAATCACTACTAATGAAAAGTTAAATACTAACTATAATCAAATACGAATTACAAGTAAATATGGGGTAACCTAGTTTATATCTAACACCCTCTCTTAAACTAAGGTACTCCTCTTATAATACCAAACTTCCCTAGTTTCTCTTTAGATACTGGTTTAGTGAACAATATTATTTCTGCAGGAACATACTGCAGATTAATATTACCATCTTCTACTTCTGATCTAATAAAATGGTACTTAATATCGATATGTTTCGACCTTTGATGATGTACAGGGTTCTTAGCCAATGCAGTAGCTTCCTGATTATCAGCATTCAATGTTACAGGTTCTCTATTAGAATTTTGCATATCAGTTAACAACTGTCTTCAGAAATTAGCCTCTTGCATAGCTGCTGTTAAAGCCATAAATTCAGCTTCACATGAGGACAATGCTACTACATTCTGTTTCTTAGATTTCCAAGAAATCAATGGACCATCTTCATTTAACTGATAACTGTAACCTGTAATACTATGCCTGTCTTCCGATGCACCCCAATCTGAATCACGGTAACCAATCAATTTTAATGGACTGTTTAATGTAAGCAATTAAGTTTTTTAGTGAATTTTAGCACTTATTGGGGAATACCACCAAAATTGGCCGATGCAGCGAAAGGTTCAAGGATGTTAGATAACTTAAGTTAAATAATTTATTAAAATAATGTGTTATCAAATGTTTCTTTGGTCAATAATTGTTAAAATAAAAATAAAATTATTTTGTGTTGTGTACTATGTCATGGTCCAGATTTAACCTATAGTATATCCATTATTTCTTATGGGATTTATTTTCCTCTTTAAGTGGATTAGGTATGAGAGGCGTTTTTCTAGTCCCAATTAACCACAGATAATGAGGACCCCCAATACTGTACTACAGTCTGCACCACCATTATCATAACTATTATTACAATAATTACTGTACTGTACAATGTACTGTACTACAGTCTGCACCACCATTATCATAACTATTATTACAATAATTACTGTACTGTACAATGTACTGTACTACAGTCTGCACCACCATTATCATAACTATTATTACAATAATTACTGTACTGTACAATGTACTGTACTACAGTCTGCACCACCATTATCATAACTATTATTACAATAATTACTGTACTGTACAATGTACTGTACTACAGTCTGCACCACCATTATCATAGCTGTTATTACAATAATTACTGTAGTGTACAATGTACTGTACTACAGTCTGCACCACCATTATCATAGCTTTTATTACAATAATTACTGTGCTACAGTCTGCACCACCATTATCATAGCTGTTATTACAATAATAACTGTACAATGTACTGTACTACAGTCTGCACCACCATTATCATAGCTGTTATTACAATAATTACTATACTGTACAATGTACTGTACTACAGTCTGCACCACCATTATCATAGCTGTTATTACAATAATTACTATACTGTACAATGTACTGTACTACAGTCTGCACCACCATTATCATAGCTGTTATTACAATAATTACTATACTGTACAATGTACTGTACTACAGTCTGCACCACCATTATCATAGCTGTTATTACAATAATTACTATACTGTACAATGTACTGTACTACAGTCTGCACCACTATCATCATAGCTGTTATTACAATAATTACTGTACTGTACAATGTACTGTACTGCAGTCTGCACCACCATTATCATACTGTAGCTGTTATTACAATAATTACTGTACAATGTACTGAACTACAGTCTGCACCACCATTATCATAGCTATTATTACAATAATTAATGTACTGTACAATGTACTGTACTACTGCCTGCACCACCATTATCATACTGTAGCTGTTATTACAATAAGGGGTAGCTTTTTGGAGTGCGAGTTGTGAACTCTTGGAACAATATGCCAGAGAGTGTTGTGATAGCACAGAGTGTGAGCTCTTTCAAGACCAGACTTGACCAACACTGGAGCGGGTTCAGATACATTCAAGAGCCGGTGCATGCCCAGTACTTGCCAGCAGTGCTTAACAGAGATGTGACCGATCGCCCAAGTGGCCAACAAGGCGATCAGTGGTGAAGAGAATATAAATAAAAAGTAAATTCACCATTTGTCCTCATATTATATAAAATTATTATATATATATATATATATATATACATATATCTAATTACCATTGTTTAAAACTGGAACAACTACAAAAAAATTATAAATAAGGAAATGGATGACACATTATAATAATCATAAAATAAGAGTCCTCATCTATTACTCTGAGATAATACAGTGAAAAAAATTAAAGCCATCATTCCCTTCCTTCATTCTTCAATCCCCTCTCTCTCTGATGAGCAACTTGCATCAAATACCAACCTCCCCCCCCCCCCCATCAAGCTGTCATGACTGCTTTTAGCACCATTATAATGGATATCTTTAACACCATTAATACCATTGGCACCATCATGTACTACTGCCTGCATCACCATTATCATAGTCTTTAATCTTTAACAACAGAATTCCCCAACTCACCTTTTCTATCTTGCCCCATCATCCTCCCTTGTGCTGTGCTGCATATTTCTCCTTTGTACCTCAGATTCCTCCCTCCCACACTGACCAAGCACCTCACTCCCTCACAAAGCGCCTCCCTTCCACCCTCCCTTTCTCACCAAGCACTTCTCTCCTCCTTCAACAAGAAAGTTAACGGGTGCATTGGTTAGAGCAGTGATTTTCAACCTTTTTCATCTCACGGCACAGTGAGCCAGGCACTAAAATGATCGAGGCACACCATCAGTATTTAAAGATAGATTTGATCATTTAAAAGAAATTAAGAATTTAAGGAGATAATTTAAAACTGCCATTTGGGCTTTTAATGAACAACACGTTTGTTTATTTATTACGTCATTGAAAAAAAATTTGTTTAATGAGCTCCATAAAAGTACCAGTAATGTCAAAACGTATCCAAATGCTATTTTTTTAAATGCTATCCAAATGCTATTTAAACTCCCGCAGCACACCTACGGATGCTTCACGGCACATTGGTTGAAAATCGCTGGGTTAGTGTGTGCCCAGGTTAAAACCTTTCATTATATAAGTAATATCTCCGTTAGCCGGAATCCCTCAAACTCGAAACTCTCCAATAGCCGGATTGAAATTTTCTCGGAAAATCGTTCCCAAAGCCGTAATTTTCCGGAATATTCCGGCTTTGGGAAAGATTTTTCGAGGGGCACATTTTCCGGAAGATTCCAAGAAATTTTTCCTGAAACCCGGAAAATTACAGGGATGGGGGAGTTTTTTTCAGGGTTTGAGAGATGAAAATCAGTCGCATTTTTTGGAAATTTGAAGAAAAAAATTTACGTTACCCGGAAAATTCCCCAAAAAATTTGGGATGAGGGATATTTTTCCGGGTTCGAGAAAATCGTCTCGTTACCCAGAAATCTCTCATTCCCGTAAGTGCTCTGCACCAATTGTTCCGGCTAACGGGGATATCACTGTATCTACAACACCTCATTATAACTAAAACCTTTCATTATATAATATCTGCAACACCCCATTATAACTATGACATGTGGCTAACACCTGCAACACATGTAATTATAGCACTGTTAATAGTGTTCTTTCACAGCGGGTGGCACAAGTGAGCCACCAGAAGGAGATGAAGGATGAGGAACTAGTGAAGGTGATGGCAGAGAGAGATCAGTTCAAGCTCATGTGGATGAAGATTCAGCCATTAATCGAGGATGTGACGAGGAAGCTGGGGGAGCTGGGTGCCAACTATGCCTCTCTGGTGCCACTTATAGGTATAGTAAATAGTTCTGAGTCTTTAATAGAGACGAGAATGATAAAATTATTTATAATACTGTACATACCATTAAAGCTTTGTATTCTTTTACTGTGCAAATAACTTGATTAAACTTTTAAATAGTGTGGTTATTATTATTTTGTTATTTTTAAACCGGCATCTTGAGGTAAACTTGTTGAGAAGACCAAGAAATATACTTGTTTGAGGAGTTAGGGCAGACGAATGGATCTGATGGTGTTTACTGCCAAGATGAAGCCATCCCCTTCAACACTGTACCATCCCCTTCAACACTGTACCATCCCCTTCAACACTGTACCATCCCCTTCAGTACTGTACCATCCCCTTCAGTACTGTACCATCCCCTGCAACACTGTACCATCCCCTTCAGTACTGTACCATCCCCTTCAGTACTGTACCATCCCCTGCAACACTGTACCATCCCCTTCAGTACTGTACCATCCCCTTCAGTACTGTACCATCCCCTTCAGTACTGTACCATCCCCTGCAACACTGTACCATCCCCTTCAATACTGTACCTTTCTCTTCAACACTGTACCATTCCCTGCAACACTGTACCCCTTTCATGGGGTACGCTGTTGAAAGCCTTGGCAAAATCTAGGTATATATTGTCGATATTACCATTCTTTTTAAGAATTTTGGTCGAAACATCCAGTATACCATGATTACAGTACTGTAATTGTTAAACAGGAGCGTCCTGGCGTAAAACCGTTTTGGTTATCCTTTTCAAGGTTGTTTCATAGAAGATGTTCCATCATGACATCTCTTATACTGCTCTCACGTACTTTACTTACTATGCTGTTGAATAATGTACAATACATTTTGTATAAAGTACAAAACTCATCAACAGATGCTGTTGCTTTGAGTTTGTGATGGAGGCAGGCAGGTGGTGTTAACTACCACTCTCCTCTTCCTCCATGGATGACAGAGGCAAGTCAGGACTGGTACGAATGATTTCCACCGCCGACAAAGTGCTGGGTCGTGGTGATGAGTCATGTGGTGATGGATATAGTGGTAGGTCTCCTATCTCTGATGTTGAGGGCTGGGGCTAGGGTCAGAAACACTGCCACCACTGGTACTGGGGAGACAGCTGGTAGAGGAGGCGGCACTAGGACACCTGGGGGCTGTAGAGAAGTGTTCACCGATCTTGCTCTGCTTCAGTTGGTTCCTCATCTGGGCTTTTCTTCGACCCCTTGGTGGCATGGGTTTTCTCTGTAACATTCGGCATTGTAATACATGTAAACACAGTACAGAACATACTGAAATTACGCTACACTTGATGATACTGATGCTACAGTACACAAACACTGTCCACTGCTATGCTCATTAGAGTATGTAGTGTTCACACAATGTTAATTCAGAATGTAAAATTATACACTGTAATCTCTTTTCACATCTTAACACTGTACAATACAGTACTTACTTGAGTGTGTCCTGGTACAGTAATGAGCGGTATGCAAACAGTGGCCTCTGCTATATGAGGTAGTGTATGTACAGTACTGTGTTCACACACTGTTAATTAACATTAAAATTCCACACTGTAATCACTGTTCACATCTTCACACTGCTTACACCTTGTGTTGTAGATTGTGTCCTATGTACAGTAATTGGACAGTACTGTACAACAAACTGAACACTAAAACAGGAGCGAGCAATAGGTTAACCTTGTAGAGTGGCTGGTGACAAAGAAGTAATGAACTAAGTGTGTCTTGATGCTAGCCTGGGGTTGTGGGGGGCCGTCTATGAGATGCATCAACCTATCATATATATCCCATGAGGTCACATGACATCATTAGCTACTCAGAGTGCATGAGCCTATGACCTAGGTTATTCAAGTGCCTTCCCAGCCTCCCCCACCCACGAACAGAGGATCCAGGAGCATGGCGCAATATTTCGTCATTTACCGAGTTTTTTTGTTACCAGGCTCGGAGCAGAAAAGTCTTGAGATTTTTTCCCCCTTTCCTCTGATTTTTCAGATAATTGCATATTATATTTCATAAGTAGAATTTGCTCCCACTCTCGGAAATAAAAATTTGGAGAATATTTTCAGATTTTTTGTATTTATTTATTAATTTTTTCAGAAAAATCTCTTGATTTTCAACCTTGGATCTTGTTTCCAAACCCGAAATTTAGGAAATTTCCGGAAAAATTCCAAGCAAATTTCAATTCCGCCATTGGAGAGTTCCGGGTTTGAGAGATTCCAGCTAATGGAGATACAGGTACAGTACAATACAATATTATTGTACTCAGGGTGTTCTGGTGATGCTATACTCAGGATGTTCAGTCAGTGATAGTGCACTCAGGGTGTTCAGTCGGTGATAGTGTACTCAGGGAGTTCAGTCAATGATACTGTACTCAGGGTTTTCAGTCAGTGATAATGTACTCAGGGTGTTCAGTTAGTGAAAGTGTTTTGTTTTTCTTATAGTGAATACAGTGAGAGGACAGCACTAACATTTAGATTGAACTGTGTTATGGTGACTGTGAAGTGATTTTGTTTTTTGTGACTAAAGTGCTTCTCCTCCATTTTTGTGACTGTGAAGTGAGCAGTGTAACTATAAAAATGTCTGGGAAGGCCAAGGCTTCCAAGGCCAAGGCTTCCAAGACAATTTTTTTTAAGGGGATTAGCCCACCCGGGCACAGGTCACTGACCCACATTGGGGCCTGGGGGGCGAAAATATAATAATAATAATAATATTTAATAATTATTATCGGTAATAAAATAGATAAAAAATATTTAAAAAATACAAATACTTATAATAATAACCATAAATCAATACACTAACAAAAAAATAAATCAAGAGTGAGAAATGATATACAGCATGTTGTGTTGTCAATAGTAAGAGAAACAATTGAGACCCTGCAATTGTGTGTAAATGAGGCAAAAAGTCAGATCAGCAACCTGGGACTTGGTTCACAATTTTCGTGATGCCATATGGCAGTAGGATCTACCATTAGACAACACTTAATGATTCCAATACAGTATCTTCCCAGGCGGTAGTACCTCCCTGTTTGATGGCTGCCTACTATCTCCTCCTGTGTCTCTGAGGGGAAGTTTGACATTGTGAAGCCGCATGAGACTCCACAGAGGCTGTGTGGGAGTCAGAGTGACGTCTCCACTCCACCTACAAGAGTCCCCTTAGCCTTGAAGGGGACATGTGATGATGACTAGGCCCTTCTTCATGATGTGGTGATTGTTGTTAATTGTTTTCTATTGATTTTATAAGTGTAGGAATTTTTGCGTTGGCGATACAATTGTTTTTGAGGACTGGCTGGGAACGTATCCCATTGAACCCTGTGTTATAATGCGCCTTATCTGCGATACTTCACCCCACGATTATTTTTTAGGAACCTAGCCCTGTTGTTTAGCGAGCTGTACCTTTATAACAAACAAATAAATACGCTGACAAATAATGATAAAGAAATGAATTTCAGCATGAAATTTTCTTCGTCCACTTACTACAACATTTTTTCATGCCACTCATTCCATAGACAGTTTGGAACCATTTTCTTTGCAGGTTCATAAAATTCAATGTGCTAACTTTAAAATGATGTATGGTTTACTGGTATATAATTTTGATAAATTCTTGAGTTTGGCCCATTTTGTACTCAGGGTGTAAGTCGGTGAAGTACTCAGGGTGTGCTGTTGAGTATATTGTACTTAGGGTGTACAGTCAATAATTTTGTATTCAACGTGTTCAGTCAGTGATATTGTATTGAGGGTGTTTACTCATCGTACTCAATGGGTTAATTTTGTTTACCATGCAGATCAAAAACACCGCTTGGAGGAGATGGTGAAGCAGTTAAGTCAAGAAAACATCAATTTAAAGCAGGTTTGTGTGTGGGTGAGAGAAAGAGAGAGAGAGAGAGATAGTTTCTTTTTAAATACTGTGCTTATTGAGTCATAATTTAGAATTGAAACTATGGACTTGTAGGAGGAATATATAATGATGGAGATCTCTTAAGGCCAGCAGGAGAGAGTTGGAGGAGATGAAGGAGCAGGCTAAGAAGGCAAAACTGGAGGCTGACTTGGGTTTCATGAAGGCCCTCAACCACAACAAGGAAAAAGGTAGGCCTCTCCTGCTTTGACTGGGGCATGTTTTAACTGGGTCGGCTTTGACTGGAGCCTGTTTTAACTGGGTTGGCTTTGACTGGAGCCTGTTTTAAC
This sequence comes from Homarus gammarus, assembly GCA_958450375.1. Classification (NCBI taxonomy): domain Eukaryota; kingdom Metazoa; phylum Arthropoda; class Malacostraca; order Decapoda; family Nephropidae; genus Homarus; species Homarus gammarus. The sequence goes on from CAUDMG010002530.1 coordinate 1,077,500, forward strand.
TGGGTCGGCTTTGACTGGAGCCTGTTTTAACTGGGTCAGCTTTGACTGGAGCCTGTTTTAACTGGGTCAGCTTTGACTGGAGCCTGTTTTAACTGGGTCAGCTTTGACTGGAGCCTGTTTTAACTGGGTCAGCTTTGACTGGAGCCTGTTTTATCTGACTAACTGACTGAGGCCATGGTAGATGGAGGTAAAGTGCTGGTACTCCCTCCTTCAGTCCTATCTCACCACGCAACATATTGCCACCACTTACAACACCATTATCACCCTCTTAGCAGTCCTCACCACAACCTGCACCATCACCACCTGCCTGCCGGCATAAAACAATTCACCGCCTTCTGTTTTCCCAATCACAGGTTCATTGGTAATCAAGGTTTCCGTTCCTCTTACAACCCTGGGATTTCTGCTACCGTTTATCACTGGAGAGCTTCTTCAGTGCTATTTGAGATAAAAAGATGGGTTTTGTTACATTAGCAGTGTGAATAAATTATCTACAAACAGTTTTATATAAGTAATCACGAAAAATAATTATTTCTATACGTAACAGAGTAGAACACTTCATGTTTGTTTATGTTTAGTGAAAACGTTTATAGTACATCACTTAATACCATCATTATTTCATTTGATTTCAATATGAACTTTATTCCATTGTAAAGTGTACATATTTTGCAAAATATATTTATAAAAGAAAAGTTGTGAACAAATTGATATTTCGTTAGGTAATAGTGGTGTAAATTGTGCGTTCTGATGAGTGCGACCAGGCCAGGTACAGATTATTCATCCCCCCACCAGGCCAGGTACAGATTATTCATCCCCCCACCAGGCCAGGTACAGATTATTCATCTCCCCCACCAGGCCAGGTACAGATTATTCATCCCCCCCACCAGGCCAGGTACAGATTATTCATCCCCCCACCAGGCCAGGTACAGATTATTCATCCCCCCACCAGGCCAGGTACAGATTATTCATCTCCCCCCACCAGGCCAGGTACAGATTATTCATCTCCCCCACCAGGCCAGGTACAGATTAATCATCCCCCCACCAGGCCAGGTACAGATTATTCATCCCCCCACCAGGCCAGGTACAGATTATTCATCCCCCCCCACCAGGCCAGGTACAGATTATTCATCCCCCCCCCCCCCACCAGGCCAGGTACAGATTATTCATCCCCCCCACCAGGCCAGGTACAGATTATTCATCCCCCCACCATGCCTATTTTAATAGGGTCTGTATGGAGTTGGACTGTTTGTATTTGGGCTATAAGTACTATGCCTGTTTTATGTGTAGCTATAGGGACTGGGGGTAGTTTTAATTTGGTCTTTAAGGATTTGGACCTGTTTCAGCTGTATGTAGGGACTGGGGGCTGTTGTAATTGGCTATATGGACTGGGGGCTGTTTTAATTGAGTTATAATGATTGAGGCTATTTTTATTTGGGCTATAATGATGGGGCTGTGTTCACTGAGCCTAGGGACTGTAGGTTGTTTTAACAGGTTAAAGGACTAGGATCTATTAGATACTGGGGTTTCCTAGTACAGGGGGTCCTGAACAGGTTCTGTTCTTGAGGCCGTCCGTAAGTCGGAACACATACCCTATGTGCACTGTATCATACATCTTGAATAACTTAATTTAAGAGAAAAGAAGAAATTAAATGACAAAATACAGTAAAGAAAAGCGAAAATTAAAGTTGAACACTTACATTGAAACCTGGGACTGGCTTGCATGTGGAGATAGGCATTTGTAGGAGTGACAGAGGCTTTATTGGGATGGTTAAACTGACACTTTTCTTCATTTTCATCATGGTGATGCAAAGTTCTTACTTTCCTGAATCAAAGTTAGACTTAGAGGCAAATCTCGTTGATTTTGATCTTCCACCCATATCATTAACAATCTTTCCATTTCAATTAACAATCCACTTCTTTATTTTGTTATCACAGTTGGGTGCATTGGTCTAGATCCTTTTACAAATTCAAGAATTTTCGCTGTCTTTCAAAATTGTTCCAATTGTTGAACGACTGAAACCCAAAGCCTTGCCGATCACTGAGGGTGTTTCACCTTTTTCAGAATGTTTAATTACATCAACTTTCACTTTTATTGTAATTGTTTCCTTTTCTTGTATGCACTACCATCACTTACATCAGGTTTGCTTTTGGGAGTCATAACGAGGGCAGAAAAGGGGATTTAATTAACAAAAACAGTAGTTTGCACTTGATCACACGTTTCGGTGATGAGGGTAAAGCACACTGACACTCCTGCTCCCTCAAGGCAGGTGAGTGGGTGTGATGCATCACTCCCTATGCGCTGCTCTGCCTCCCCCCAATGCCATGCAAACTAGTCCTCGTACGTAGCTACTACAAACCATTGTACTTATGCCAGTTTTTAAAAATAATTGACCTTATGGGACCTCGTTCGTATCTGTGCTCATTCAGAAGTCGGATGCTCGTAAGTCGAGGACCCCCTGTACTGGGACTTAGGTTGGGGCATCCTAGGATATGAACTTCCTAGGACTGGGATCTTGCTATATGACACTTATGTTTTACAGCCAAAGGGAGGGAAGAGAAGATATTGGCTGACCTTGAGAGCAAGAATAAGGAACTGGAAGCAGCAAAGGAACAAATAGATAATCAACAACTGAGCTTTAGGACAAAGATAGAAGAATCAGAAAAGAAGGTGAGTCATCCTCCACCACCTGGCACATGTTCTGTACATACTGTATATATTTGTCAAATATGTGCTTATAAGTACAGGGGGTCCCTGGGTTAAGAATGAGTTCTGTTCCTGACGACGTTCTTAAGTCGGAAATGTACGTAAGTCGGAACATGTGTTATGTGCGTGCCGTACTTGCAGAACAATGTTTAAAATCCCACTGTATCGTAGCCTAAGTCTTTACATATATCTAAAATCACTTAATTTAAGACAAAAGAAGAAATAGAATGACAAAATACAGTAAATGAAAGTAAAAAATAAGCCATCAGATTTATAAAATATTGTAAATTTCAGTTTAACCCTCGTTCGTATCGGGGGGCATTCATCAGTCGGACTTTCTGAAGTTGAGAATCCTCTGTACAGTATTGTCTTAAAGTTCATATGATTGTTAAGTACTGTATGTGTTTATAAGTACAGTGATATCCCCATTAGCAAGAACAATTGGTGCAGAGCACTTCCGGGGATGAGAGATTTCTGGCCAACCAGACGACTTTCTCAAACCCGTTAAAATTCCTTATCCTGGAATTTTTTCCGGTTACTGGGAAAAGTTTCTGAGTGTCTAAACTCGACATCTTGTACACACAGACACTAGCCCACTTCCCCAGAATGTTTCTGGGTGCTGGGGATGTTTTCCTTGGGTCTAAACTACCAGAGTCCATAAATGCAGTTCTAATTAAGTTAGAAGTCTTTAAACTGCTAGGAGAACATATGAGCACTGGGGTGGAGGAGACTGCAGTGGGAGCGGGTAAACAAAGCGAAAGGTTACAGGGAAATAGTGCCAGGAATGATGACAAAACTAAATTAGGCAGGGAGTTAAAACCTAAACGGGTCAAAGAGAGGACTTAGAACACGACTAACTTAATTGTCTACTACGCAAACACTAGAAGTATGAGAAACAAAATGGATGAAATCAGGGCGTTGGACTTTGGTATGTACCGAAAAAATTGATATAATAGCATTCACCGAAACGTGGATAAACCTAGACTCACGCGAGTTACCTGTCGAATACCAAATTGCAGGTTACGAATTATTCCATGCCGATAGGCAGATTAGGAAAGGAGGCGGAGTAGCAATCAATGTCGGGTAATCTGAAGTGTGAAATAAATGAGGAAATAAAAACAGCGGAATACAGAAACAATTTGGATAGAACTAATCGATGGTAGGGAAAAATTAATCACAGGAGTAATATATAGACCTCCTAATCTTGATAGAGTTAATGAACGACTTATCTGGGATGAAATGCTCAGGTCTTCCATACATAGCAAAGTCTGTATTTATTATTATTTTTATTATTATTATTATGATTATTATTATTATTATTATTATTATTATTATTATTATTATTATTATTATTTTTATTATATATTCTAGCCCCCAGGCCCCAATGTGGGTCAGTGACCTGTGCCCGGGTGGGCTGATCCCTGTAAAAAATAAAATAAAAATAAAATAAGTAAATAAATAAATAAATAAATAAATAAAACTAACCATTCTGAAATCGAAAAATTCCGAAAACCGAAATGCATCTGGTCCCAAGGATTTCGGATAAGGGATTGTCAACCTGTATGCCCTTAGCAAAATTGTTTAACATGTCCTTAAAAACGGGTGTAGTACCAGAATCCTGGAGGATAGCAAATGTAATACCAATTTTCAAGAAGGGAGATAGATCACTATCCTCTAACTACTGTCCAATCAGTCTAACATCAATTGTAGGCAAATTACTGGAAGCAATCATTTCAAACTCTATTCAAAATCACCTGGAGAAGCACAAGTTGATCAATGATTCCCATCATGGCTTCACAAGCGGGCGTTCATGTCTAACTAATCTATTAACTTTCTTTTCATCTTTTTTCGAATCAGTGGACAAGGGGCACAATTATGATGTGGTATGTCTCGACTTTAGCAAAACCTTCGACAGAGTCCCCCATGAAAGACTAATAAGAAAAATGGAGGCTCGTGGCAGTAAAGGAGATATTCTAAAGCGGAATTTTCTGGGTAATGGAAATTTTATCTTAGAATTTCTGGAAAGTGCCCAATTTTCATCTCTCAAACCCCAAATAAAAATCCCCTGTCCCCGGAATTTTCCAGTTACCAGGAAAATTTTCTCAGAATTTTCCAGAAAATATGCTCCTTGGAAAATTTTTCCCAAAGCCGTAATTTTCTGAAAATATCCGGCTTGGAAATGATTTTCTGAGAAAATGTCATTTCCGGCTATTGGAAAGTTCCTGGTTTGAGGGATTCTGGCTAAGGGAAATATTACTGTACCTGAATTGTAAATAATTATTCCAGATTTAAATAATAGTTTTGCAAGAGTCTACATTGGTTTGTCTGTGCGAGCATCCTACCAGCTACCATTGAATGTCAAAATACTCCCCACCTTCAGTAAAGGCTGCCATCGGGGAGGGCTCACTAACTAATCCCAACCATTAATTCCTGACCTCCATCCACATCAGCAAACCTTGAGTATCAATTTATATTGTAGGATATCCTAACTTTATACTTTCTAATATATACTCCCACATTGCTACTTAGGTAATCACCCATTTCAAGTGTGTATTTAATTCATATAGCATAATGTAAATATTTCTTGTTCTGATATCAACCAATTCAGGACAACATTGACAGGCTCTTGCATGTCCGCCCTACATTTTTCTGACTTTTCAGTATATCTTCTTTCATAATTCAAAGAGAAATTTAGGGTACTGTACTTTATTTGCAGACAAACACCCCATCAGAAGCTGTACTAATTCCTCTTTATCCACAATGCTCCATTATAACTCCACCATAGTACTGTTATCCACATGCTCCACTATAACATCCTCCTCCACCACAGCATCATCTCCAAATGGAAAAGCTTCGAGGTTGCATCACTCGTCAACAACAGCTTCTTGCCTCCCACTCCACCTCCAATATGGACCTGTTTGCTAATGTAGGTCCTATTACAGTACTTTGTATGTATGTTACTCTTACACCCCTACTGCCCTTACCACACCCCTACTGCCCTTACCACACCCCTACTACTGCCACTGCCACACTACTACCACTGCCACACTACTACCACTGCCACACTACTACCACTGTCACACTACTACCACTGTCACACTACTACCACTGCTACACATGGCCTCCAGTCTCCCCCAATAGCCACACCTTCGCCACCATTTTATTACCTTAATATTAAATATCCTAATACATAAGTAGCTATCCTATCTGTGTTGAATTAGTTGAGCCGCAGATCTATGCAGCATTCAGTGACTGTTGCCTCATAGTCAATATCTGCAGCAGTTGTCGGAATTGGGGCAGAAGCTCTCGTTCCCCTGAGGCAGAGCAAAGCCGACCGAAGGAGAGAGAAAGACAGTCGACATCTCATCCAGGCTGTAACATAACTTCTGGGCTGCTGCTTCTGTTCGGAGATCACCTCCGTGAGTCTGGCGTAGAAACATCTTGCACTTGGTCCCATCCCACCAGAGGTTGTGAACACTAGAGGAGTGAAGCTGCCTTGATCTACGTTTTGAATTCTCTCCCCATATGCCCTTCTCTTTTCATTCTCGTTCCTCCTGTGTGCAGCATCGAGAGCTAAGTTAGGTGACATGCGGCCATGGGATAAAAAATCCTGATGTCGAAGAAAGCTCGCTGTCCTCCCGTCACACTACTACCACTGTTACACTACTACCACTGCTACACTACTACCACTGTCACACTACTACCACTGTCACACTACTACCACTGCTACACTACTACCACTGTCACACTACTACCACTGCTACACTACTACCACTGTTACACTACTACCACTGTTACACTACTACCACAGTCACACTACTACCACTGTCGCACTACTACCACTGTTACACTACTACCACTGTCACACTACTACCACTGCTACACTACTACCACTGTCACACTACTACCACTGTCACACTACTACCACTGCTACACTACTACCACTGTCACACTACTACCACTGTCACACTACTACCACTGTCACACTACTACCACTGCTACACTACTACCACTGTCACACTGCTACCACTGTCACACTACTACCACTGTCACACTACTACCACTGTCACACTACTACCACTGTCACACTACTACCACTGTTACACTACTACCACTGTTACACTACTACCACAGTCACACTACTACCACTGTCGCACTACTACCACTGTCGCACTACTACCACTGCTACACTACTACCACTGTCACACTACTACCACTGTCACACTACTACCACTGTCACATACTACCACTGTCACACTACTACCACTGTTACACTACTACCACTGCCACACTACTACCACTGTCACACTACTACCACTGTTACACTACTACCGCATACTACCACTTACCACTACCATATTTAGCACCACTGCCACACCTCTACCACACCATAAAGATTGTCACACCACTGCCACTGTCACGTATCTACCACCATCACACCACAACCACTGTCACACCACTACCACACCACTACTACCACTGTAACCTCTGTCACTGTCACGCAACAACCATTGCCACATCAGTACCGCATCACTATCACACCACAGCCACACCACTACCACACCACTATCTCTGTACTATCACTGCCACACCACTATTTCACTACTACCACACCATTACTACACTTAATATCACAGTACTACCATACCACACTTCTACCACACCACTACCGCACTACTGCAACACCAGAGTCACACCACTTCCAGACTTCTACCATTGACACACCACTATCTCCTTGCCATCAATGCCACACCACTGCTATGCCATTATATATGCCTCACCACTACAAATACCATACGACTACCACCTTATTAAACTACCAATGCCACACCACTACCACAATGTCACATAACATTCTTATGTTTAAGAAATTTATTCTTAAATAACTTAAATCTGTCTTATTAGATTTGTGAATATCAAGTTTCAATGCATACTCTTGTTTTTTCTGTTTTGTAAGATCTTCTGTGATTGGTGAGTTTTGTAAGATCTTGTGTGATTGGTGAGTTTTGTAAGATCTTATGTGATTGGTGAGTTTTGTAAGATCTTGTGTGATTGGTAAGTTTTGTAAGATCTTGTGTGATTGGTGAGTTTTGTAAGATCTTGTGTGATTGGTTAATTTTAAGAGCTTGTGTGATTGATGAGTGGCCAAATAAGCCTCAGACCTAATTCTAATTGGCCTCTCAATCCCATTAAGCATCAGTGAGGGTAAGTTCGGACCTCTTGATTGGTGAGTTGATCAGAGTATAGAATACAGTTTCATTCTCCAGAAGCTGCAGTCTGTGCGGGCAGAATTTGAGGAACAGGTGCAAGAACAAACCTCAAAAATTGATAACTTGGAGAAGGAGCTTCAGGAGACACGAGAAGCCCTCCAACACCAGAAGCAATTAATCATGATAAGAGCTGTGACCTCTAGCCCCACCTTATCCCACAACCCATCACTAATCTCGTCACCTGGATCTACTCGTCTTCCTGGAGAATTGGATGAGGGTAGGTGTTGTGTTCTTTGTGCTTGGAGGGTGTGGTAACTGGTTAAATGGTGAAAGTTAGAGTGGGTCCCAGAAACATGACTGTCCATTAGGAACAGTGTGGATTCAGCACACTGTCTTATAAACCTGCGGTATACAAGGAGGCAGCATGGCCAGTACCACCTTCACTTACTCAGGAACCCATTTACAGCTGGGTCAACTGGGAGTGCCTGGGAATTGAACCACCAAGCCCCTGAACAGGTGGCAAACACTGTATCCACTTGACTGCCGCACTCTGGTTAAGTGGTGGTCTCAGAAAAATATAATAAAAATTATCATTGAGATATTGTAAGGCCACATACACACTGAGATACATTGTAACGCAACATTGTCTCTGGATTGTTTCGCCGCTGTCACAGAAAAATTCCAATTTGTTGCACGACTGTCTCGCAACAGTCCAGAAGCACAATTTCGGATGTTTCCTCGTTTCCCATCCCAAATGGAAAACACGATACAAGGTTGCTCAATCTGGACGCATTTGGCAACACAGAGGATCAGTTGACGCTCAGCTTGTGATCTGTGAGGTGGGTTTCCTGACACTTAACAACTACATGCATTATTGCTTGCTTTGTAAACAGTACTACATATAGTTGATATCTTTTATTTTCAGCATCTCCTTCTCTGTGGGATGTCACATGCCCAGACTATAAAACAGAGGAAAAAAGAAAGTCGGATGATGTTTTGTAGTTAACTTTCTACATACTTTTTATTTGCATAAAATAATCATTCTTTCTTTTGTCAGTAACCTTTTTATTTGCACAAAAAGAGAAAGATAAAAGGTGAAAGAAAATGAATGAAAAGGAGACAAAAATGAAAGAAAAACAACTAATAGTGTTATAGGTCGGTGTATGTATAAAATATATGCATGGCACAATGAAGGATTTTCCCAGTTTATTTATTTTTATGCAATTTCATTTAGTATTATTTTCCTCCTTTACAATATGTCAAATATTTATTAAACTTTTACAAATTCCTTCAGGGCATCAATGAGAGCGTCACACACTTCCAGAATGATGGCAGATATTGACTGTTATGACACTGAAGGAATACATCAGGCTTGTAAATGAGTCCCCACATACCTTAATGTTACTACCAGGAGTATTTTGGCTGGGATTGAGGCTCGATAGTTTGTACTGTGCTTTGTGATTTTGAGACCAACCAATTTCAGTGATACAGGAATTTCTCTGTTCGCCGGAATCCCTCAAATTAGGAACTCTCCAATAGCCGAAATTTAAATTTTGCTCGGAAAAGCATTCCCAAAGACGGAATTTAAAAAAAAAATCTGGCTTTGGGAACATATTTTCCGAAGTCGAAAATTGAGAGCATTTTCTGAAAGTGTCTTGAATAAAAACGAAAGTTCAAGTATTTTTGGGAGGGACCAGACCTGACTCAATGTCATGTGGAGGTAGGGTGAGGGATTAGTGGTCTCATATTACTGACTTTCTGGTGGAATGTCAGGTCACCCTTTCTTGGGTGGGGGATTAGTGGGTCTCATGACCTGAAGATGTCTTGAATAAACACGAAACCTAAAGTATTTTAGGGAGATTGTGGTAAGTACAGAGTATAAATATAATGAGCAAAGTTGTATCCCTTCAACATTACATTACATAACATTTTAATAATATGGAGTGACAAAGCAGAAAGGTGTGGGTGAATTAGAGAGATGGAGTGGAAAGGAGTGGTAACATGCACCTGTGTTACAGCAACAACATGGCACCCATGTGTCACGGGACTGGCTCAGCTAATCATGTTCGATCACCAAGTTGACCGATCTCTCTCTCTCTCCCTGCTCACAACCACTGAACAGGGAAGTGTACCACTTAACTAAGAGTAACCTCTCAGGTCTTGTCAGTGTACATAGTGTGTATAAACAATAAATTCAGAAAAGGCCAGCAAGTGTTTACCTCAACAACTTGCCACTTCAGAGTTCCACAATCTTAATACTTTGTTCAATTTTTCTCTCTTTCTAGGAGCTGATTCACTGTGAAAAGGATGAGATGATGTGAATGGTCAGAGGAAAACTTCATTTACGATGCCCATTGCCCATGTAAGGTACTCTACCCAAGATTTTTATTGGAGTACAGTACAATACAGTACTCAAATATATTTACTTCTTTACTTTCAACTCTGTTTCAGCATTATGTATACCTTCATTGTTAAGGGCAATGATAGCCCCTCTCACATTTTGTGATATCTTCCCAATAATTTCTTACTCCATTTGATGTAAGATCCCATTGATGACTGGCATGGCATTGGTATACATTTACGACATCCACTCCGAGTCTTGAAATATATGATCTGAAGCCTCGGAGGATTCACATCGTTTGCAAACATATCTACCCGTTCATACTCAAAGGTCGCGAATGTAAAACTACCATCCGTTAAGAAACACAGTACTGTACATCGAGTAACTTTTTTTGGAAATCCTCAAATCACATTGACCCCATGGCTAACGATAGTTATTTTGGGGGGACTGTCCAAATATATTTGCAGCATTCATTTTTGTAATAACATACATTAGTCTCCATAAAGTTTGGAATAAAAATCATCTCTCATTTCATTTCCCTGTTAACCCTTGAAAAGTATATGCAATTAAGTAACAATAATCTGTAATATAGTAATGGTTAATGTAAGGTAATAATGAACATGTCACCAAAGAAATACCCTATATAATTATGGTGAGACTTCTGTATGGAAGGCACAATATTTTAGATTACAGTACAGGAATCTATAGTTATATTGCATCTTGTAATAGATAGAAAATTATGGTCCAATTTCTAATGGGCAATAGGCACTAACTTCCAAAAATGATTGTCCAATTTGAATAAGGTAAAACAAAATGTTATATTATACTGAAATTACAGAACTTGTATCAGATGTCTTGTGGAAAATGAATACATAATACTGTACCATTAACCTATACTGTATATTAGAACTGCAAAGCAAATCCCACATCCCTTATGAAAAATTAGCATACAATTAAACAGTTTCATGTCATTAAAAAGAAAATTATGTTGAGTTCTGGAAATGAAAACATATTAAATACTATATGTAGTCCCTAGAACATAAACTTTGATATTTCACATGACAAAGGACTCCATATTTTTGTTAGTTAAATTACAAATGTGAAATACTGTTAAGAAAACAATATCAATCGGATCATATTTACTTACAGTGGGGTATGCTATAACAAACGGATCCTACTACGAATATTCCTATAATGAACGGTTTTACCTATAAAATTGAGAATGCCATAACGAACGCAACTCCTACAACGAACGCGGATGAATACCGGACTATTTCGCCTGGCGCATGAATATTGTTGTACCGCGACCCACAACAAGAGCGTCAGGCGCCATCTTTGTCTCATTGTGTAGCCAGTGCACCACTGTTATTGTTGAAATTTCGTCTTTTGATGTGGAAATTCGCGTTATTTGTATAACTATTTTGTTATACACGTATACAATTGTAACAATGAGTCGTCCAAAGCGAGTGAGAAAGCTAATAACCCTTGAAACTAAGAAAGAAATTATAAAGAAACGTGAGAATGGAAGAAGCATTGCGAAACTTAGTGATGAATATGGGATGGCTAAGTCGACTATATGTACGATTTTGAAGAATAAAGAGGAGTTAAAAACTGTGCAAGTGGCTAAGGGAATCTTTAGACTTAGCAAAGCAAAGTGTAATGTGATTGAAGAGATGGAAAATTTACTCTTAGTGTGGATAAAGGAGAAAGAAATGGCAGGTGATAACATTAGTGAAGCTATAATTTGTGAGAAGGCCAGACAATTGTTTGAGGACCTTAAAGCCAAGACTCCCAGTGGAAGTGATAGTGATGTGTCAGTGTTTAGGGGTACCTGCATGCTGAATAACACTAAGGTAAGATAAAGTACCGTATTTTTTACATTTTCCGCAGAATTTTTTCAGTGTTAAGTGGTTGTATTTGGGGGCCTGGAACGGATTAATCCTATAACGAACGAATGCTAAAACGAACGAGGTTCTGGAACCAATTATGTTCGTTATAGCATTTATGCATTTTATTTTTTCATCCTGTGCTTTTCTTCTTTGAAGGCAACTGCTTCTTTAGTTTCTCTTCTTCTAATTTAGCACATCTGATTTTCAAATCATAATATTCCTGAGACAATTTTTCTGTTCTAATCTTGGAATGTAGCAGTTGTACACTCAGTAAAAAAAAAACTATCTTTACCATTCTTTTCCGAAACAAAATTACATCATGAACGAAGGTTTTTGACAAAGGCCCATGAGGTATACTCAGTGGCAGCTCGTCGGTAGGCACTGTGGAACTGCAGCACCCCCTATTTCACCCGATATATATGTATTATATACCGTAATATAATATATCATATATGTTTATTTATTTATACAGTGGTCCCTCGATTAACGAACTCAATCCGTTCCAGCAGGTTGTTCGTTAACCGAAAAGTTCGTTAACCGAACACATTGTTTCAATGGGTTTTTGGGTAATTGGTTCCAGCTCACTGAAAATTGCCTAAATTCAACAAAAATGGTAGAAAAGTTCACTTACTTTGAGGTGTGTATGTAGAAGGCTCCTGGATGATGATGATGATGATGGGAATTAGAATGGGGGTGGAGGAGAAGGAAGAAGAGAAGACATTGGGGTGGAAGAGAAGTCACCCCATGGCACCATTTCACCCATAAAATTTTAGTTCTCTTGGTGTATTTCAAGATTATTTTCTTTAAATCAACACTGCACTGCATTATATATTGTCAATATGTAAAATATATTTCAAAATGACCATATAATTTGCTTGGAAACACGGAAAAAAAGCGTTTAGTTGAAGAGAGTCTCAAGCAAGATGTTACCTCCAGTGAAAACAGAGAGAGACTAACGCCTGTTTGCTGTGTTAAGAGGCTGGATGCCGCGCATTAAACTAGTCACTTTACCTTCAGTTATGTTCAATAATTGTTAAAATGACTAAAAAATTTAATATTAAACTTTTAAAATTATTGAATTGTATAAACTTTTTGATATTTACTAAAATAGTAAGGAATTTAAGCCCTAGAACCGATTAATGTATTGGCGGACTGATACTAAAGCTGGTTGCCCGGCCAGTGCAAGTGAAAACATGTTGAGGTCGATTCGTAAGAAATTCGTTAACCGAATTGAAGATTCTTATGGAAGGCAGTTCGTTAACCGAAATTTCGTTAACCGAGGCGTTCGTTAACCGAGGGATCACTGTACTTGTACATGATATTTAAAACTATTATCAATAATCCTTAAACTTAATGTCAATGGCCATCCTCTAATTTTGAGAAAACAACAAAAATCCCTGTATGTGGAACTGTCTTACTCGACAGTTCCAATAACGGGCATTTGCTTTGTCTCACGCATGCGCGCATGTCCTGGAGGCAAGCGGGGGCGAGCACTGTGGATCACACAGTGCCGATCTGGTTATCAGTGTGGGAGGTAGTGTTTACGCATCATCCTGTGTGGTGCTTACGCGCCGTCTGCTATATCAAGAGTATTTGAATGTGATAAATTGTAGATGATGTGATATCATACAGTATGATATCACATCATCCACAATTTATCACATTCAAATACTCTTGATATAGCAGATGGTGCGTAAGCACCACACAGGATGATGTGTATGATTCATACTCATAGAGACTATATTTTGTATTCATTGTTTTTTCCAGAAACGTTATTGTGTAGAAGAATTTGAATTAATTAAACATGGCCTCCTTGTTTTCCCAAGAAACAAGTTCTGTGACAGTGAGTGAACTTCAACAACTTAAATTTTCACAGTTGTCTCTTCATAAGAAAGTTGCTATGAAAACAAGAGGCCGTCCCTCACCTGATATTCAAATATCTCAGCCAGGAATAAGCAACAGTAAGAGGTATATTCGTAGCTTTCATTCAGAACGGTACCAAAGGAAAAATTGGCTCTGTGGTTGTGGAGTAAGCGATACATTATTTTGTTTTCCATGTTTGTTGTTTGGAATTGGAAGTGATGTAACTTGGACAAAAGACGGCTTTAGAAATAAAAACAAAATGAAAGATAAAACCGAAAAACATGAAAAGTCAAAGAAGCATATTGAAAGCGTGGTTTCACTATCACTTTAGGAGGCGTAAATATTAAAGAAAAACATAGTGAAGCCTGTAGACTTTCGATCAATGAGCATAACAGGAAAGTTACCAAGAACCGTGAAATTTTATCCAAGATAATAGGCTGCATTACATTTTGTGGAAACATTGAAATTCCTTTATGTGGACATAATGAAAAATATGATTCAGTAAATCCAGGTGTATTTAGGGGATTAATAAATTTTGCATCTACATTAGACCCAGATTTAAAGAACCATATAGAAATAAGTACATTCTTCACAGGTGTTTCTATGACTATTCAGAATGAGATACTTGACTGCCTGCTGCAGATATACCATGATGAGATAAAGAAAGAGATTAAAGAAGCTTCATTTGTAGCTGTCATGGCTGATGACACAACAGATGTTTCAGAACACACTCAAATGGTAATTGTTCTACGGTACGTGCTGAATGAAGAAATATTTGAGCGTTTTGGGGGATTCTTTATTCCAGAAAGTCAAGCTGCAGATGGCATATCAAAATGTATTCTAGAGCAGTTAGATATAATCCTTCAAGGAAAGAGACAAAAACTGATAGCTCACACATTTGATGGTGCAAATGTCATGAAAGGCAAAAAAGGGGGCGTTCGGGCAAAAATAAAAGTACAGCAGTTTATAATAATGCACATTTCATTCACTGTTATGACCACCAACTGAGTCTGATAATGAGAAATGCAGCAAGTATTACGCGGGACTCAAGAATATTTTTCTCTGACGTTTTGGCTATACCAACATTTTTCTCAAGATCACCACAACATGTATCCATGCTCAATAAGCATATGAACGTCAGCATTCCGCGCCCATCCTTTACAAGGTGGAACATACGGACCGTGAACAAAGTTCATGAAAATTTGCAACCTTTAAAAAGCTGCCTTGCTGAAATCCAGTAGACGGTAAATGCAGATCGAACCATTTCAGAAGCAACAGGAATTTTGCACTACCTGAATAATGAAAAATTCATGTTCTGGTTGGAGCTTTTTCATTAGATCATGCCTCATGTTTAAGTAATTTACAACCAAATGCAGTCTCGAGAAATTGATGTGTTTAAAGTAGATGAATATATAACAAATTTCAAAACTGTTATTTTAGAAATAAGAAACTCAAAGTACTGTGAGAATCTTTCAAGGACGCTCATGGCTGAAGGAAAGGAAGTATGTGACTGCATGTGTGTTGACATAGTGGAGAGATATTCTTTCAGTAAACAATTAGTAGCTGCTAGATTATTCAACAAGAAAAGCTTCACTAGTTTTAAGAATAAACTGCCTACAGAAGAGATAGGGTTGACCACTGAAGCATATCCCATGTTGCCAGCCACGTCACTTTCACCAACGACCACCACCACCACTGTGCTGCCAGCCACCTCCCTTCCACCCACCGCCCCCACCTCCTCCACCACCACCACTGTGCTGCCAGCCACCTCCCTTCCACCCTCCGCCCCCACCACCTCCACCACCATCACTGTGCTGCCAGCCACCTCCCTTCCACCCACCCCCCCCACCTCCTCCACCACCACCACTGTGTTGCCAGCCACCTCCCTTCCACCCTCCGCCCCCACCTCCTCCACCATCACCACTGTGTTGCCAGCCACCTCCCTTCCACCCACCTCCTCCACCACCACCACCTCCCTTCCACCCACCTCCTCCACCACCACCACTGTGTTGCCAGCCACCTCCCTTCCACCCACTGCCCCCACCTCCTCCACCACCACCACTGTGTTGCCAGCCACCTCCCTTCCACCCTCCGCCCCCACCTCCTCCACCATCACCACTGTGTTACCAGCCACCTCCCTTCCACCCACCGCCTCCACCACCACCACCACTGTGCTGCCAGCCACCTCTCCTCCACCCACCTCCTCAACCACCACGACTATGTTGCCAGCCACCTCCCTTTCACCCACCACCACCACGACTGTGTTGCCAGCCACCTCCCTTTCACCCACCACCTCCACCACTGTGTTGTCAGCCACCTCCCTTTCACCCACCGCCTCCACCACTGTGCTGGCAGCCACCTCCCTTTCACCCACCGCCTCCACCACCACCACCACTGTGTTGCCAGCCACCTTCCTTCCACCCACCACCTCCACTACCACCACTGGACCCTCGTTAATTCCGACCCCTTTAATCCGGATTTCGGATAAATCGGACGAAATCTGAACTGTCCGTATCAAATTTCTGGTTCTGGGATTGTCCCAGTTGCAATTGGGGTTGCAATTTCAAATTCTGTGTCACTACTAAGAAATAACGAAGTCCCTGGTGCACTGCACTCTAAGATTAAGAGAAAACGGAGTCCTGAGATGAGAGAAAACGGCCTCCTATGATGGGACACTCAAATAAAAACAGCTACATGTTCTGTGGACTAGCCACTGTACAGTATCCTTTTCATTACTTTATAATAAACCTAGTCATGCCTATGTGTCTTTTTGATAATTATCATAACATTATATATTCATATATTTAGCGGTTGTACGAACACAAGGCCTCACACATGCCACTCAGACTGACAGACTTGACAAGTTTTACCAACTATAAAGACAGTTGAAGCTTTAAACATCACTCACAATGGATCTTGAATATCCAACTGTAATCAGACATATCTAAGTTGCCTCAACAATTGCAACCCCCAGTTGCAATATCAAATTCTGTGTCATTACTAAGGAATAACGAAGTCTCTGGTGCACTACACTTCAAAATTAAGAGAAACGGAGGACTCAGGCGTCCTGAAATGAGAGAGAACGGACTTTTATTATGGGGCACTCAAATAAACATACACATTGCTGTATAATGCAATATTATGCAATATTAACCCCTAAGGCGGTGTAGGAGACTTGTTGTTTGCAGGGTTGCTTGGCACATGTGAGGCAGAACGGGCGGTGCATGCCTCATGTGAGACAACGGCGATGGCGTGGATAGGCCTGTCGCCGGATACAAATGTCTAGATACACAATATGTGTGGGAGAAGAGAGGGAGAAAAAGGGTGTGTAGAGGCGATGAATGTTGTACTTCCCTCACGGCAGGTACAGAGTCGTCAGATGCACCTGCTGGGGTGTGTGGGCCTGGGTCAGGGGCTCCGTCAGCAGAAGCGGATGAGGGCTCGTGACAGCAGCTGGGTCCACGACAGCAGCAGGGTGCATGACATTAGCAGGGAGTACCTGAGGGAGAAAAGAGGGGTGTGTGGGTCCGCACTCAGGAACAGAGACCGCATCAGGGGCGGCAGGGGCTACTGCTGGGCCGGGGTCGGCGTCTGAGGCAGGACGGGTGTTCTGGGGTCGGAAGAGGAGCGACTGTCTGCTTAGAGTAGCAGAGCTGCTCTAGGGTGTCTAACCTACGGTGTAGAGCCGATGAGAGCTGCATCTGAGTGGATAAGCCAGTCTTCCATGTTGCTTGAAGACTGGGAGCGTGATCAGTTTCTCCTCCATCCGATGTGAGTGCGAATCTCCGGGGTCACCATTGGTGGGGTATGAGATGTTTAGTTCACACTCAGGATAGGATGGAGAAAGGAAACTCACGATGTGCTCTCTATATACATGTTGTATTGGATGTCCAATGCAGCATGGTGCTGGGAAGGCAGCATGGTTACAAGCGTGATGTAGATAGAGCTGGTTGGTGAGGATGCTCACAGGAGGACAGCTTGTGGGTCGCCATGCTCGCTGGCGGGAGAGAGGACCGCCAGGCAGGCGGAGGAGGATGAAGAGGTGTTGCTAGCTGGTTGGTGTAGGTAGAAAGAGGACAGGTCACCACGAGGTCAGGTCTTAAATAGCGGGGGTAGGCGTGGCTTAGTAGTTGACCTCCGCTCCGTGATGTATGGCGGCGCTGGTTGACCTCGACCACGAGGCATACACTGGGGAATTGGTGGGTCGGCTACTCAGCGACAAACAGCGTTTGTAGGGGAGAAATCCACTACACTATCTTCCATTACGAGTAAGTACATCATGTTCTGTTCATTATTTCACCTGATAACTTAAAGGGTTTATTTTTCAAACTTTATTCTGTTTAATTCTTGTATATATGAACCCAATATATACTTACTGGTAACATACTCTCGAGGATTATGACATACTAATGTATGTCAGTTGTTCTCTTGCTGATATTGAATCACAAAGAAAAAAAATATGTAAGAGACAGGTAGGTCTACTCCACTTTTAAATGAGAAAATTTAATATTTTTTTTCTGAAATGACCTAATACTATAAGTGGTTTGGTTGAATGATATTAATACACATTAGTCATTAGTTTTATTTGATATCTCTAATATCAGTGTCTCATAAAGATATACATAAGATGTTATTTGGCAAACCATCGCAATCAGTCCCACAAAATTAGTACACCACCTCTGTACAACACTGACTATATTGGTAACTCATTGTAAATAGTATTGGCTCCAAACTTTCAAAATGTTTTATCTATTAACGTTTCCTGTATATCTTATTTGGTAATATAAGATTCCTGATGAAGGAATAATAAAGATCATGTTAATATTGGTGGTTAAATTTACATGCGACTGAAAAACAACAATATACTGGTGTACTTTAGGGATATCTTGTTCAAGTTAAAATACTGTACTGTCAAGTACATTATGGGGAACAAATATAACTTGCTGATACAACACATTTGCTACATCAGGGCAGACAGAGGCGTTTTATTGGGACAGAAAAAGAGGCACATCTTCACACTTATGATCTGCTACCAGTACCCTCCACCGTATCAACGCCCATATCCACCATAGCCTCTACCATATCTACGCCCATATCCACCGCCGTAACCACCACAACACCCTCCACCCTTCTTCCACTTCTTCCAAAGGAATGGGTCAGGAATTGGTGAGGGGTCGGCGCTTGGTCCTGGCAGTGCCTCGCTCGCCACTATTACAATCACCAGTATGGAGAGGATTACCGACAACTGAAAACAAAAATCAGAATTAATTAATATGTATAAAATGACTAATAGTAAAAAGAGTATAAGTTATTCACTTTTCTTTGATAATTCTCTAATTTTTATATTCTTACATCAACTGTATTGTGTCTAATATATCTATATTTAATGGTGGATATGAACATAGGAACCACTTGTCCTTCCGTCCATATATTTACTGTGTCTATGTGCTTCTTCATCCGTTCATATATCTTCGTCAGTCCACGTCTTTATCCAATATTCTTTATCTGTGTCTGTGTGTCCGTCGTAACACCAGATCAATATAAAGTTGTGTTAGTCATATAGTTCATCATGCCCGGTCAGGTGACTATGCATCAGTCAACGAAGAAAGTGGAATGACAATTAGTCACCAACTCTTTTGTGCAGGTTCAAGCGAGAATATCGTGTTCCCAAATGACAAACCAAAAATATTATTATTCTGAGAATTACAGACATATGGTAAACAACAGAGTTAAAACTCACATTATAAACCATAGTAGGTGGTCAAACTGTCAGGAGTGAGGAAAACATTGGTCTAATCAGGATGAGTCTCGTACGCTCTCCACAGAAATGAACAAAGGGATTATCACAAGAGTTTGGATCCCACGTAAAAGTGCAATGAGAATATTGTATCAAGAAGTGAAACTGTTAACATACAAAGTGCAAATATTCCAGAAGAAAAAACAACAAAACAAAGTTAAGAGACATTCCTAGATAATGCCCCATGTTCAGTGATGAGGCCCACTGTCATCTTAATGTTCATGTTATTAAACAAAAGATAAGGTTTTTGGCAGGTGTGAACACCCAAGTATCTACAGAATAACTGAAGGTGTAGAGAAAGTGCCGACTTGCCAGTTTCATGATGAGGGTGTTAGTGTGCTGCCGGGGCGTCGAGCTGAGCTGTAGATGGTGCTGGTCACTCCTCGCAGGCTTTTATACCCACCCTCTGATGCAGCCTCGACTGTGGCCGTCAAGGAGGGAACACCGAAGGTTATGGCACCTTCTCCATCCACAAGCGTGATTCTCTCGTTTAAATGATTAAAAACGCAATATTTTAGACATTGCATTGTCTATCAGATGTAAGAAAATTGCATTATGACGAATAACTACAAATGCTGTACTATATATGTTAAACTAAATAGGAATAATTCCCAATTAATGATAACGTCTCAGTAATTCTATCGTTGGGAGGTTTCCTGTTGACCATGAATGATCATGCACCTCATCAAAATACACATTAATGAATATGTTCACACAAAACCTAATTTGGGAAAACATCTTCGCATTTAAGAAGAGAATAAAGATCTTCGGAGAACTTGGGATTATTTTTCCTAAGCTCTCTACAACTACGTGTATGGCTTGATCCTCCTGTTCCATGAGCCTCCATTTTTCGTTTTAGTCTTTCGTGGTGGACTCTGTCGAAGGTTTTGCTAAAGTCTAGAAATACCACATCATACCACTAATTCGAAAACAGTTGAAAATAATGTTAATACGTACTGTAGATTTGTCAGATATGAACGCCCATTTGTGCAGCCATGCTAGGAATCATTGAGCAACTTATGGTCCTCGAGGCAATTTGCCTACAATTGATGTTAGACTGATTGGACGGTAGTTAGAGGATAGTGATCTATCTCCCTTCTTGTAAATCGGTATCACATTCGCTATCCTACAGGATTCTGATAATACACCCGTTTTTAATAACATGTACAAATTTACTAAGGGCATACTAAGTTCTTCCTTACGTTCCTTCAATACTCAGCGAAATATCTCATCGGGACCTCGTAATTAATTAAGCTTTAGTTTGTCTATATGTTTACTAACATCGTTATTAGTCACTACTATCTCCCGTAATCTATTTTGTTCACTATCTGTAAGTATATGGTCGGTGCCTCTGGAATTTGTCAACCTCAGATCTCGTGGTCAGGTCACTCTCAACAGTCATATTTTGTGAGGTTGTCATTGTCAGGTCACCAGGTAAAGTTAGGTCGCCCTCTGTGGGTCAAGTACTTCACCCCAAACGCATTACCTCTTCTCTCAGCTGCCTTTTCAGCCTATCAGAGTTTGCCCTTCTCAAATCTGGGACTTTAATGGAATTTTCCTTGTGACCGACATTAAGTTCTACTTTGAATCTCACTTCTTTGTGATCCATATGTCGGGCAGTCTACAGTTGTCAGTCTCCTCTTGATAACGTCATTTTACTAATTATGCCTCACAGGTCACCCTCCAGATTTTCCCAAAAAGACGGTGTAGCTGTGGTGTTGGTCTGCTCACTCGTTTCCCAAAGACACACTTATAAACAGTATGGAAAAAGGCCACAAGACGAAGGTTATTCCTGGGGATTGAGGCGAGTGCCTATGGAGGAGTTTTGTGTGGCCATAAAGAGCACTCTCTCTGTCTATTTGGTGCTCTCTCAATCCATTCTTCTCCACGATAGTTTTGTCCCAGTGGGTTTGTTTTCTGTCCTTTGGAAGTGTTGGTTTACGTGTTTGGAATGTGATCGTCTCCCACCGAGTGGCTGCCTCCATGATCATCCCTATATAGAGGAGAATGACAAGGCAAATCCCGGGTATTAGGAACCTTGAGAAGGGAGTCAGATTAAAATATCTGAATTTACACTTCCTCGAGAGACGTAGAATGAGGGGCGATGTGACCAAAGTGTATAAATGAAAGGCGGGGTTCAACAAAGGTGATATAACAAAGGTACTTAAACTATTTAACCAGGAATGAACATGTAGTGATGGTTTTAAATTAGGAAAATTTAATATAGGTAATAGGCAGGTAAACCCTGGTTCTGAAACAGTCGTGGATGGGTGGAACAAATTACCTAACACCATCATTAACTCGAACAATCTGGGTAGCTTTAACATTAGCAACATAACCAATTCTAATTTAACTTAACAGACCCTACTGTAAAGTCTCTAATTTAATATTCGCGTTTAACATGAGTGCATTGCATTTTTAGGACTTGTTCATATATATCATTCAAAATAGAGATAATTTAAAAAAGTGCGACAATATCAATATGTTTCCTAGTTCAAACTATCTTTTACACACTTTTACAAACATGAATAGAAACCTAACCTAAGCTAACCTTAATCTTAGCACACCAGGCCTAACCTAACCTAACCGAGCCTAACCTAACCTAATCTAGCCTAACTTACGTATAATTTATTTATACAAGGAGAGTAACCAACGTCTTAAACACAGCAAAACAAATAATATAATTCTAATTAATTTCAATTAGTCTTATAAAATTTAATTATCCCTATTTATCGGACAAATATCTCCAGTTAAAAAGATCAGGGCAAAAGACCAATTGATGGATAGTTTAAGAAAATTATGTCGAGAAATAGAAAGGCGAGAAACCAGCCTGAGTAAATAATGGTGCCTCAAGGCCAAGAGATATGTATTCAGTAAACAGTGATGGGAGTGGCCACGAGCCCACCTAAGGTTCACTTTTTTTGTTTTCGTCTCATGGTCAAGGTGTAAGAAATAACACTATATTTATCAAGTGTTGTAGGTGTTCCGTGTAGACTGATGTTGTAGGTGTCATGTAGAGTTATTGTTGGACTGGTGTTGTACGCTGAACAATAATGAAAGAGTTGCCAGTGTGTTGATTTAGATTACTACAGTGTCTAATCGGAATCTTTTTTTTTGTTCCGGTATATAAGGACAGAGTTCTTTGTTTCGCTGCACTGTATACGTATCAAGTGAGAAATAAAGAAAGACATATAATGTTTCTTAGCTTATTCTCACTGAAGATTGATTCTGTGTAGCACGAAGCACTAGAGAAATAAAAAAAACTTATTAACTCTTTCCTGTGTTCCCTCCAACCCCTTAAATCCAGTTCATGTAATATTACCGGAAGTAGATGGGTCCAGGTTAAGGTTCTGAAAGGAGTGACACTAATATTTACTAAAATTTAAACTCACATATCTGAATAATCGAAAATTGTGACTAATTCCCTCATTTACACACAATTATATATATATATATAAATATATATATATATATATATATATATATATATATATATATTTATATATAACAAAGAAGTATGTCTGTGTGTTTGTGTGTCCGCACGAGAATCTCGGAAACTACTTTACCGATTTGTAGTGATGATGGATGGTGTTATATGTAGTGATGATGGATGGTGTTATATGTAGTGATGATGGATGATGATGTTATATGTAGTGATGATGGATGTTGTTATATGTAGTGATGATGGATGGTGTTATATGTAGTGATGGTGGATGTTGTTATATGTAGTGATGATGGATGTTGTTATATGTAGTGATGATTAGACAATAAAATAATAACAGTTTAATGCTAAAAAATTATACTTTACTATACCGTTGTAGTGGAACTTACATACACCGTTAATGAAATATTAATGGAAGAAGAAGTTTTGGGGCGTGAACAGTGAGACAATGTGGAGCTTCCCGGAGGGTGGCGTCCTTCCGTGGCCTAGCAAATGAGCCGCCCGGACCAAACTTGGCGTGGATAGCAAGTGTTTCCTTGCTTCTCTCATGGACAGTTCTATGTTAGATGCTCCAGAGTGGGAACTGGCAAAAATCTGTACATACTTGCTGCTAATGGCAAAACGAAAAATGTGGTCTACCCTAATGCACTACAGTGAGACAATGTGGAGCCTCCCGGAGGGTGGCGTCCTCCCGTGTGTGTCAGTACGAGAATATCGGAAACTACTTTACCGATCTGTAGTGATGATGGATGGTGTTATAAGTAGTGATGATGGATGGTGTTATAAGTAGTGATGATGGATGGTGTTATATGTAGTGATGATGGATGATGTTATATGTAGTGATGATGGGTGGTGTTATATGTAGTGATGATTAGACAATAAAGTGATAACAGTTTAATGCTAAAAAACATACTTTGCTGTACCGTTGAAAGATAACCAGGGATAAAGTCAGGCAATGCTTTGGGACGTGTCTACACGGTTTACCCCAACAACTTTGAATGCTATTGTTTGAGAATACTTTTGCACCACATCCGTGGCCCAACATCATATGCAGCACTCAAGACAGTGAATGGACAAGTCTGCAGAACCTATCAGGAAGCGTGCAATCTCCTTGGCCTACTGGAAGATGATGGTCACTGGAATGACACATTAGAAGAGGCAGCAGCTACTCAATCGCCAATGAGAATGAGGAACCTCTTTGTCATCATGATTGCTACATGTGGACTTTCCAACCCAAGCCAGCTCTGGAAAAACCACCAAGAAAGTCTTTCAGAGGATCTGCTTCATCAAGCAAGAAGAGAACATCCTGGTCAAGAGATTGAGTTCATGGATGACATGTTCAACAGGGCTCTGATTATGCTGGAAGACAAAGTGATGGAGCTATGCGGAAAAAACCTGACTGATTTTTGGATTGCTCTTGCTGTGGCATCCTCAGGCATTGCTGCAACACTACTAGAAGGAGGACGTACTGCACACTCAACTTTTGAACTGCCTCTCAACCTTGCTTACAATGAGAATCCAGTCTGCAACATCAAAAAAGGATAGGCAAAGGCAAATTCTTAGAAAAATGTTGCCTCATAGTCTGGGATGAATGCACTATGTCTCACAAGTTAGCGTTTGAAGCATTGGACAGGACTTTGCAAGACATACGAGAAAATGACCAGCTCATGGGTGGCATTACAATGGTCATTGCTGGAGACTTTCGCCAGACTCTACCTGTCATTCCTCGAAGCACTCCAGCTGATGAACTGAATGCGTGCCTCAGACCTTTGGAGAAGTGTTCAGACACTCACCCTATCCACAAACATGAGAGTACATCGACAAGTAGATCAGGATGCTGGACGGTTTGCAAACCTTCTACTACAGATTGGGAATGGAACTTTCCCTGTTGATTCAGAAGGACAAATAATCATTCCTCAAGGATGTGGAAATGTTGTGAAGTCCTCAACTGAGCTCACTAACATGGTCTACCCAAACATTATCCACCACTACAAGGACCACAAGTGGCTGCGTGAACGCGCAATTCTGGCACCAAAGAATGAAACAGTGGCTGAAATCAACATGACTACTCAGACAGCTTCCAGGCAGTGAGAACTCATTCAAATCTGTTGATACAGTAATCGACCAGGACCAAGCAGTCCAGTACCCTGCAGAATTGCTTAATTATTTGGAGTCCGCTGGAATGCCTCCTCACCACCTCACTCTCAAGATTGGAACTCCTATAATGCTCTTAAGAAATCTTGAACCACCAATCCTCTGCAATGGCACAAGACTGGTGGTGAAGAACATGATGCCACATGTACTGGAAGCTATAATACTGACAGGAAAAGCTAAAGGAGAGGACGCTTTTATACCAAGGATACCTGTCATCACCTGTCAAGCGACTTCAGTTCCCGGTTAAAGTGAGCTTTGCCATGACCATCTACAAAAGCCAGGAACAGTCCCTAAACATGGTGTTTCCTTACTTCTTTCATGGACAGTTCTATGTTGGATGCTCCAGAGTGGGAACTGGCAAATATCTGTACAAACTTGGTGTTATTGGCAAAATAACAAAAATAAGGTATACCTTAATGTGGAGCCTCCCGGAGGGTGGCGTCCTACCGTGGCCTAGCGAAAGAGCGCGATTCCGCTAGTGTGTGTATATATATATATATATATATATATATATATATATATATATATATATATATATATATATATATATATATATTTATTTATTTATTTATTTATTTATTTATTTATTTATTTATTTATTTATTTTATTTTATTTTTTTTTTTTACGAAGCTTTATATAGAATATGCTTGAGGAACCGATTGGTACCTGACCATCGAACCGTGTTTGGCTGCTGCACGACCACTGCTCCACCCGTGTTACTCGATCTTTCAACTCGATGTTCCGGACCTCGAGTCATGGATCATGGATACATTGGATGGCCCCAGGTACCTATGGGAGTACATTGGCAACCCAGAGCCTCACCGCACTGTTTGTAAACTTTGTGGCCAACCTGACTCTCACACCCTCTCTCATTACATCCTCACTTGCCCTATGACCTCCTCCTATAGGTGCCCAGCCGTTACCAACACCTCTTCCCTCCCAGACCAGATATCCCTCCTCCTAGTCACAGGCCTGGCATTTGACATTATTAGGGACCTGCCACTCTTTGCCATAAACAGATAAAATGTACCGGGAACTTTCCCCCCACACACTCATCATTCTCTCACTTTATGTAACTTGACAGAACCTATGACCCTTCAGGCTTATACGCCCTTAATGTACGAGTCATAAAGGCAAGTATGAACTTTTCATACTTCTCTGTTGGGCGCTGTAAACGCTTCTGCGCTTCACCTTGCACAGGATGTAAGGGGGTGCCCAATAAACTAGCCCCCTCGGGGGCAAATCTGAAATCTGAATTGGATGGCCCATAGCTTGGGCTCATGGTTAGGCTCTCCGGAGCTCCGTATCTGTGTTGTTCAGATCTCGAACGGAGCTGTAATGAAGCGGTGCACCAGGGAAGAGGGCAGAGAATTCCAGGACGGACGAAGGTGTGGAGCTGGTGGTCGCTGGTCGGTGGTCGGCGGAGCCAGTTGTGGTTGATAACAAATTGTGTTACTCTGACTAAGAGTGTAATGTAAGTTTGTAATGTTTATGTATATTTCTATATGGTAGGATTAGGGTGATTGTTAGGGTATTGTTTTATATTTATGTAACTGTTGTATGAGTGTGGTGATTGTTAATGTTTGATTATTGCTGGTTGTTGGTGTTTCTTGTCAATATAATGTACATTCCAACATTGCGTTTGCTACTCCTCTCCTATAGTGATGTAGAATACCTGAGTAAGACTGAATAGTGCAGTAGCAATAGGCTAGACATGAGGTGAAATGCAAGTAAGCAAAACGTTCGAGTCTGTGGAGGTCGGTTACCGCCCGGTTCCTGGTAAGGTGTCCAGCTCAGGAACATAAGTACGTAACAAACTTGGGGGCCTGTCCAAGGTAATGTTCCATATATATGTCTAGTTGATTTTTTTTATAATAATAGTTTCATAAGTAGAGGCTCGATTAAGTGTTTGTAAATTTCCATGTAAACTCTTCAGTACTCGGTATTTGCACTCTGTTCTGCTATTTAACTAAGTTGGATGAAGGAGGTAATAAAGTGATTCGAGATGACTTGTGATGTAAATGAATTTGTCCAGTCACCCACAGTGGAGGCATTGGATGACTTACGTAAGTGTGATTTGCTTAAAGTTGCTGAACACTTTGAACTGAAGGTTAAGAAATGTATGAGGAAGCATGAAATTAAGAATGAACTGATCAGGTATATGGTAGATAAAGAGCTACTTGATGAGAGTGCTTTAGGCCAAGCTGAAGGTGGAGAGAGAGAGAGTGGGTTGAACAAGGGCATCAAATTAAGCTTAGGGAACTTGAGCTCCAAAGAGAAAGAGAGTAATGGGAGAGAGAGAGACGAATGAGAGAATTAAAAATTAAGAGAGAACTGTTGCTGTAGATAAATATTTTAGATATCTTAAGAAGGTTGCCATGAGTTTGAGATGGCCAAAAGAACAGTGGACAATACTCCTCCAGTCTGTGTTCGTAGGAAAAGCTCAGGAAATCTATTTGTCCATGTCAGTGGATGACTGTAGTTACTATGGGAAGGTGAAGCGTGCTGTGCTGAAAGCGTATGAGTTGATGCCTGAAGCTTATAGGCTTAAATTTCGTAATTCACGCAAGCATGAGTCAGAGTTACTTAGAATTTGCAAGGGAGAAAGCTGATATGTTTTCTCATTGGTGTGAAAGTGAGAAGTATGTAATGATTATGAGAAACTGTGTCAACTGTTACTGGTAGTAGAGTTTAAGAGGTGTATACCTGTATAGAGTTAAGTGTATCTTCGAGTCCACCGAATTACCCAAAAGTACCCAAAAGTACCGAAAAGTATATTAAATCAGGGTAAACCTCCAATTGGGGACTACCCGTGTCTCTTAGGTGATCAGAGTAACGTTTTACCAAATCCTGCTTCAAAACAAGAGGTCACACACATAATATATATATATATATATATTTCATTAGCCCAATAAGCATGCGGACTTCTACATACAATCAACACCTCAACCCGCCAGGATTCGAACCCACGGCCCATGACTGTGACCGGGGAACACTAACCGCTGGACCACCAGGATACTAAAAGCAGTCCTAGACTCTGTTATATTTCACACAAAGCTTGTTCAACGAGCTTATGGCGCCGTGAACCTCTAATGGGGACTACCCTTATCATGTAGGTGGTCAGAGTAACGTTTTACCAAATCCGGCTTCGAAACACGAGGATCCATATATATTTTATTAGCCCAATATATTTCATGTAGATCCACAATGAAAACGTGGATAAGATAAATCTTGATAAAATCACACGGGAAAAGGGAAACAACGGAGCACCTTAGTGTTCTACTTTATTCAAGACATCTTCAGAGGCAACTGAAGATGTCTTGAATAAAGACGAAAGCTAAGGTGCTCCGTTGTTTCCCTTTAACCATGTGATTTTATCAATATATATATATATATATATATATATATATATATATATATATATATATATATATATATATATATATATATTGCTAAACACCCTGTAAAGGTATTCACTTATCATAATCCATTGACTTTTCTTTAGCGAATGAGTAAAAGAATCAAAGAATCTTAAGGTGGAGTCTGGAGTTGCAAAGATATAACCTTGATATCCATCACATCACAGGTAAAGAAAATGTATTGGCAGACAATTTGTCCAGAGGCTGGGATTGATTATTTCGACAGGTTATTTTTTTTCAACTTAATATTGCAGAATTAGACTAAAGATGGCAATTTTGGTGTATTGAAGGGTTTTTGGCAACTATGTTTTATGGTGATTTATTTTACCAGTTATATTGTTTGTATAAACCAGTGATGTGTGCAGATTCTATATTGAACCCATCTTTTGTTAAAAAAAAACAGATGTCTGACACCATTCTTTTTCCTTTAAGGAGGGAGGTATTTCGAAGCTTCATATAGAATATGCCTAAGGAGGAGGACCCGATTAGTACCTGACCATCGACCCGTGTTTGGCTGCTGCACGACCACTGCTCCACCCCTGTTACTCGATCTTTCGACTCGTTGTTCCGGACCTCGAGTCATGGATCATGGATACCTGACCTAACCTAATTAAAAAGGTAAGAAAATAATTTAACTCCTTGTCTAACTGTTCCAATGGTAATCTTAATGTGAATGTTTCCACGGGCTATTTAATGATCGGTGAATGA
The DNA here is from genome assembly GCA_958450375.1 of Homarus gammarus. Taxonomy (NCBI): domain Eukaryota; kingdom Metazoa; phylum Arthropoda; class Malacostraca; order Decapoda; family Nephropidae; genus Homarus; species Homarus gammarus. The sequence continues at coordinate 1,107,025 of CAUDMG010002530.1, forward strand.
CGACAAGTGGATTTGATGGGTGGGAAGGAAACACAGGAAAAAGCTCACTTTCCTTATTCCTCTTGGAGAAATAAAGCCTCACATCCATCAAATTAATTGCAACAACTTGGTCTAACAATCTCAGCAGCAATAACAGCAGCAACAACAACAACAACAATAACAACAACAGCAATAACAACAACAACAATAACAACAATAACAACAACAACAACAACAACAATAACAACAACCTCAACAGTAAAGTGAATTTGGAGACGTACCCAGATGAAATAATATGCTGTGGCAGATTTTAACCACAGGTGGCAAACCAGCCACTATCATCCCTTATCTCTCTCTCACACAACCAATACAAAGCGACATAATTATAAGGTATTGTGATAATTATGCATGGTGCTTGATGATGGTTGGGGTTAGGTTAGGTTTTAGTTAGGTTCTGGATGTGGGTAAAGACCTGGAGGATGACTAGGTTCCTCACCTCAAGGACTACGGCTGTGTGACGGTTGTGTGACGCTGGGAGTAGCGTCACACCCACATTAATGTCACTCGTCACGCACACATCCTCAACACTTGCCCGTTATATGTCACCCAACACTAACCTAACCTAACCTATACAGATCGAGTTTATCATCGTGGTCACCATCAGCTGTAAGGAACAAGGAGGGGAAGGGAGGATAGGGAGGGTAGGATGGGGAGTGGGGAGGGGAGGGGAGGAGAGGATGGGGAGGGGAGGATGGGGAGGGGAGGATGGAGAGGGGAGGATGGAGAGGGGAGGATGGGGAGTGGGGAGGGGAGGGGAGGGGAGGATGGGGAGGGGAGGATGGGGAGTGGGGAGGATGGAGAGGGGAGGATGGGGAGGGGAGGATGGGGAGGGGAGGATGGGGATGGTAGGATGGGGAGGGGAGGGGAGGATGGGGAGGGGAGGATGGGGAGAGGAGGGGAGGGGAGGGGGAGTGAACTTCAAGTGATCACATAACACAATCCTTTGAGGTTTTGCTTAATACAACACAACTGGAAGCGGGGCGATGGCTTAAACACACACACACACACACACACACTCACACTCACACACACACACACACACAGGAATGTAGAAACTAAATACAATGGAAGGAAAAAGCTTAAAAATAACATGGTAGAAAAATACAAGGTGTCGAAGGAGTCAAAGATGGAGGTGTTCCTACGATCTCTCATACCTGAATACTTGGATACTCCCACAGTCACCACACTACCACCACCTTGCACTAGCCCCCTCGTGGGGCAAATTAAAAAAATAAATAAAATTAATTCACTCACTTTTAGCTCAGAACGTGAAGAAAAAAATCAATGTTTTAATTATATCCTTCGTTCTTGGCTGCATCTTAAGACATCGTAGCTTTATATGTCTTCCCAAAAATGTTATTTAACGTTTTAGACATGAACAATATATATATGACACTGGCATATTTTATTTTTTCTTAGCTCTTTACTATGGGGCTGCCACTTTTAATATTGTATTTGGCTACATAAGAACATAAGAATGGAGGAAACTGCAGCAGGCCAATTGGCCCATACTACAGTAGGCAGTCCCATTTACACCCAACCCCTATTGCTCACATATCCATCCAATCTATGTTTGAAGCTATCCAGCGTATTCGAGTTAATAATGATGTTTAGTAACTTGGTCCATTCATCCACAACTCTATTCCCAAACCAATGATTACCTATTTCGCGCCTAAATCTAAATTTGTCTAATTTAAAACCATTGCTCCGAGTTCGCTCCTGGTTGGATAGTTTGTGTACCTTTGTAATGTCCCCTTTGTTTAGCCCTGACTTCCATTTATACACCTCTATCATATCGCCCCTCACTCTACGTCTCTCGAGGGAGTGCAAATTAAGATGCTTTAACCTGCCTCTGCACTCAAGGTTCCTAGTGCCCGGGATTAGTCTTGTCATTCTCCTCTGAATTCTTTCCAAGGATTCTATATCCACTCTGCAATACGGTGACCAGAACTGAACTGCGTAATCCAAGTGAGGTCTCACAAGCGCAAGATATAGTTTTAGGATGACCTCTCTAGTCTTGTAACTAACACTCCTTTGTATGAACCCAAGTACTTCAAAAGCCTTCTTTCGAGCAAATACACATTGTTTACTTGGCTTAAGATTCCTACTTATCATTACTCCTAAATCTTTCCCGCAATCGGATTTCTCAATAACATCGTTGTTCGTCTGGTATCTGGTTTCCCTGTTTACATCTTCTACACTGAGTACATTACATTTGTCCACATTGAATTTAATCTGCCATTTTTCAGACCATTTGATTTTTTTTTTTAGATCTTCCTGTACTTTTGCGGAGTCCTCGTCATATTTAATATCGCGTTCTATTTTGGTGTCATCAGCAAATTTACTTATGTTGCTGTCTACTCCGATATCTATGTCGTTTATGTATATAATAAATAATAATGGTCCAAGTACTGAGCCTTGGGGAGCTCCACTAGTGACGTTGCTCCAATCGGATTTCGTGCCGCTAATGCTCACTCGCTGTTTCCTGTCCTGTAACTACGCCCTAATCCATTTTAGAATATCTCCTTTAATACCATGAGCCTCCACTTTCCTTATTAGTCTTTCGTGGGAGACTGTCGAAGGCTTTGCTAAAGTCGAGATATACTACATCATAATTGTGCCGTTCATCCACTTTTCGAAAACAGATGAAAAGAATGTTAATAGATTATTTAGACATGAACGTCCCCTTGTGAAGCCATGTTGGGAATCATTGATCAACTTGTGCTTCTCCAGGTGATTTCGAATAGAGTTCAAAATGATTGCTTCCAGTAATTTGCTTACAATTGATGTTAGACTGATTCGACGGTAATTAGAGGATAGTGATCTGTCTCCCTTCTTGAAAATCGGTATTACATTCGCTATCCTCCAGGATTCTGGTACTACACCCGTTTATAAGGACATGTTAAACAACTTTGCTAAGGGTATACTAAGCTTTTCCATACATTCCTTAATACTCTGGCAAATATCCCATCGGGACCTGATGACTTATTAGGCTTTAGTTGGTCTATTTGCTTACTAACATCTTTACTAGTCACTACTATCTCTCTTAATTTATTTTCTTCACTATCTCTGTATAGAGTCGGTGCCTTGGGTATTATGTTTAAATTTTCGGTGGTGAAAACTGTTGAAAAATATTTATTCAGATTATTGCTCATTTCTACGTTGTTATCAGTTAGCTCGCCGGTATCTGACTGTAGTGGTTCAATCTTTTCTCGTGTTTTAGTTTGATACATTTGATAGAATCCCTTGGGGCTTGACTTCGCCTCCCTTGCTACCTTCAGTTCATTATTCCTCTTTGCTTTTCTTATCTCGGTCTTAACCCTACCGGCCAATACCTTATAATAATCTCGGAGGTAAACTTCACTACGATTTATTCTCCTACCTATAGCCTTCCTTTGTCCAATAATATTCTTTAAATAATTATTTATCCAATTAGGGTCATTGTTGTTTGATATGAGTTTTCTGTATGGCATGTTCTGCCTTTGTGCATTAAATAACTCATTATTTAAATTGTTGTGGAATTCGTCAATCTCAGATCTCGTGATCATGTCATCCTCAACCGCCAGGTCTCTAGGTAAGGTGAGGTCGCCCTCTGTGGGTACATTGTTTGAGGTCATGTAATTCACCCCCAAGCGCGATACCCCTTCTCTTAGCTACCTCTTCAAACTATCAAAGTTTGCCCTTCTGAAATCTGGGACTTTAGTGAAATTTTCCTTGAAGCTGCCCTGAAATTCTAATTAGAATCTTATTTCTTTGTGATCGCTGTTAGCAAGTTCGTTCCCTACCTCGCCATTAATAATGGGGTTTTCTCTGTTTGACAGAACTAATTCGGGTATATTATTACCCCGGGTGGGTTCGGTTATATGTTGGCTTAGGAAACAGTCCTGAACTGTTTCAAGAAAATTCTCTGATTCTGAGTTACCTGTACATAAAAACATAAGAACATAAGAATGGAGGAAACTGCAGCGGGCCTATTGGCCCATACTGGGCAGTCCCGTTTACACCCAACCCCTATTGCTCATATGAGCATCCAACCTATGTTTGAAGCAATTCAGCGTATTCGAGTTAATGATGATATTTGGTAACTTGTTCCATTCATCCACTACTCTGTTTCCAAACCAGTGTTTACCTATTTCACGCCTAAATCTAAATTTGTCCAATTTAAAACCATTGTTACGAGTTCGCTCCTGGTTGGATAATTTGAGTACCTTTGTAATGTCCCCTTTGTTTAGCCCTGCCTTCCACTTATACACCTCTATCAGGTCGCCCCTCGCTCTACGTCTCTCAAGGGAGTGCAAATTAAGATGCTTTAACCTGTCTCTATACTCAAGGTTCCTAATGCCCGGGATTAGTCTTGTCATTCTCCTCTGAATTCTTTCCAAGGATTCTATATCCATTCTGTAATACGGTGACCAGAACTGGACTGCATAATCCAGGTGTGGTCTCACAAGAGCAAGATACAGTTTTAGGATGACCTCGCTAGTCTTGTAACTAACACTCCTTTGTATGAACCCAAGTACTTTATTAGCCTTGTTACGAGCAAAAACACATTGTTTACTTGGCTTAAGGTTCCTACTTATCATTACTCCTAAATCTCTCTCGCAGTCGGATTTCTCTATGGCATCGTTGTTCATCTGGTATCTGGTTTCCCTCTTTACATTTCCTATACTGAGCACTTTACATTTGTCGATGTTGAATTTCATCTGCCATTTTTCAGACCATTCGAAAAATTTGTTTAGATCCTCCTGTAGTTTTGCCGAGTCCTCGTCAGATTTGATAACACGTCCTATTTTAGTATCATCAGCAAATTTACTTATGTTGCTGTCTATGCCGATATCTATGTCGTTTATGTATATAATAAACAATAATGGTCCAAGTACTGAGCCTTGGGGAACTCCACTTGTGACGTTGCTCCAATGGGACTTAGTGCCGTTAATGCTCACTCGCTGTTTCCTGTCCTGTAACCACGCCCTAATCCATTTAAGGATGTCTCCTTTGATGCCATGAGCTTCTACCTTTCTAATTAGTCTTTCGTGGGGTACTCTGTCGAAGGCTTTGCTAAAGTCGAGATATACCACATCATAATTGTGCCCCTCGTCCACTGATTCGAAAACTGATGAAAAGAATGTTTATAGATTAGTTAGGCAAGAACGTCCGCTTGTGAAGCCATGCTGGGAATCATTGATCAATCGGTGCTTCTCCAGGTGATTTCGAATAGAGTTTGAAATGATTGCTTCCAGTAATTTGCCTACTATTGATGTTAGACTGATTGGGCGGTAGTTAGAGGATAGTGATCTATCCCCCTTCTTGAAGATCGGTATTACATTCGCTATCCTCCAGGATTCTGGTACTACACCTGTTTTTAAGGACATGTTAAACAACTTTGCTAAGGGCATACTAAGCTCTTCCTTACATTCCTTTAATACTCTGGCAAATATCTCATCGGGACCAGGTGACTTATTAGGCTTTAGTTTGTCTATTTGCTTACTAACATCGTTACTAGTCACTACTATCTCACTTAATTTGTTTTCTTCACTATCTCTGAATAGAGTCGGTGCCTCGGGTATCATGTTTAAATTTTCGCTGGTGAAAACTGTTGAAAAATATTTATTCAAATTATTGCTCATTTCTCCGTCGTTATCAGTGAGCTCGCCGGAGTCTGACCGTATTGGTCCAATCTTTTCTCGTGTTTTAGTTTGATACATTTGGTAGAATCCTTTGGGGTTTGTCTTTGCCTCCCTTGCTATCCTTACCTCATTATTCCTCTTTGCTTTCCTTATCTCGGTTTTAACCCTACTCGCCAATACCCTATAATAGTCCCGGAGGTGAATTTCGCCACGATTTATCCTTCTATCCTTTGGCCAATGATGTTCTTTAAATAATTATTTATCCATTTAGGGTCATTGTTGTTTGATCTGAGTTTTTTGTATGGTATGTTCTGCCTTTGTGCATTAAGTAACTCACTATTTAAATTGTCGTGGAACTCGGCAGTCTCAGATCTCGTTATCAGGTCGGTGTCATCTGTCAGGTTCACGGCCAAGCGCGACACCCCCTCTCTCAGCTGCCTCTTTAAACTGTCAAAGTTTGCCCTTCTGAAATCTGGTACTTTAGTGGAATTTTCCTTACGTCTGCCCTGAAAATCTAACTGGAATCGAATTTCTTTGTGATCGCTGTTTGCAAGTTCATTCCCTACCTCGACATTGCTAATGAGGTTTTCTCTGTTTGACAAAACTAAATCCAATATATTATTACCCCGTGTGGGTTCGGTTATATGTTGACTTAGGAAACAGTCCTGGATCGTCTCGAGAAAATCCTCTGATTCTGAGTTACCCGTAAGGTCGGTCCAATCTATTTGGCCAAGGTTAAAGTCGCCTACTATACAGACTTTGTTGTGTATGGAAGCCCTGCGCATTTCATCCCAGATAAGTCGCTCATTGACGCTATCAAGATTGGGGGGTCTATATATTACTCCTGTGATTAATTTTTCCCGACCGTCGCTTAATTCTATCCAAATTGTTTCTGTATTCCTCTCAGTTTTTATTTCCTTATTTATTTCACACTTCAGATTATCCCTAACATAGATTGCTACTCCGCCTCCTTTTCTGGTCTGCCTATCGGTATGGAACAGTTTGTAACCCGCAATTTGGTATTCGACTGGTAATTCACGTGTGTCTAGGTTGATCCATGTTTCAGTGAATGCAATTATATCGATTTCTTCGGTACATACCAAGGCCCTAATATCATCCATTTTGTTTCTCATACTTCTACTGTTCGCGTAATATACATTTAAGTTAGTCGTGTTCTGAGTCCTCCCCTTACCGCGTTTAGTTTTAAACTCCCTGTCTAATTTAGTTATGTCATCATTCCTAGCACTATTTTCCTGTAATCTTTTACTTTGTGTACCCGCTCCCACTGCAGTCTCCTCCACCCCGTGCTCATATGTTCTCCTAGCAGTTTAAAGACTTCGACATCTTTTGAACTGCCCTCTCGAGGGAACCAGCCAGGGTTGCCACCCCATCCCTAGACAGATGTACCCCATCCCAATCATAAAGGTCCCTTCTGCCGTAAAAGTTGTCCCAGTTGTCAATGGATGGGACTGATATTGACATGCAATATCTGTCAAGACGGCCGTTGACATCAACTGCCTTTGACATCCATTCATTTCAACTCTCCTTCTAGGCAGGATACCACATATGATAGGGATCCCTCCCTTCAACCTTATACGTTCTATTGCTGTCTTGAACTTCTCAAGAAGCGCCTCACTCCTACACCGGCTAGTATCATTGCCTCCTGCACTGAAGCAGATAATGGGTTTGTTCCCATTACCAGACAAGATATCATCCATCCTGTCAACTATATCCCCCACCCTAGCTCCTGGCCAGACGATTTTATCCATCTTAGAAGGGAAGCCGTAAACAAGGAGTTAAAATTCCGTATGACTGACATAAATATGTATTTTATACGTATAAATAACATTTCCAATGAAAGACAGTCTTACATAAATGGCAGATGGATAATTACATAAAATATTGTAAGAAACTTATACACAAGAATTCTTTTATTTATTTATTGTTCGAGTAGATTCTAAAGATGTACTGATTACATTTTCTTGCAATAAAACAGCATGAGAGATATGTTAAATGGCCGAGAGTCTTTAAGATTTTATATTTTTTTTATTAGATTGCTCCGGAGGGGGCTAGTTTATTGGGCACCCCCTTACATCCTGTGCAAGGTGAAGCGCAGAAGCGTTTACAGTGCCCATCTGGGAAGCATGCTAGGTTCATGCTTGCATTTATGACTCATGCATTAAGGGCGTAAAAGCCTGAAGTGTCACAGGTTTAGTCAGCAAGTTACATAAAGTGATAGACTGATGAGTGTGTGGGGGGAAAGTTCCCGGTACATTTCATCTCTTTATGGCAAAGCGTGGGTGGTGGCGGTCGGTGTTGGAGGTCACTGGGTTCTACCAGCAGTGGCCGTAGTAGTAGCGAGGCCTGTAGTAGCGACGGCGATGATGCTTTGGTTTCCAGAAGAAGAATGGGTCAGGATCAGCCAAGGGGCCGGGGTCTGCAGATGGGTCAGCAAGTGGTCCCGGCATGGCTGTAGCAAGTCCCATTACGGCACTGAAGGCCACAGCCAGGGAGAGAACTAAGGAAACCTATTACGAAGGCATCGAATCAGATGCTGACTGACAAACATGGAAGGCTAATTTCCTGCCATTAGAAAATGCCCAAAATCAACAATATGAGGTTGTGATAAACAACCTCGCCTGCATCAGCAAGGTAACTGTTTCCAGATCCGTTATTATATATTTGTTATGCAAAGACTAACTCCCTACATTTAGCCGAGTGTGTGTGTATATATATATATATATATATATATATATATATATATATATATATATATATATATATATATATATATAATTTTTTTTTAGTAACAAAAAGTAAATGACATAGTAATGTACCTCACTCAGTGTACTGTACAGTGGCTGTCGAACAATTGGTACGGGGTGTATAGAGACGATACAATGAACCTATCAATGTAAACACGGATCTGTACATCACATTGCCTTACTAATATTAGTGGATATCCAGCTATGTATAAGATATTTGACGCATATTGCCTACTGTTGTATGTTTAAAAATTTTCCATGAAGTTAAATGATGTACAATATATTCAGATATTTATAAAGAAACCACAAAGTGCCACGTTTTAGTAAAGATTCACGTCAAAGTAACCGAAGAGAGCTACTGAACCACAGATTAACAATAAAGTATTGTTTACAATGAATTTGTGTTATTAGTTATGGAAATTCAATAAACTATAGCACTAGACATAAATTTATGAAAATTTTGTACATATAATCTGTATTTTTTGTTTAGTTACTGTTAATACTATATAAATTAAAAACATAACTGAAACTTAGAAGTAGCATCACGGTAACTTACTTTAGGAGATGAACAAAGCCAGAGAAATATAATAGAGAATCAAGGCACTACCCTCCTGGTCCTGTGTCAGCTCGCCAAATTCATGATGACGTCTGAGAGGGAGATCTGTTGGGCTCAACACTGTGTGCTGGTCTGCTGCCCGACCAGGCTTATATACCCACGACCAGCATGCCCAGAAACTAAGTACTATGAATAAGAAGAATAAGCACTAACCCTCGGGGGACGTAACATTACACCAATCTGAAAACATTATTGTAAGGATGACTAGTCCAGAATTTGTTAACACTCACTCTTAAGGAGGCCCGTCAAACCAGTCTGATACATCATAATATATCATAATTAACCCTTTAAATAAGGATTAGTCCCTCACTTAGGTATTTTAATCTGTTAAATAATAACCCGAAGCATGGGGAGAGGGGGAGCGAAGAGGGGTGAGGCATGCATACAGAAGTTGTCTAATATAAAATGAAAACGTAAATTAATGAATGAATCAGAAAACATTTACTTTATATATTTCAGAATAATGATAATCCGTGAACCTCTGTATGGACGATGAATTAATATGAAAGGCTGAAGAAAATGTAAGATAATAATAATAATAATTAACGGTTTATTGAAAAAAGTTCTGCAGCCCGTAGGCTGAAAATATACATTAGACAAAAATTACTTATTACATACAAAGACATGGGTTGGGTGGGTCGTTTAACAAAAGCTTTCATTACTGAAAGGAGAAGGAACAATGAATTGAACATACAAATTATTATAGTTTACAGTTGATGGCCTGGGCTGGTCCGCTGTTTAAATGGCCTTTTATTTGGGAAAATATTACATGTAAATTTATGGATCCTCACCAGAGAGACTTCATATATAGGTATATTCATGAACTCGACCAACAAATCAGAGACTAAAAATGTTAAACATAAAACGCTTGCAGGACGCCCTTCATCTGGTCTCCAGAGAGTGTGATTCACTTGGTTTCCTTCTTTCAACTGCTAAAACAAAAGCCATGTGGCACGGTCGTGTTGTACCTCCACCCCTTCTCTTATCAGGAACGCCCTTGGACTGGGTTAATGAGACAAAATACCTGGGTGTGTATGTAACTCGCACACGTTGTCAGATCCCTGAAGTCCGCTATCTTCGAGACATATGCTTTCGGCGTCTCGCTCCCCTCTCTGCCATGTGCAGGGGTTTCCTTGGTGCCACCATCCCTGTACTTCTCACCATGTACAAGTCCTTTGTTCGTTCCTGTGTCGACTACGCCGTCATTCAGTACGTGTAAATTCTCATTTATGTTTTGCAAGGAATAGCATACATTCTTTTAAGGAGTAATGGCCACTGATACCTGCCAACTTTTCTCCAACTGTATTGTACATAACTTTATAACTATCAATGTCTACTGTCTAGTTATCCTTCATCAGACAACCTCACTTCATGAGGATGCAAAATGCAAATTATGCACTTCTAGTTTTTTTATGGTAACTTGTTCTGCGTTCCCTAACATTGTTAAGCTTCTTTTTTTGTCAATCTTATTCTACTGTAGTTGCTCATTTGTAGTTCGTCAATTCAACATGGAAGACATTATTAAAGTTTCTGTCATCTGTTGAATTCAGGTGAAAGGTGATTGGCTGCACGCCCCCAAGGCTGTGCCATCAGGTAGACTCCTTACTCAGGGTTACTCACGAGGAAGTTTACAACTGACTCAGCAATATCGGTTCAGATAACAGGTGGGCACTTCCACAAAGACAAGGTGAAGGCATCCTGTTAGGGAGTACCGGTATATAGTATATTCCTTAGGGGGTATATAGTGTACTCCTCAGTGTGCTGCACATTAACTTACGATAATGACAGTCTTTACGAGAATAATTTGTAAGACATTATTCCACTGATAAATAAACCCTATAGTCTTTTGACCTTTATTTCCTCAATTGCAAAATCAGGTACCCATTAACAGCTGGGTCGTTGGGGGTGGTCCAAGTATTGTTTAGTGTCTAAAACAAAATGATCGTCTTAGTTAGCTCTCTGTAATGTGATTAAGTGTGTGCATGTAACTAATCTATTATCTTTGTTCCCACTTGGTGCGGTGAGTCATGGGATAAAAAAGTTCAAATTTATTTCCACATAATGTCAGTCTCTTGACAAGCTTATTTTCAGAACTTACAGAAAATACTGTTTCAAAACTGAAGGTTGAAATAAAATACATTCGACTAAACAAATGTCATGAAATGAAATGAAAACAACTTTATTGTAAGCTTTCCTGTCCTGCCAAACTTGGAGAGGAGTTAGACTAAACTAGTAATGTTAAAGGGTGCGGTTGTGCTTTAAGGATTAAGCTCACAATATTTATTACATGTCAATCTACACAAAAAAAATAAGATTTTTTCAATATTGAAACACTAAATAAACTTGTAAAAGATGCAGTTCAACTGTAACAGATCCTTTAAAAAACATAACCTTTTTTTCCATCAACATATGGCACTTTGATTGTTTAACTCGGGATACAGGAAAATTATTTGAAAATCATCGTAAGCAATTAAGCCTTGACACAATATATCAATATTACTAAGATTTCCTATAACTTATATATTACGGGCGGCTCAACTGTACTGTTCATCTGAGAGAGAGTATCACTATACATTATGAAGGCGATGGTTCTAACGCCCGAAGCAGCAGCGGCGGCGGCCCCAACCATACCTGCGGCGACGCCACCAAGGCCGGTACCGGCCAAAGAAGGGGTCGGGGTCAGCTACAGGGCCAGGTATGGGGCCAGCCACGGGGTCAGCTACAGGGCCAGGTATAGGGCCAGCCACGGGGTCAGCTACAGGGCCAGGTATAGGGCCAGCCACGGGGTCAGCTACAGGGCCAGGTATAGGGCCAGCCACGGGGTCAGCTACAGGGCCAGGTATAGGACCAGCCACGGGGTCAGCTACAGGGCCAGGTATAGGGCCAGCCACGGGGTCAGCTACAGGGCCAGGTATAGGGCCAGCCACGGGGTCAGCCTCAGGGACAGCCGAGGGTGAGGGCAGGGCTCTGGCTGGGCCTAGCAAAACAACCAAGGCCACCAACAAAACTAGAACTATTGCATACTGTAAGGGGGGAAAGTATGACCATTAATTAAAGCTGAACATGCATGGAAAAATATTTCTTTTCATCATTAATCAAAGGGTTTTACGGATAACTTAATTTAGGATTATTAACTGGAAGGAATGAGCTTTAGACTCCTTAGGATTCAAGAACATAGTGTATATACGAAACAAAAGAGATATATTTTAATTCAATACGAGAATAGAATTATTCGAAGAGGAAGACTGACTATATACAAGCGCTAAAAGTCAAGTACCAAGAAAATTTAAAAGAGGACAAATATTTAATGATGCAAAATAGAGAAAAAGTTGGTAGCGAAGTTTCCCTTTAAATAGTTAAAGTGAAACGAAACCATAACTTCACCTAGTTTCTAGAAACCCATACTAGCAGATTTTCAAGAGAACAAGGAAAAAATTAAGGTTAATTTCTTTAAATTTAAATTGTACACTTTGTAGAATAAATGAGGTGAGCATGACTAACTTATTGGAGGCGTCATATGGGGAAAGTTAATAGAACGATAGAAATTAGAAAATCTGCTGAGGAACAGATGATAAACTGTACTTGATTGCGTTCTCTGAGGGATACGATTTAATAACATTATTTCAAACGTAACCTATTTTTTCTGACACAAAGCGTCGTAATATCGCTTTCAGTACATTTATATCATCCCGATTACTAATGTACAGTAAAAAATGCAGCTACCGGTTTGTTCAGAAAAAATAATTAAAATACGCAAAACACACATCCACCCGACATTCCAGTTTGGGAGAGCCAGTTGACAGTGGTGTCAGGACAAAAGCCCTTTAGGACAAAAGACCCTAGGATAAAAGCCTCCCGGTAAAAACTCCCCCTGGACAAAAGCCCCTCGGTTACGCACAAAGTAGAACAAAATCGGGAAATATATCCACTGGAGAAATACTTTCTTGATGGCGTTTATCTGTGAACACGTTGAATGACGTCTTCACATTTTGTACCAGAACCTATTCTAAATGTTTGTTAGGTTATGTTACGTAAGATTTAGAATAACGAAAACAATGAGATCGACCACATAAACTAAAAGATTTCCACGAGGAAGTGTTTCATCAGACACTCGTATAACTGTTGACCTTTATGCCACCACACTGATCAAATTCTTGTTATAATGTTACTACTACGCTTCAACAACTGCGGACTCCCACTTATTTTATACTCATCCTGGAATGATTAGAAAGTAAATAAATAAATGAACCTATTACCCTCATAACCCTGTAAATTATCTCTTTTTTTTCGTGTTTTTATCTTGATCCCGTTAGGCATACACTGCTACTCACTATTTCTTCTCGCCAGCTTAATATATAATTAAAAGTTTTTATGTCCGTGGTTCTTCCAAATCCTTGATGCAGTTAAAGTGAACAAATTTATTTTCCTTTTCTTTCTTCATGTAATTAGGACGATGCAAAGTCTTAAAAATACTGATGGTGTTAATACTTATTTAACAATAACGGCTTCATATAAAGCTAACCTAGTTTAGGTATAATTTGACTGTCATATGATGGTAAACTACGTCTTAAGTGAAACAGTAAATTGTACCATAAAATATTAAATTGCTTTAAACTGTAAAAATAAAACAAAAGTAAGTCCCTTTTTAGCAAAAAACTTCTGCTTATTTCTAAAGCAGAGATGTTTTAAAGTTATCATCGCTACTCACCAGCCCCATCGTAAGTCTGACCTCGGTCGTCTGACCCAGGTACTAAATCGTGACGTCCTTCTGGTGTGTCCGAGGACATGTGCAAGGTTTTATAGTCGGTCAAGCTCCCCTGGTGGCCAATTTGGTAGGTAACCACTGACGCGATTAATACCAAAGTTACCGTTTCCTATTCTAAGTTGGTAACATTTACAACTTCATTATTCTTTCACAAGTTTTTGTCAGAAATAATATTCCTTTGGTTAGATAATCAGCATATACACTGGCATTTATTGGGACTGTTATATCCTGTGAGCGAGGACTGAATCCTTCTGGAACAACATTAAGGAAATGAAACCAACGACTGCGCATCATGAGTTGCACTTCCTAAGTAAATATTACGTTAGTGTGTGTGTGTGTGTGTTTAATGACTGTTACCCCCAGCATACTGATTAGAGTAATAATTTGGCTCAATCAGACTAACAACAGTTTCTTTTAAGTTCAAAGATGATCTTGCTAAGAACTTACAAGCATCTCTACTGTAATCTGTAATACCAGTGCTGCCGCTGCGACAGTGTACATTGGTTAATCGAAACGCCAAGTAAAAGTACGTATCTTTGAACATAAGGCGTCATTTAGAACAAAACGGCACTCAGTAATATATCTCATAGCGACATCCGTGCGCGTGGTCATAACGCCAATCTCTACTTACAGCTCGACTAAGCTACAGTTGTCACCACCCACTCTAACTCTACTGTAGAGGACTCCTGACAATGGAGACTCTATTGTCTATTAAGGAGAGACCATGCTTAGAGAAGAACGAGACTTCCTTATACCTTGTGTTTCTAGTTTCCTTCGGTCTCGAGAGTTCATTTTCGTTAAGTTCTTGTCATGTATAGATTTCCTGTTTTATCATGTCTGACACTGACTTCATATATACTGTACTACACAACTGAGTTCTAACGCCATTTAAGGTTTTGTTTTGGAGTTTGTCTGATGACGGAGATAGACTACTCTGAAACCTGTGCGATGAAATAAACAAGATGTTTTGTAAAGTGATGGATTCATTGTTCATCATAAAACTCTGCTTCCCGGTGGACAAGTCTAGTCTAAGTCAGAAAACTATGATTTTTTTGACGTTTAATATCACAAAGAAGTGATTTGGTTTTACGTTCTCCAATATCTTCAGTAAGGCAGACTACACAAAGCCCCAGAGCTTGCATCAGGGTACAGTACACATTTCATACTGTACGTGTGGTTGTAAGATGGTGAATGTGTGGTTTGTGACACTGCGTATTTAGAAGCAGAGAAGTAGTTTGTCATCAACGCTAAATATAGGTTGAGTCAGGGTTTTGTGGCAGTAAACGCTGATTAGAGTTACAAACATTCCTACTGAGAAAAGATTCGGTGTAAATATCTTCGAATTATAAAATTTTCAATACAGCAAATTATTCGTTTGTGTGATCTGTTTTTTCAAGTAGGTCATTGTCCGTACAACTCTCTTTTGTGCAGTAACCAGAGATTGTGTTATTGAAGAGCCAGAGGCCCCCCATAGTGTGTGACAGTGTTTCAGGTGTCGAGTGTGATACATGAATCCACACTGTTTATTGATTTTACTGTGAATGGCTTGTATGTGGTTTCTTCAGTTAAGGTTCTCATCAAGAACAACTACGAGGAATTTAGTATTTTGTTCGCGTTTAAGGACTGTATTACCAAGGTACAGATGGTCCAAGTCTGGGGGTAAGTTTTCCTTCTGTGAAAGATCATGTAGTGGGTTTTCTCATGGTTTAAGGTCAGTTTATTACCTATTACCCAGGTCCTGACTTTAGTTAATTCAGTGTTCATAGTTCTCATCAAGGAATAGAGGTCTGAGTTTCTGGCATAGAGATTACTATCGTCTGCAAATAAGTTGTATTTTATGAGTGTGCTGGTGTGGACTATATCGTTTATGTACAACAAAAACAGTACTGGACCGAGAATGGAACCGTGGGGGGACTCCATAAAAGATTGGCGAGGAGTCAGATTGGTGATTATTATAGCAGACGTACTGCATCCTGTTGGACAGATATGAGGTAAATCATTTGTGGGACAGGCCCCTAACGCCGTAATGTTCAAGCTTTGAAAGGAGGATGGTATGGTCGACAGTTTCGAAAGCCTTAGAGAGGTCCAAGAATATATCGATTGTGAACTGACTGTCATCAAGGGAATTTAAGATGTCATTAGTAAAGGATAGCAGAGCACTCTTTGTCGACCCTGCTAGCTCTAAATCCAAACTGGGAGTCTGTAAAGATGTTATTGGCATTTCAGAAGGAATTTAGTCTATTACATGTTAGCTTTTCCAGTATCTTACTCAAGGCTGGGAGGACTGATATGGGGCGGTAATTCTTGATGAGACCTTTGTCTCCAGATTTTTTATATGCCGGGTGAACTTTAGCAATTTTCAGTTTATCCGGAAGACACCACAAGTGAAGGAGGAGTTACAAATGTGGAGGAGAACAGGTAGTAATAAGTGGGCTACTTTCTTAATGGTGCTCATTGTCTTCGCCTGCTGCTGCATCTTTGGACATTTTTATGATGGCCAGTAATTCATCTGCTGTGACAGGGGATAAGAAAAGCTCATTTTGCTGTCTGTTTTGCAGGTAGGCTCTAAATTCCTCCTGGTGATCAGGGATGCTCTCTGCAAGATTTTTGCCAACATTAACAAAGTATTCATTGAAGTGGTTGGCAATGGGGGAGGGTTCCGTTAACACTGAATCATTTATCATAAAAGCTGAGTGGGGGGGCCAAAGGCTGAGTGTTCCTGTTCTGAATAGAATTTATGACATTCCAGGTTTTCTTACCGTCGCCTGATGCAGACTGGAGCTTGTTTTGAGGAACTTTTCAAGAGGTACAAGGAGGCCCTGGGAAAGGTTAGAGATAGGGGAGGGATCCCGATAGTATGTGGTGTCTTGCCTAGAAGAGGAGTTGGTCGTGAATGGCTGTCCAGGGCAATTACTATAAATTGCCGACTGGAAAAACATTGTGCAAGCAATGGTTGGACATTCATTGATAACTGGCAACCATTCTATGGCAACGACTACCTGTACAGTCGTGACGGAGTACACTTGTCTCGCGCGAGGGGTAAAGACATTGTCTGCATCCCTGGGGCGTGAAATTGTCACTCCAAAGGGGGGGTTTCTCCAGTAGAGGGAGGTCAGGGTAAGAGAGAGTCAAAAAACAAGCAGGTCCTGGGGAGTAAAATTGGTTACTTGGGACAAGGAGTAAAACAGGACCAGGGAAGGGTAAGTTTAAATCAGTGGGGGGGGCACAGCTAAATGAAAAGTTAGCTTCGCTAACCGCTAATCAGTTGACTAAAAAGTTAACTTTGCTAACGCTAAACCGCTAAACAGCTAAAATAATTAGCGGAAGCTAACGCTAACCGCTAACTTTTATTATATGAATTTAGCTTCGGTTTGTTTGTTTTTTGGCTCTAAAACCCTTAAAAACAGACCTAGAGAGCTGAAATTTGCATATGTTGTCTTGTAGCTTAGACATAGAGCTTTCCAAAAAGGTATAGCATGCCAAGATCAGATGATGATCAAGGTGTACACAAATAATTAAATTAACAAATGAAATTAAACATTAGTTTACATTCAAGTTTCAACATACACTTTATAATCTTTATTTACTGTATGAAAAGACAAAGTATTAAACGAATCCAAAAACTATATTACTGTATAGCATAGGTAGCAAATAGCATCATGCCAAGATCAGATGACGATCAACTTATCAAGGTGTACACTATACACAATTTCGCAAATAATTAATTTCCATTCTCATACAACCTGTCGGCCTTATTCATTATTCATGTAAATATGCAATACCAACCACATACACATTTTACCAGTGCATTTTTATATAACTTATTGTTGGTTTAAGTCATTATACCAGTGCATTTTATATAACTTATTGTTGGTCTTAGTCATTATACCAGTGCATTTTATATAACTTATTGTTGGTCTTAGTCATGTAAATAAACAGAAAACTCTAAACTTTAATGAAAAGTAAGTTTATAGAAAATTTTGTTTGGCGCACACCTTGGATGACATCCTGGTTATGAACTTATGCAGTACTTAGCATAAACAAATATATTGACACAAAAAAATCCTAATTAAATTAACAAATAAATGAGAAATGAAATTATACATTAGTTTACAATTACATTCTATGATTCTTTCAACATGAATCGGCTGCTTGTCCAATTAACCAGTCCGTTCACACATATTTATATTTGGGTTTTAAGTAACGAAACCCAAACGGTAGTTCCTTTGTTTTATTATAAAAGGTTGTATATATAATTCCTGAGTGTATATCAACCGTAAGTCTCACTGTCTAGGAGTGAATGAGAAAGGGACGGCGTTTATGTATGATAAACGTTAGGTCACGTCCTTACGATATGAGTTGAGGTGAGCTCCTGAAGCTTAGGGGCATCGCAGTGCGTGCTTACAGAAATGCTGAGCTATGGGTCTCGCCCTCTTGGGTAAGTTGCCCGCTCACGTGTCCATCTCATGTCTTACTCATAGACAGTGGAAAGTTACAGGGTGGTGAATCTGAATATAATATCAGATGTATTGACCCATTTATATAATACGTTCTGTTGATGAGACAGGGGCCTATTACAAACATACACTGACAGTCTTTATTTACTGTAAAAATAAAGTATTAAACTTTAATAATCGAAAAATTCCATTCACTCCGGCTGCAGTGGCTGGGCCTTCTCCATCTCCTCGACGTGGTGCTGGTTGCCCTTCATAAACACGCAGTCAGCCAAGCGTGCCTGACTGGCTGTTGGAGACACGCGTCGTGGCGTCACACGCTTACAGCAGACACAAACAAACATGTAAAAATTTTGTTAGCGGACTTAAAGTTAGTGGAACTAAATTTAGCGGAAGCTAATTGGTCCGCTAATAGTTTCCAAAGTTAGCAAAAACGCTAATCCGCTAACAAGAAAGTTAGCTTCGCTAATTAGCGGTTAGCGGAGTAGCGGAACCGTGCCTACCACTGGTTTAAATGTATACTATACAAACAGTAGGAGCGTTAGAAATAAACTGGACTTGCTGAGACCAGTTGTATGTACCGAGAATGTAGACATCGTAGCAATCACCGAAACTTGGATGAATCTGGCGAGCAAGAACTTTTTATCAGAGTACCACATAGAAGGGTACAACCTTTTTCACAAGGACAGGGAAGGAAGGAAGGAAGGGTGGAGGGGTCGCACTCTTCATCAGGGATACATTAAAATATTGTATTAATAATTTAATAAAGGGTGAAATTGGAACCGAAT
Organism: Homarus gammarus; assembly: GCA_958450375.1. Taxonomy (NCBI): domain Eukaryota; kingdom Metazoa; phylum Arthropoda; class Malacostraca; order Decapoda; family Nephropidae; genus Homarus; species Homarus gammarus. Next base: position 1,126,079 of record CAUDMG010002530.1, read on the forward strand.
CTGTATGGGTAGAAATTGCAGAAGGAAGAGAAAAACTAATTATGGGAGTGATTTACAGGCCCCCAAGTCTTGGGAAAGAAGCAGCTCAGCCCATTTGGCAGGAAATGAGTAGGGCAGCAAAATACAACATGTGCATTATGGGGGATTTAAACTTCAGAAATGTTGACTGGGACAACATTGTAGGTGACTATGAATCTGAAGACTTTCTAGACACAGCACAGGACAACTTTTTTAAGCAACTAAATACAGAACCTACTAGAGGTAACAATATATTAGACCTAGTATTAACAAATAAAGAAAATATTATCAGAGATATCACAATAGGGGAAAAACTAGGGAACAGTGATCACAGAGAAATCAGGTTCACCCTAAATTGGAAAACGAAAAACAATGACAATATGGTCAGTGTCCCAAACTTTCGATTGGCGGATTATCAGGGGTTAAGAAGGTACCTAAGTGAGGTCGCCTGGGAAAAGTCAGGTCAGTCCCCAGTAGGAACGGGTGAGGTCACAGGTGACACAACAATTGATCCTGACTATAATATATTCACTTGTATACTACGTAAAGCACAAGAACAAAATATACCATACAGAAAAATTAGGTCAAATAAAAATGAGCCAAGCAGTGCCGGATTTAGACCTCTGGAGGTCCATGGGCAGCCTCTTTGTGGAGGCCCCCCCTCATTATAACTACCTAAGAGGGTGGGGTGGCGAGTGAAGCAAGCCTAAACATCTGGGAGTTCCGGGGGGCTCTGTAAGCCCCCCTGGAAAATTTTGAAATTTGAACACTTCTTTGGAGAATTTTGAAGCCATATGCAGTTATATTGAGGAAATTAGAACATTGAGAAATTTTTAATTAACTGAATATTTATTGATAGTGTACAAATTTCCAAAACACACACACACACACACACAAAAGTGAGACATGACTGGAGTCATTCATGTGGTTTCAAATCGTGGTTTCCATTCGTAATGGAAGTGATAATGAAAAAAAATATTTTATTTGTTTTTTAATCTCAATTTTCGTTATTCCATGTAGTTCATTTTTAATCAATATATGTTTGTGGAATTCTAAATATATTATTAGCAACACAAACAATAGCATTCATTAAAAATATACCGTTCATAGGAAAACCAGGTTTTCATGAATTTCAAGGAGTAGCTAGCCTAATTTCTATCACGCTTCTTGCTGAACATAATTTTACGTGATGGAATAGATAAGCATGAATTTTACAGTATGAAAATAAAAATAATCCAAATGAATAAACAAATAAATAAAATATTGTAATGTGTGCAGGCCCCCAGATTGTGGAGGCCCCTGGGCAGCTGCCCACTTTGCCCACTCCTGAATCTGGCCCTGGAGCCAAGGTGGATGACCAGAAAACTTAAACATGACATAGGAATAAGGAAAGGAATTTATAAGAAATTAAAGGGAGGGGAGGAGCAGCTCAGAAATAGGTATAATGAACTATCTAGGAATGTTAAGATAAATGTAAGGAAAGCAAAGAGGGACTAAGAAATCAGGATAGCAAGAGAATCCAAGGCGAATCCCAAAGGATTTTCCCAGGTATGTAGGACAAAGGTCAAGGACAAAGTTGGGCCTTTAAAGTCAGGGAGGGGGGAAGTGATCGATGACACTGAGGAAATAAGCAAAGCATTAAACAGCTACTTTTTATCAGTTTTCACAGAAGAAATTCACGAGGAAATTCCAGAGGTGGAACTGATATTTATGGGAAATGAAGAATAGAAATTAAAGAATATCATATCAGAAAAGAGGATGTTCTTAGGAAGATAAATAAATTATAGAAGACAAAATCCCCAGGGCCGGATGAAATTTTCCCTCGAGTTTTGAAAGAGTGTAAGGAACAGATTAACGGACCCCTCGTAAATTTATTTACAAAATCATTAGACACGGGAGTTGTGCCAGACTTGTGGAAGCAAGCAAATGTAGTACCCATATTCAAAAAGGGAGACAGAGCATCAGCGTCAAATTACCGGCCGACTAGTTTGACGTCGTAGTGGGGAAATTTCTTGAATCAATTATAGCAAATATCATTCGATCGCATTTACAGAAAAGCAAAATAAACTACAACTCTCAACATGGGTTTACAAAGGGAAAATCTTGTCTAACAAATCTGCTGACGTTTTTTAGGAAAGTCTTCGAGGTAGTAGATAATGACGAAAATTACGATGTTATTTACTTAGACTTTAGCAAAGCATTTGACAGAGTACCGCATCAGAGGCTTCTGAGAAAAGTTAAGGCTCATGGTATCGAGGGGAAAGTTTCAAATTGGATAAAATCATGGCTCACCGATATAACACAGAGGGTTAGCGCAGATGGTGTTAAATCTGAGTGGGGCTGTGTAACCAGTGGGGTTCCCCAGGGGTCAGTACTGGGCCCACTCTTGTTCATAATCTACATAAACGATCTAGATACTGGGATCAGCAGTGACATAAGCAAGTTTGCGGATGACACCAAAATAGGGCGGCAGATTAATTCAGGGCAAGGTGGAAATGCACTACAGGAGGATTTAAATAAACTGCAGGAGTAGTCAGAAAAATGGCAAATGAAATTCAACACCAGCAAGTGCAGCGTACTTAATATTGGAAGAACAAATACTGTCAATGTATATAGCCTTAACAACATCAACCTAGAGAGGTCGACTTGTGAAAGAGACTTAGGGATAGTTGTAAGCCCGGACCTACGGCCTAGAAAACAGTGCGTTAATGTTCGAAATAAGGCAAACAGAGCATAAGGTTTTATATCTAGAAGTGTAAGTAATAAGAGTGCAGAGGTCTTATTGCAACTATATCTTGCGTTAGTCAGGCCGCACCTCGATTATGCCATTCAGTTCTGGTGCCCTTATTATAGAATGGATATCAATTCACTGGAGTCGGTGCAGCGAAGAATGACGAAAATGATTCCGGGACTTAGAAACCTTCCATATCAAGATAGGTTAAAGAAACTAAACTTGCATTCCCTAGAAAGACGAAGAGTGCGGGGAGATATGATAGAAGTATTTAAGTGGGTGAAAGGCATCAATAAGGGCGATATAGATAAAGTTCTTATAATATCCGAGCAGGATAGGACTCGTAGCAACGGATTTAAGTTGGATAAGTTTAGGTTTAGGAGGGAGATAGGAAGAAACTGGACGAGTGGAACAAGCTTAGCAACTTTATGGTAAATGCTAGAACGCTGGAAAGTCTTAAAAGGAGGCTAGATAGATTCATGGATGATAGAGAGTGGTAGTAACTCTCGACAGGAGCTACCATGCACAGGCCAACCGGCCTATTGCAGACTCCTTATTTTCTTATGTTCTTATGTTCTTATTTGTTTAATAGCTATGTCTGGCATTTCTAACTGCTTGAGTTACTCTATTTCTGATACTTCAGTAAGCATCACCGAAAGTTATGGGTCTTTTTGCAAATTTCCTTTGGAGTTTGCGTTTTTCTTTTATCATTATCTTAATTTCGCTTGTAATATAGGGTTTGAAAATGAATACAGTTTTCACTGACTTAGTCTTGAGCGGGAAGCATTTATCAAAGCAAGCAATGAAGATGCAAGAGAAGTTGCAGCTGTTCATGTGTTGGTGGCGGTATCCAACCTTCTGGACATTCATCCATCACTAAATACTAGTGTAGACGTCGTCCCAGGGTGACACAACCAGCTTGGCCTACAGGCTTTTCTCTCTCTCTCTCTCCGTACAGATGGAATTCGTGGCTTAGAGTGAGTGACACGAATGTAGTAACATTACTAGGTTGAAGGCGCTTGAATACTATTTAAACACAACATAGCTACGTTAATGGCTCACTGCATATTCACTCAACAAATAACTAGGTCAAAAACACTCAATATAATGAGATTGAACATGGACTACTAGACCTTACCTGTGTGTGAATGGAATTTGGGGCTTAGAGTGAGGTCAGAGCGTGGCCTGGAGTGGCGGTCTCCAGCCAACGTCTCATACCCTCATGCCACCAAGCCGAAACTTACAGTATTCAACTACTTCCCTCACTCTACACATTGGCGTATAGAATTTAGGTTGCGAACCTAGTCTAATCTTCTAAGTTTTGCTTTGCAAACTAAGCAGTGACTGAGCTCTCAAAGACAAGAAAAAACTGAGACAAATACTCAGAATGGCAATGGGGGGGAGGGGGGGGGGGCGCGACGCAGATAGCTGAGCTTTTCCGTTAAACTCGAGTTATAAATACTTTTGTGTTTACACTTCAGATAATGATCTAACTTCTTTAATACATGACTGACAACACTTTCTATGTTTCCATCGGATTCTCTGGTGTACATATATCAAAACAAAATTACTTCAGTTATGAACGGCCGCCTCGTACGAACACAGGAGACATAAGATATACAGCTGGTAAACAGAATACTCAACAAATAATCTTTTAACACAAAATACTCTACATATAAGATACAAGATACCTCCAATATATTCTCAATACGTATAGAGTCTTTCCTTTCCTTGTGTGTAAACATACTTGACTGTGAAGGTGGGCAGTTGCGCCGCACATTTATCCAGAGAGTTGCGGAACTGCAGACAGGGAAGCACTTCACTCTTGAAGATTGTTACGAGGAACGGACCGTCTAGATATCTGAACGACCTTCTTATAAGATCTAATAATTTATTTGCCTGATTTACCTTTTTTTCGCAATGGCCCGAGAACTTCAGCTCATTGTCAACTTACACACCTAGGTCCTTCTCACATTCAGTCTCAAATAGTGCACTTTATTCATCTCGTTGGGACATATAGAGTCGGTACGCCCCAGGTGCATCCTCTTACACTTCGTGACATTGAATCTCACCAGCCATTTCTTTGACCATTCTTGAAGCTCACAGAGGTCCTTTTGCAGCTCTTCACAGTCCACTTGGTTCGTGATTTCCCGAAATAACTTGGCGTCATCGGCAAACATTTGTATGGAGGAGTGTACAGCGTCAGGCATGTCATTTATGAAACAAACAAACAACAGTGTGGCCCAATACACTGCCCTGTGGCACCCCGCTCGTGACAGGTACAGATGATGGGCTCTTAGAATGGTCGAAGAAATGGCTGCTGAGATTCAATGTCACGAAGTGTAGGAGGATGCACCTGGGGCGTACCAACGGTAAGGAGGCGTATCATATGTCCCATCAGGATGAAGAAACTGCACTATTTGGGACTGAATGTGAAAAGGACCTAGGTGTGTATGTTGACAATGAGCTAAAGTTCTCGGGCCATTGCGAAAGGAAGGTAAATCAGGCAAATAAATTATTAGGTCTTATAAGAAGGTCGTTCAGATATCTAGACGGTCCGTCTCTCGTAACGATCTTCATGAGTGAAGTGCTTCCCCATCTGGAGTGCTGTCACCCCGTCTGGTCCCCGAGATATGCGAGGGACTGTCAGTTTATTGAAAATGTCAAAGGAGGGCCACCAGACTGGTGCTTGCACTTCGGCACCTCAGCTACCCTGAGAGATTAGAACGCCTGAACTTGCCTCGCTTATACTACAGACGGACAAGGGGAGACCTAATTGAAGTGTATAAGCATCTCAAGGGCCACTTCTCAGTCGAGTGTCCTTACTTGGAGCTGGCGGACGCTCGTCCCACGTGGTCACAGCTCAAGATTGAAGAAGCCGTAAGTCCAGAAAACTGTGAGGGCAAACTTTTTCGGAGTGAGGGTTGTAAACTCTTGGAACAATATGCCAGAGAGTGTTGTGACGGCACCAAGTGTGAGCTCTTTCAAGACAAGACTTGACCAACACTGGAGCGGGTTCAGGTACATTCAGGAGCCGGTGCATGCCCAGTACTTGCCAACAGTGCGTAACAGAGACGTGACCGATCGCCCGGGCGGCTAACGAGCCGATCTTTTGGTGAAAATGATAAAAGAAAAGGAAAAGTAATCAGAGACGTAACCGATCGCCCAAGCGGCTAACGAGCCGATCAGTGGTGAGAGGTTAAAAGTGACCAAGGATTCTTAAATGTCAAAACAAATTTAAAAATATATATAATTTTTTAATAATTTTGAGGCTTTTAAAAATTTCTCTCAAGTTTTCAAGCTTGTGGTCAAATTTTCAAGATCTTGACAAAAGTTCAAATAGTGGCACTGGTCCTGAGTCTGAGTGTAAGCGACGCAGACTGAACCAAAACATGGCATCTGCTCTGGAACATTTTGTTAATAATGTTACGTCTCTATCCTCACAAGGTTGGTAAAGGGTGGCACAGGTAACAACACGATGCACTAATATGTGATAGTCAGGGAGCTGCAGGAAGGTACAGACAGCTATGGCCACAAAAATCTGACGAGCCAAAGAGGATTTTGTTCGATTTATTTTCCTTCAGCTAGATAAATATTAATATTTAGTATGTTTTATTTTAGCAGTTATATTTTAATGAGAGCCGTGAAGCAAAAAGTGAGACATAACCACAATTAATTCTGTCCGTTTTAGTGAATGTGTGGCCATAATTGTGTGGTGACCTGGTGATATTAGGCCACCAGGTAAGCTTAAGCTTGGTTGGAAAAAGTTTCACCCATCCAAAACTCGCCTTTGTAATGTTAAACCCTGCATGTAATGGATTCTATTATCTAAGAATGTCATTATGGTCATGCAGCTAGTGGGTCTGGTGGCCGTAATATTATGGCCATGGGGCCACTTTGTTTTCTATTGACTTGTCTTATTGATTATTTGGTATTTTTGTGTTTAAACATTCCACATTCCTACCACTAATCTATTATCATATTCTAATAAGACGTCTAATTATAAGATCATTTTCATCTATTACATTACCGTCGCAAATAACGGAGATAGCATATCCAAGGTTTTCTCTCTTTTCTGCCATTATCACCTACCTTACCTCTCACACTGCGTGTCTCCTTCATTAATCATCACACGCATGCATTCCCGTACACGTTACGCTACCAATCGAAAGCATTTTTTTTTTGCAACCAATTAAAATGATTTGTGGTTTAATTTGCGGTATTTTTTGGCCCAATCAATATCGATATTTATTTTGGGTCTCATATTTCGAAATTCAACGTCATTTCCCACCATGGAAGTCTGCGATGGGTGTCACTTCAATTATATGGAGCTGATTGAGAGTTTTTTGGAAAAAAACGAAGAAACTATCGCATTTTTTTGATCTCATGGTGTTCTTCCAACCTCAGTGAAGTGTTTTAAGTGCAAGACTGAATGTAAATATCTCAAAGAACATCAATGTGGCGTTGTGTAAGAATCTCAGAATCCAACGAAGAACAAGAACCAGCCCAATAAGGTAAGAAATAGGTGATCCCATTATATGGTGAGAGTCAGTTAGGTTAGGTTAGGTTAGGTTTTTGTTTTTCTTGTGTGTTTTGGTTTATTTTTTATTCGCTTAGCCATTAATTTTTTTTGAAAAAGTCCCACGAAAAAAAATTGATAAAATAAAAAACGGTCAATTTCCGACGGAAATGAAGGTCATATTCGGTCTAAACACACACAAATACACTAGAAAATATATTTTTGACTTTTTACACAGTGGGAGGTGGAAGTGCAAATTTACCGATTATTTTGGTTATTCTTTGCTTAATATATAGGACTAACCCACCGGGGCTGCAGCACCGATGCGGCCATATCATATCACGTCCAGAAATGCCTCAAATTTCACCATATCATAGTAAGTTCTTTCTGTTTAATATACCGGGGAAGTTAGGTAAGGTTAGGTAGGTTTGTTTGGTAAGGTCTGTTCGTCATACCCACAAATGTTAAGTAGCATTTATTTTAAAAATAGCCATTTTTTTAACATATTTCCACAAATTACAACAGTGTCCACTTTAATATAGCAATGGAAATCCTGCATATTTATAATTGTTTTCAATCAATTTCGCTCGTGGGTTAGTCCTATATAATTACCTATTATTCTTGTAGAAGTCTCCATCATATTGTTGTTATTAACATATGTAGACAATAATAATGTTTACTTATGAGGTATTGAACATAATTGAAGGTAAAGAAACTAGTTTCTGGCGTGCCATCCAGCCTGTTAACACACCAGACAGGCGTTAGTCTCTCTGTTTTCAGTGGAGGTAACATCTTGCTTGAGACTCTCTTCAACTAAACGCTTTTTTTCTGTGTTTCCAAGCAAATTATTGGTCATTTTGAAATATATTTTACATATTGACAATATATAATGCAGTGCAGTGTTGATTTAAAGAAAATAATCTTGAAATACACCAAGAGAACTAAAATTTTATGGGTGAAATGGTGCCATGGGGTGACTTCTCTTCCACCCCAATGCCTTCTCTTCTTCCTTATCCTCCACCCCTTTTCTAATGCCCATCATCATCATCCAGGAGCCTTCTACATACACACCTCAAAGTAAGTGTACTTTTCTACCCTTTTTGTTGAATTTAGGCAATTTTCGGTGAGCTGGAACCAATTACCCAAAAACCCATTGAAACAATGGTTTCGTTTAACGAGTTTTTCGGTTAACGAGCAACCTGCTGGAACGGTGGTAAAGTCTAAAACATAAGGACAGTCAATGTTGTTGTGTGAGTTTTTACTCAGATGACGAAGTCATCAGGTTCAACTCTGGTTGAAGCTGTAGCTTTCCATAAAGATGTCATAGCTGTTGCTGAAACTGTTACTCAACCTGAAGTTCTTGCTGAATTTGATGGTGTAGCTGAAGTTGATGGTTTAGGCATTCAAATAATAAAGCTGTTGATAGAACCTTGCACAGCTGCTTTTTTTTCTCATTATACATCTTTATGTAGAGGCCATTTGTGTTTTTCAGGTCTCTCTTAATTTTAATGCTTCGTTCTGTTAATGGATCCACTTCAGAAAATATGTTCATTGTTTGCTCCATATAATATCCACAGACCTCTCACCTTTTTCACATCGTTTTAACACATCTAGTTTCTCGGCTAAGCTTATACACTTTATTTTAGCTTTTGAACCAGCACTACCATCACTTCTTTTCTTGCTCATGTTGAATAGGGACGCAAAAATGCCATAAGAAACCTGAGAAAACTTTTCTCCTTTTCCTGTTCAGATGCGTGAAAACAAAGGCCCGCCAAGCTGCAACTGTTTATACTGGTGATGCTGGCGTCACCACTCACAAGCCCGGCAGCCTCCATGCACAAGGCATGTTTTTATTTATTTGTATATTACATATTAGGATTTAGTTATTATTTATATGAAAAAGTAGACCCTTGCCATTCGCGAGAGATAGGTTCCAAGAAATGGCGCGAATTGGCAAAACCGAAAATAGCCACTTATATAATACCTTAGTGCACTAATATACAGGTATACCGGTACTTATACTGTGTATGAAAAACTTAACTCACAATACTGTACTACTTAGATTCGTATGTGGAAGTCTGGAGCTTTCTCAGTTTTCACCATGTTCTTGTCACGAACAATTTGCGCCACTTCAGCACTTGCAGGATCACTTGCTTGAACAGAAACACGAATTGTTTGTTCATTCTTTCTTATGTACCGCACTGTGGATTCTTTACCTGTCTGGCCTATGTTTTACTTAGGCCAGACAGGTAAAGATCTTGCAACTAGAATTAAACAACACAAATACAGTGTTAGGACAGGCCAGGAATTCAATGCTTTGTTTGTTCATTTGAGGGATAACAAGACATTGCATTGACTAGGATAATGCCTCCTCAATATTACCATGTAATTCAATTTATAGTAGGAACATCATAGAATCCAGTCTTATTAAACATACCGAAGCATTCAACATGAATTTGAGTAACGGCATGTACAAGCTGGACAATTTTGTAATTAAGAAGATTTGTGACCAGGTGAGAAGGCCGGGTCACCTGACCATCTGACCTGACCTCCAACCGTTGTGTGCTATTTAAAGATTAGTTGGGTCATTACCTAATACCTGACCATTGTGGACCTGGTCTCACCCTCCTCTGTATATATACACCTTGATTTGTATTTCTCTCTCTAGTCTGTACTCACCTCTGAAGATGTGAATTACACAAAAGCGCTTGGGAACTTCGTGGTTTCTTCTTTCCTTGTGGTTATCAGCATATACCTAGATCACGCGCACCTACAGTGATTTACTTGCATAAATATATATATATATATACAGTATATATATATATATATATACAGTCAATCCTCATATTACGCGGTTAATGTAACCCGGAGGGTCCCGCGGAAAGTGAGGAACGCGTAAAGTGAACAACATAACATATGGGATTAATTGAACTGGAGTCCAGGCCGATCCCCAAACTCCACTTTTTGACGACACACAACTATGTTGTAGTAAAAATTTTATCTTAACTTTATGATGGTATGAAAAAACAAGTAATATAGAAGAGGTTAGGTTAGGAAAGATAAAGGTTAACATAGGAAAAATGAAGGTTACCTTAGAGAAACTAAAAGTTAGGTGGAACACTTACGGTAGTAGAAGAGATGGGTCGGCATACGAGGATGGAGGCTGGTTCCGAGGCAGAGGGCAGATTACTGGCCCTCAGGTGAATCACCATTACTAGGTGAATCATCATCACTGTCACTTACAGTTGTCAGGGCTTCCCTGACAAATCCCTCAAAGTCAACTTCACTGTCACTATCACTGGCTTGGGCTGGCTGTGGTGGGTTGCGGGTGAAGAAATCTGTTATGCTTTGCTGACGGCTGGTGTTGATGTTGTCGTGATACACCTTGATGTACGGCTCCATAGCCTGCACCAGCCAGTTATGGAAGACGTCATAGCGGTCATCGTCATTGTCGCGGGAAAGGAAGGACTTCATCTTCTCTGCACACTCCATGGCACCCTTAATATCACTATGACTTAAATTGTGTTCTTCAGAGACTGCCGCACCTTCTTCCTCCTCTTCACTGACGTGTTCTTCTTCCAACATCTCGTCGGCAGTCACTTCAGGATTTCTGATCACCTCCAGGATGTCGTCGTTGGTGGTCTCGGAGAAGCCTGGAACTGTAACAGTCTGCGCAGCTTCTCTGGCAAGGTCCACTGCTACTGCAACAGTCTGAACCTCACCAGTCACAGATTGACTCCTCCTCTCACCTGGTATTCCATGCAACACATGTCTCCATGCGTGACGAATTGTAGCAATAGACAGCTGATCCCATGACTCCACCAAGATGTCCACAGCTTTCTTGATGTTAAATACTCTCCAGAATTGTTTGAAGAGTATTTTTTGCTGTTCTAACCGTTGTTCCTCATCTTCGTCGCTCTTGCTATCGGTGGTGGTGTCACTCAGGTCACGCAACTCTTCCCTGGTGTTGGTGTAGTCGTTCAGGAGCTGGAATTTTTTTGTTGAGAATGCAGCTTTCACATTGCAAATCAACTCCTAGTCCATGGGCTGGATTAAAGACGTAGTGTTGGGAGGAAGGAAGACCACTTTTACGTTGGGGTGACGATCTAACAGTAGGGGCGAGTGTCCTGGTGCGTTGTCCAGCAGCAACAAAATATTAAATGGGACATTCTGTTGCTCACAGAATTTCTTTACATCGGGAACAAAACAGTCATCAAACCAGGAGAGGGACAGTGTAGAGAACATCCATGCCTTACGTGCTGTCAGCCAGTGGACATTTAGCTTGGTCATGTCCATGCTCTTGTAGGCGTGCGGCTTGCGGGCTGTGTGGATCACCGATAACTTGAGCTTACAGGTACCGGAGGCATTGGTGGTAAACAGGACGGTGATGCGTTCCTTCTGCATTTTCCGGCCCCGAATCCTGCTGGCATTCTTCACAACGTAGGACTTGGAAGGTAGTTTTCTCCAGAAAAGACCAGATTCGTCCATGTTAAACACCTGGTCGTCACTGTACTGTCCTTCCTCCATAATCTCACGTAAAAACGGAGGAAATTCCCGAGCCGCAGCACGATCAGCACTCGCTTCTTCACCACCAATGTTTATATTGGTGATCTTGTTCCGGATCTTAAACCTCTGTAACCATCCAGAGGAAGCATTAAAGGGTTTGGGCTCTGTAATTCCCATCTTTCGTGCCACTGCCATGTACAGTTCACGTGCGTAGTCCTTCACAGAGCGCGTGTCGACCGCCATGTTCCGTCGCGCCTGACGCACCAAGTACCTCACAAGTAATTTTTCTGTCTTGAGAAGCACCTGGTTGTGAAAATACTTGATCATAGAAGCACCTGTAGACTTTGTGATCTTCATGTGCTCCTTTATCTTGGCTGAATCCTTCTTTATAGTCCGGATCGTAGATTCGTTCACACCATGCTGGCGCGCCAAATCAACCTGCCTTGTTCCTTTCTCCAACTCTTGGATGATGGTATACTTCACCTCGTAGCTTAAGGAACGTCGTGTCTTCTTTGGTTTAGTGCCGCTGGGTCCAGGTAAGGAAAGGTTTTTCTCTGGGGGTGGTGGTCCGGCGGAAGCCATTTTACGGAACAATGGATGCGCGTTTACACGGAGTGGCCTGGAGGGATGAAACTGCCGCGGCTAGGTCAAGCGTCGTCTCTCCTCCCTCCCTCCCTCCCTCCCCCGGGTGGACACGTCATAATACTTTAAGCCAATTACAGCTAGCAGCAGAGGGGGGTAGGGATGCATGGCCAATCACAGGTCTGATACGTCATATGACGTCAGTGATAACGCAACAAAGACACACACTGCGCAACCTTACCGCGCCGCTTGCCCAAGCGGAGGGAGGAGGAGGGAGAGGCAGGCAGGCGGGCGGGTGGCGCATGGGGCAAATCTAAAAATAGCGTCGCGCCGGACACTCCGCGTAATGGTGTTCACGACCGCGGAATGTAAGAATGTTAGGTTCTGGCAAGGCACCGCGTTAACGGTGAAACGCGGAATGCGGGACCGCGTAATATGAGGATTGACTGTATATATATATATATATATATATATATATATATATATATATATATATATATATATATATATATATATATATATATATATATGCATATATATATATGCATGCATACATACATATACACACACAGTATTACCCCGCCTAACGCGGTTTCACTTAACACGTTTTACCATATACGCGGTGCCTCGCCAGAGCTGAACTTTCACTTAACACGGATTTTTTCCACATATACGCGGTGAGTGTCCGGCTCGAGACGCTATTTTTAGATTTGCCCCACCTGCCACCCTACCTGACTGCCTGTTTTAGCTCATAAAATTCAAACAAATTACCCGGCCACAATATAATTTACATTGCTGGAATTCTTATAATTTGGTGATCATTTTGAATATAAACATCATATATTTTGTATTAGACATACAAATTTTAGATAAAATGTTTTCTCTTGAGTAAATATGTTATCTTTTGTGCAAAATATATGACATCTATATTCAAAATATTCCTGGTCTTACAAGGAATCCAGCAATGTCAATTATATTATCCTAACTTTAGTTTGAGGTATTATTTATTACTAAAGTTAAATATTCTGGTTTCCCCACACATCTCCTTGGGACGGTTGGTGGGGGGTGGGGGGGGGGGGGGGGGAGGGACCGACCGACCATCTGTTACCCCGTGAAGAATATTTTTTTTTTTTATTAACTGAAGATATTTGTTTTAGCTCATAAAATTCATACAAATTACCCTGTCAGAATATAATTTACATTGCTGGAATTCTTATAATTTGGTGATCATTTTGAATGTAAACATCATATATTTTGCATTAGACATACAAATTTTAGATAAAAATTTTTCTCAGAGTAACTGTTATCTTTTGTGCAAAATATATGACATTTATATTCAAAATATTCCTGGTCTTACAAGGAATCCAGCAATGTCAATTATATTATCCTAACTTTAATCTGAGGTATTATTTAATACAAAATGTTAAAAACTCTTGAAGGGAGGATTGGTGGAGGGTGGGGGGGAGGGTTGGGACTGACCGCGTGGTTGGAAGAGGGGGGAGGCAAGGTGGGGTACTTTGATTGACAGATAGTGTCGTGAAGAAAATTTTTTTTTATTAACTGAAGATATTTGTTTTAGCTCATAAAATTCGTGCAAATTACCCGGTCAGAATATAATTTACATTGCTGAAATTCTTACAATTTGGTGATCATTTTGAATATAAACATCATATATTTTGCATTAAACATACAAATTTTAGATAAAAATTTTTCTCTAGGTAACTATATTATCTTTTGTGCAAAATATATGACATTTATATTCAAAATATTCCTGGTCTTACAAGGAATCCAGCAATGTCAATTGTATTATCCTAACTTTAGTTTGAGGTATTATTTATTAAAATTTAGTGGTTTTCCCCCAAAAATTTCTCAGAGAGGGAAGAGCCAGCAGTGTAGTGTGAGAAGAGGGGGAGGGAGTTGAGTCCATTATTTGAATGGACATTAACTTGGCGACTGTATTTCTCTATTTCTCTTAAGTATTAATTGTGTGCATGTACCATCATAAAATTAAGATGTTATTTTTACTACAACACAGTTATGTGTCTTCAAAAAGTGGAGTTTGGGGGTCGGGCCGGTTTCTATTGGAATTAATCCCATATGTTCTGTTGTTCACTTAACGCGGATTTCACTTAACGCAGGACCCTCTGGGTCAAGACGTACCTGGCACTCCTCTCGGAGCAGCCAGGTCAACTGTTAAGTTGGCCCATACCAACCCCCTCCCCTGAACCACTTCTCCCCACCGGAATATCAACAAGTTCTTGCCAGAAGTTACAATTTCATTTTGGAAATGAATGGAACCAGTGTTAAACAGAGGTGAACAGTGCTTAAGTCAGTGAGAACAACTCAACAGTAACAGTCGTACTCAAGTTAACCTTCACACAGTGAGGTCCCAGGTACCCAGTGATAACGGCCCGTGAGACCCAACAACCAGCGATGTGTTAATCCGTCTACGATAGGAAGGCCTGGGACCACACCTCACTCATATAACACCATCTGTGAGGGAATTACTACACCACGTGATGCCCCTCATAACACCATCTGTGAGGGAGTTACTACACCACGTCAAGTACCTCATAACACCATCTGTGAAGGAATTACTACACCACGTGAGGTCCCTCATAACACCATCTGTGAGGGAATTACTACACCACGTGATGCCCCTCATAACACCATCTGTGAGGGAATTACTACACCACGTCAGGCCCCTCATAACACCATCTGTGAGGGAATTGCTACACCACGTCAGGTCCCTCATAACACCATCTGTGAGGGAATTCGTACACCACGTGATGCCCCTCATAACACCATCTGTGAGAGAGTTACTACACCACGCGAGGCCCCTCGTAACACCATCTATGAGGGAATTACTACACCACGTGAGGCCCCTCATAACACCATCTGTGAGGGAATTACTACACATGAGGCCCCTCATAACACCATCTGTGAGGGAATTACTACACCACATCCGGTCCCTCCTAACACCATCTGGGAGAGAGTTACTACACCAAGTGTTTGCTGTTCAACACCTACATTAATCTGAATGTTCACTGTATGTTCCTTTACCTTTCTCTAATGAAGGCTTTTGTTAAACCACCAATGTATGTAATAAGTCATTTATGTCCAATGTATATTTTCAGCCTTCGGGCTGCAGAACTTTTTCAATAAACCGTTAATTATTATTATTACATATATATATATATATATATATCCACTCCTCGACTTATGATGGGATTAGGGACCCAAATCCAGGTCGTAAGTCGAAAATGAGAAGATAAGGCATAGAAAATCTAAAATGGGTGTCTTTTTCTTCTCAGCACCACAAAACTCTCACTTTTAAGCTTGCCAGCCATTTTAAAAGGAATTACAAACGAAAATTTTGTCAGTACACAGCGCAATCACTAACGTCAGGACTTGAAAATACGTAATTTGAAAAATATTTTATACGACTGCGGTGGTCGTATGTCCGAGTGGTCATTAGTCAAGTAGGTCGTAAGTTGAGAAGTACCTGTACAGTACTAGATGTTTACAGGAGGAAGCTGGTACAGTAGATTGTGGTAATACAGTAGCTACAGTACTAGATGTTTACAGGAGGAAGCTGCTACAGTAGGTTGTGGTAATACAGTAGCTACAGTACTAGATGTTTACAGGAGGAAGCTGCTACGGTAGGTTGTGGTAATACAGTAGCTACAGTACTAGATGTTTACAGGAGGAAGCTGCTACAGTAGGTTGTGGTAATACAGTAGCTACAGTACTAGATGTTTACAGGAGGGAACTGCTACGGTAGGTTGTGGTAATACAGTAGCTACAGTAATAGATGTTTACAGGAGGAAGCTGCTACAGTAGGTTGTGGTAATACAGTAGCTACAGTAATAGATGTTTACAGGAGGAAGCTGCTACAGTAGGTTGTGGTAATACAGTAGCTACAGTACTAGATGTTTACAGGAGGGAGCTGTTACAGTAGGTTGTGAATATTGGGATATGAAATCATTAATATTTAAGTTTATTTTCAAATTTCATTTGAGTTAAATAATTTTAGGATAAATTTATAAGTTAAATAAATTTTAAACAGTAGGTAAGTATTTGGTTTAGAAGGAAAGAAGTGAGAGTTTGGTGTGCAAGACAAATACTGTACTATAATGGAGACATTTACCTTACAGGCAACTATGGAGAGGTAGTGAAGTATGTGAGCAAGAGTACCGAAGTGCTGGCCAAAAATGTTGCTCATCTGGACACAGTTCTTGCAACGCTGCAGCCACAGAGCCACTCCCTGGGGGTAATGGCAGTGCTTTGTGTTAGGTTGCAGAATACAACTCATAATGATGCAAATATTGACACCCTCCATGCTACTGTTGCAGAATTTATCAATGTGTGTGCTGAAGAACAGATCAAGTATGCACCAGATATGAGTGAGTACTATACTGTACACTATATAGCTATCCTTTTATACAGTCCTTATTGATGTCCCAATAATTTGTCAGTCTTTTTATACATGCAAATTATTCTTAAACCTGTGGAAATCTTTATTATAAAATTAATTCCTTTTCATTAAAAACAATGTGTGAAGTGTCTTATAACAAGGAATGACTCGTGTACGCTTCCCCCCCCCCCCCCCAAGATATCGGTCCCTTTCCTCATAGATACCATGTGTCACAATGGACCAATATTTCTGATCATAATTGTGATTCGTGCATTATGTTGGTAAACCCGCCTTCCTAGTGTCTGTGAGGTTGCCTTTTATTATATCTGGCATTTGTTGTAATCACCGTGCTCCATCTTGAGTAGAATAATATAATATTAATGTATTGAAAAAATATCAATAGCAGTCAAATAGTAGGTGTTTTTTTGCTGGAAATCCATGACCAAACTAGTAACTGTGACTCACTGGAAAACACAGCTTGCACTGACAGACATTGAGAAACGTCACTTTCCTAATAACAGTACAGTTCGTCCCCGAATTACGTACATCCGAATTACGTACAAATGGCCGATACGTACATCGTTTCTGAAGTCTTTAATTGCAAAAATATTGTCTTAAAAGGGCGAGCAATTTTTAAATTTGGCGGGCGAGCCAGCCGCACCGCGCCGCCACTATCACTGACCATGCAGACGACACGCTAGACGCACCAAAACAACAAGTGTGGTCATTGTGCATACAGTACTTCTCCTGTGAATTTCTGCCCTATTTTGTACACTTTACTCTGTGTGCAATGACTGGTGTAAAGCGTAAGAGTGGTGAAGCCAGTGGGAGTGCTACGAAACGTCAAGCAATCTCACTAGAGGTAAAAATGGACATAATAAAACTGCTTGAAAGTGGTGAAAAGTTGACCAATGTTGCCCGCAAATTTAACCTGAGTCGGTCAACTGTTAATACAATTGATAAGGGCAAAGAAAAGATCAAGGAACATGTGAAATCTGCAGTGCCAATGCAATCTACGATTATAACTAAAAGAAGAGGGAAGGTTCTGGAAGAAATGGAAAAATATCTTGCGCTGTGGATTGAGGACTGCACACAAAAACGTAAGCCTCTGTGTCTCAGTATGATTCAGGAGAAAGCCCTAAGTCTTTTCAACGACCTAAAGAAAGATCACCCTGATGATACTGTGACATTCAATGCTAGCAATGGGTGGTTTAACCGATTCAAGGTGCGAAATAAGCTGCATAATGTTCGAGTGACTGGTGAGGCGGCGAGTGCTGATTGGAAAACAGCACAGGATTTTCCAAAGAAACTCGCGGAAATTATCGAGTTACGTACATTTCGAGTTAAGTACAACCTTTTGGTCCCCATTATGTACGTAACTTGGGGACTTACTGTATAGGTATGAGTCAATGTTAGTTAGCTACTGTATCTCCTTGTTGCTTAGGCCTATGTCATGAAGGGCGATGATATTGCCTCGTGTTGCCTGTGATGTCTCTATGGTGACTGTCAATCCTTGGAGGACTCGACATCATCTCATAGTGTGAATCAGATAATGTTCCATTGCCAGCATGAATCATAAGGTGATACGTTATGTTCATAATTGTTACCTCATCAATTGAGGTAGAAATAATATTGAAATGCAGTAAATCATACTGTTAATGTAATTGGATATGGCATCAGGATACACCTGTAATTACTATATTTACAAATGAATTTAATATCAGATCATAGTGTTTCATATTTCGTTTGAATTGATTCCATTGTAACCTCGGATCATGAAAACATAGTAATGTTATATTCCTATTTGGCAACCCATCCCCTGGGTGCATAAATAAGAGGGGTTACTCATGATTTTATAGGTTGTGCATATAGTATCACAATTCACTGTATTTCATTACATTGTTTAGATAATAGTTGATGTACTGCAGGTATCATGGTGATTATCAGGTGCAAGTGTTATTGTGTTCATTTGGAAATACAAGAGGCCCGGGGGGGGTGATACTTTATGGGGGGAGACTGTACATACACTCACAACTAGTGGGTGTGTCTTAGAACAAGGTGTGACTCACAACTAGTGGGTGTGTCTTAGAACAAGGTGTGACTCACAACTAGTGGGTGTGTCTTTTAGCAAGGTGTGACTCACAACTAGTGGGTGTGTCTTATAACAAGGTGTGACTCACAACTAGTGGGTGTGTCTTATAACAAGGTGTGACTCACAACTAGTGGGTGTGTCTTATAACAAGGTGTGACTCACAACTAGTGGGTGTGTCTTATAACAAGGTGTGACTCACAACTAGTGAGTTGACCCCAAGAGTTTATAGGAACATGTTACTTCAACAATAACATTCCATTAAAACCATAAACTACAGGTTTAGCCTTGATTTAATGGCTTAGACGGGACCTGGACCGTGCTGTTAAATCCAATTTGCTGTTAAAAGGAAGTATTGGGAGGGGGGGGGGCATCACTGATGACACCATATCATCAAGCTACCAACATTATGAAATTTGTCATAATATTTTATGTTAGATTTGTAAGATGTAGACATTATTGTTATTTTGGCACTACCTGGCAACCCCTGGTAGCGGAGAGTCTGCGGCGTCGGCTGCCGCCTGTCAGGCTTGTAGCTCGGATCGCTACGTTAAAGTTGTCGGCCGCTACACGGTGTTTCTCCTTCCCTTCAAGAAAACACCTAACAGAAATGATAAATGTTTCAGAGACGGTGTTGATATTTATGTGGATTAAATTTTTTTTAATATAAACTAATAGGTTTAAAAAATATTTGTTTTCTCCATGTATAATTCGAGTCTGAGTATGTAAATAAACATGTAAACACATACTTCCTATGGGACATAAATCACTCTGGATATTATTAGTCTACCATAGTAAAACTGTTTTCTCTCATAAGGAGCAAAAGAGTAAGAATTGCAACACAATAAACTCATGATATCTCGGAATTTTGTATAATTTGGCATGTGTTGGTCTTGAAATTTATTATTGAATAACTCATGAAATGCAGAGTTATGTAAAATTAAAATGGAAAATCTCGGCATGTATGGTCACGTAGGTAGCACTCACCGCCCTCCACGCTTGGTCAGTCTGGTGTCTGTTGTGGTGGTGGGGTGTGTGCTGCCTCACTCCACCCAGTACATGGATGTGGGAAGAGAGGGTACTCTAGCACCCAATATTTTGGGTACAAGTACAGTACAGTAGGTCGGGATATATACCGACTTTATATACCGATTTTTTTATATCGCGGCTACCAAAATTATCAACATTTTCCTAAATATAGGGATAAATTTACTTACAGTAGACTCACAACTTGTGTGGGGTTATGTTCCTGGGACCTCACATAAAGCCCAAAACTGTATAAAGTCAGAAACACTCCTAAAAATCCCCTAAATAGCCCCAAAAATACGAGTTGAAATTTTTTTTTATCGTGCAAAATATATGATGTCTATATTTAAATTATTTGTTGTCTTGCAAGGATTCCAGCAATGCAATTTATATTCTGCTAACTTTAATCTGTGATATTTTATGTCAAGTTTAGTCACTTTTTTATGGCCTCCAGAACCTAACCCTATTTTCCCCAGTGATAACTTGTAATTATATATCGCGATTTAGTACAGTATATAGCGAACATCCTTGGACCCTATCTGGCGATATATCCCAACCCTACTGTACAGGTCACCGAGTGGCCTTCATATACTTTCACCTCGCACACAAACCTATGCTCTTTATTTTTCTTATTTCATAGTTTTATAATATATGTTCTTTATTTCTAAGCTACATTAGAGTATTTTAATATTTACTCCAGTAAGTCCCCACTGAACGTTTATCCTTTGAACGAAACCTCACTATAATGAAGGCAAGTTTTTACTACCCATTTTATGATTAATGAAAGAATGTTCTACTATAATGAAAGGTAAGTCACCCTCACCACCACCACCACCACCTAAAACATAATTTCACCTTCCTACCTTCCACTACATCTCACCTCATCACTCTGCCTCTCTCACTCATTCTACTATGACTGTCATTCATGATTGCACAATATTGTACAATTCTGTACATTATTTATTTGTTATTCTCATTAAATAATTTTAAATTTATGTAATGTAATGTGGAAGGAGTACGACGTTGTTCATTTATACTTCCACTCAATTTTGTGGGTAGACATCAGCTGTTCAGTTGTGTCTGGCAGTGCTGCAGCCAGTGTTACCAAACAAACTGATTGACGCATCATCTCCTCACCACCTACCACAATCTCCCCCTCCACCACCAGCTCCATGATCACTACCTCTGTTATCACCTCCTAAATCATAATTTAAATAATGGATTTGCTTTAGCCAGACCAGACCAGCACGGCATCCACTGCCTCCCACCCAAGGATTGTTCCCACCTGCTTCCCACCTTCCTCCCTCCCTTCCTCCCACTGCATCTCACTGACACTGCCTCTTAATCATTCTACTATGACTGTCATTCATGATACAATATTCGCTTAGTATTGTACAGGTAATTCGCATTTTACACGCGTTTGATTTAAGCATTTTTGGAATAACGCGATTGTTCAATTAATATCAAAAGCTAATTTACACGCACCTATTTTTGAAATAACGCGCTCAAGACAGTTTAAATTTGCCGCGTGTACCGTATTTTTCGGCTTAAAAGACCCACTTTTTATGACAAAAATACACCTTGAAAATTACCATGCGTCTTTCAGGACGTGAGTTGATAGTTGTAGTAGAGGTTTTCTTAGGGTCAACTGAAATCAGCCCCTTATAAAGACTGTTACCTCATTACAGTACTTAACAATTACAATTATTCTCTATACAGTACTATAAAACTATTGATTTAACTAATATTGTTGATATATTGCAAAAAAAAAAAAATCCCTTGCTGCTGTGTGGTTTGTTTACTAATGGCAGTGGTGCGGCAGTGCCATCTATTGAATTGCTAAAGGTTGTCTGCTGGTCGCAAAGCGCAGGAATGTCTGTTTCTTTATACACAGGCTCTCATATTTGGACACCTATTTACAGTAGGCTCTCATATTTGGACACCTATTTTTACAGTAGGCTCTCATATTTGGACACCTATTTACAGTAGGCTCTCATATTTGGAGACCCATTTAGACTGTAAAAAACCCAGAAAATTAAAATCTTCCAAATTTAAATACAACTTCGTCATCCAAGTAAAAACACACACACAACAACATTGGCTGTCCTTATGTTTTCAACTTTACTACCACTGGTGGGTAGAATTTTTTTTTAAATTCAGAGACATTAATCAAAATATATATGAATAGTAAATGAGTGTTGCTTTCATATACTTATGTAGAGTAATGATGATATGCTTACACATGTGCTCACTTACATAAGCGATCTCACTTTTTTCTTTACCATTAATGATAAGCTACTTCTATTGTTCCATTTACTGTATTAACATTAGATGACATTAATTAAAACAACCATATTAATTTTTCTACATTAATTTTACTAAAGCTACAACTGGGGTCTTATTTTCTTCAGTTTTATAATTATGTAGAACCAATCAGTCACTGGTTTTGCAAACAACAAGTTGTTTTTTTACTTTTATTGTTTTGTTTTTAAATAAAGATTTTTTGTTTTATTTAGACATTGATGTACATTTTACATTTGCTTTCCTTCTACTGTTGGAAAATATTTTCCGTCGTTGTCATACCGACAAAAACGAGAAAGAATGTAAACACTACAGCCTCCTAGATGCAGAGGTGACCAGGTGTATAAAATGAGTGCTGTGTTAAAGATTTCACCTTCTTATACAGATTTTTTTTTAAATTGATGGAAATGATGACTCATAAGCAGTTCTAAGTGATGATATTCAAAGAGGAGTGTGTACTTGTGCCAAAAGGGCTGTATAATTATCACGCAACGGTTTCACTGGTGTCGGTAGTAGGCAGCTACCAAACAGGGAGGTACTTACTGCGTGGGAAGATATTGGTAGACCCTGCTGCCATATGGCATCACGAAAATTTTGACCAAGTCCCAGGTTGCTGATCTGACTTTCTGCCACATATACACACAATTGCAGGGTCTCAACTCTTACTTTGACAACACAACATACTGTACATATATTGTTTCTCACTCTTGATTTTTTTGTCATTTTTGTATTTCTTTATTATTATTATTATTACATTTTCGCCCCCTAGGCCCCGATGTGGGTCAGTGACCTGTGCCCAGGTGGACTAATTCCCGTAAAAAAAAAAAATTCATTTCCAAAATCAGGGTGCGTCTTCCAAGCTGAAAAATACGGTATTCGCCTGGCAGCCTGGCAGTGGAGGCGCGTGTGATGCGATTACTGCTAATGGTGAAGATAATGATGTTAATGAAGTACAGTCGGCCCTTAACATACTCGGGGGTCAGGTAACAGAGATACCCGTGAATGTTAAAAATCCGTGTACTGTTGCTGCCCCCCCCCCAAAAATACCCCTGGGCCCCCATGTCCTTATTTACTGTATATACCTGTGTGTAGTTCGAGTTTTTAAGACCAATTGTTTGGCAAAAAATTGGGGGTCGACCTCTAAACGGGTAACAGTTTCGTTAGGTTGAAAAATATTTACCAGTAACTGCCAGTAAACAATGGAAACGACGCACCAACGCACCACCAGCTGTGAGTGTTGGTACAGTTGCCAGGGCAGATCTCTTGCATCATCATAGCAAGCCCAAAGTCAACAAATGCATGGTATGGCAGCACAGGACGATGTAAAACATAATGTATTCATTTTTTTAAGTTTATTTATAGATACTGTACATAAATTTTTGTTCATTACATTTGAAACATCAATCTTTGTTAATTAAATTTGAAACAAAAGAAAACTATATTTTACCTTAACTGTGACTGAATGAATATATTCTCAGAAATAAATATGGAAATGTAATATTTTTGCTGAAATGACGTACAGATTACAGTGGAAAGTGGGATAAAATCATGACGAAAACAATGACTTTTTCTTTCTTTCGCTGTTCAAAAGATTTTACCATAATCGCTTTTCGAATGGTTTTCAGTTAAAAAACTGTTTTACTGTATTACAATAATATTCTATCCTATCATTAGCCTCATAATCCCACAACTGAAAACCATTCGAAAAGCGATTATGGAAACATCTTTTGAAAGAAAGAAAGCGAAAGTCATTGCTTTCGTCACAATTTTATCCCACTTTTCACTGTAATACGTACGTCATTTCAGCAAAAATATTACATTTCCATATTCTCAAAAATAAATCGTAGTTTTGTTGAAACGTAATGTACAGTATTTAATATTAAAATGCAAAAAGAGCTATAAAAACAATTAATACTGTACACCCGTAATGTACTGGCTGGCATTTCCACTCCTCCCTGCTCCCGCCTCCAGCGTCACCAGTCCTCCCCGCTCTATCCCTCTGCCTCTCCACATCGTCACTACTGTTGTATTCCAATAATATTCTGTCCTAATTCACTTGAATAAATACTATGATACCATATTTCTGAATATTTTCATTAAAATCCATCAAAATCATTTTCCTTTTCATCGTCTTCAGCACCAAACAGTTCCTCCCAGTCTTCTCCTTGAACAGGGCTAGAGGGTACGTGTTTTTCGAATCGTTTTTAGTTAAAAAACTGTTACACATGTATATTTTACCTAAACTGCACCTGAATGAATATATTCTCAGAAATAAATAGTAGTTTTGCTGAAATGTGATTTATTTCAATGTAAAATAGGATAAAATACATGACGAAAACAAAAGATTTTACCTAACCTTCCGATGTTCAAGAGATGTTACTCATTTTTTTAATAGTTTTCGGTTAAAATACTGTTATATTACAATGATATTCTTTTAATACTGTGCTTGATATACTACATTCACGGAAATGTAATATTTTTGCTGAAATGACATACATATTACAGTGGAAAGTGGGATTTAATCGTGACGAAATAATGACTCGCTTTCTTTCGTTCAAAAGATGTTACCGTAATCGCTTTTCGAATGGTTTTCAGTTTAAGAACGTTGCATCACAAGTGAATTAGGATAGAATATTATTGTAATAAAACAGTTTTTTAACTGAAAACCATTCGAAAAGCGATTACGGTAACATCTTTTGGACGAAAGAAAGCGAAAGTCATTGCTTTCATCATTTTCCACTGTAATACGTACGTCATTTCAGCAAAAATATTACATTTCCATATTCTCAGAAATAAATAGTAGTTTTGCTGAAACGTAATGTATTTCAATGTAAATTAGGATAAACTACATAAGAAAACAAAAAACTTTACCTAACCTTCCGATTTTCAAGATATGTTACTCGTTTTTTTAATAGTTTTCGGTTAAAATACTGTTATATTAGTGATATTCTATTCATAGTGTGTTTGATATAATACATTCACGGTAATGTAATATTTTTTCAACTACATTGCTGATGTCAACACAAGCGTGGTGTGACGACGCGGTATGCGTGTGTGTGTGTGTGAGGTAGCGGTAGCGGGCGGTATGCAGTGTTCGGTGCCCCGCGTGATTTGAATGTACTTCAATTACTTCATTGTACAGAATATTCCTCCGGCGGGGCAATCCGCGTATTTGCGAATCCGTGAATGCTAAACCCGCGTATGTGAAGGGCTGACTGTACAGTGGTCCCTCGGTTAACGAACTGTTCGATCAACAAAATTTTGGGTAATGAATTACCTCCCATAAGGATCTTCAATTCGGTTAACGAACAAAACTTCGATTAACGAAATCCTTACGACAAACACGTTTTGTTGCGAGCATCAGCTGATCAAGTCCGCCAATTCAGTAATCTGTTCTATGTTTACATTCGTTTCCAGTGGAATAAATATCAAGAAAGTTGTGCTCTTTAATATTTTTGTATTTTTTTATATTAAAATTATTAGTAATTTTAAAATTTAGTTAACATATTGATAATATATGCAGTACAGGGAACTAATTTTTTGTGCGCCCATCAGCCACTTGACTCAGCCACCAGGCGTCAGTTTGGGTTTGTTGACAGTGGAGTGAACGTTGATTTTGTTGGTGTCTTGAATATTTTTGCGTTTTTACATTAAAATTATTTGTCATTCTGAACTTAAAATTTTATTGGTGAAATTACTGCATCAAGCATGGGTCCCCTGAAAGGTGATTACTCCTCCATCCCCACTTCCTTCTCTTCTCCTCCACCCCCACTTCTAATTCCCATCATCATCATCAACCAGGAATCTTCTACATACACACCTCAAAGTAAGTGTACTTTACTGCATTTTTTTTACTTTGTATGTACTTTTCTGTGAGCTGGAACTAATTACCCAATATCCCATTGAAACAATGGATTCGGTTAATGAACGACTCAGTGGAACGAATTGTGTTTGTTAACTGAGGGACCACTGTACAGTAAAAGTAATCAATAATGAAAAATGAATAAAGTGTTACTGTACACTTGCCTTTTATGTCGTCAGCTGAATTCACACGGGGCCCCAATAACAAACAAACTTGACTGGATGGCCCATGTAAATAACACAGTCAAGGCAGCCTCGTACAGTGACCCCACATTTAACGAACGCCTCGGTTAACGAAATTTCGGTTAACGAACTGCCTTCCATCAGGATCTTCAATTCGGTTAACGAACAAAAATTCGGTTAACGAATTCCTTAATAACCGAGCTCAACATGTTTTCGCTTGCACTCACCGGGCAACCAGCTTTAGTATCAGTTCGCCAATACATTAATCAGTTCTAGGGCTTAAATTCCTTACTATTTTAGTAAATATCAAGAAGTTTATACTATTCAATAATTTTAAAAGTTTAAAATTAACTTTTTTAGTCATTTTAACAATTATTGAACATAATTGAAGGTAAAGCTAGTTTCTAGCGTGCCATCCAGCCTGTTAACACACCAGACAGGCGTTAGTCTCTCTCTGTTTTCAATGGAGGTAACATCTTGCTTGAGACTCTCTTCAACTAAACGCTTTTTTCTGTGTTTCCAAGCAAATTATTGGTCATTTTGAAATATATTTTACATATTGACAATATATAATGCAGTGCAGTGTTGATTTAAAGAAAATAATCTTGAAATACACCAAGAGAACTAAAATTTTATGGATGAAATGGTGCCATGGGGTGACTTCTCTTCCACCCCAATGTCTTCTCTTCTTCCTTCTCCTCCACCCCCATTCTAATTCCCATCATCATCATCATCATCATCCAGGAGCCTTCTACATACACACCTCAAAATAAGTGAACTTTTTTACCATTTTTGTTGAATTTAGGAAATTATCGGTGAGCTGGAACCAATTACCCAAAAACCCATTGAAACAATGGTTTCGGTTAACGAACTTTTCGGTTAACGAACGACCTTCTGGAATGGATTGAGTTCGTTAACCGAGGGGTCACTGTACTCTCTCTACATGCTATGAAGACTTAGGTCACTTGGGACACCCACGCCAGAGCTGAGGACCATCTACAACGCCTTTATTCTCCCCAAACTAACGTATGCGTCACCAGCCTGGCCGTCTTCTCTCAACTCCGCCCAACAACGTCAGCTAGAGAAGGTACAGAAAAGGGCCTGCAGAATCATGCTCGGCGCAGAATACTCCAGCTACACCAACGCTCTCGCCACCCAGGAAATGCCATCCCTCAGTGACCTCCACCACCAAGCACTGGAAAGGTTTGGCCGTGGACTACTGCACCACCCTCGCCACCTCCTGCCACCTGCAGCCCCCCACCCAACTCGCGCAGTCCGCCACTACAACAAAATACAGCCCATAAGAGCCCGCACCGATAGATATAAGAACAGCACCATCCCATCTATTGTTAAAATAATAAACAACTGATTTATGTACTGTACAGCCCTGTAAATGTATTCAATGCATATTATAACATTATGTCTAAATCAAATGTAAGTGTATATTTTCAGACACCGGCTGCAACTCTATTAATAAACCGTTTATTATAATTATTATTATTATTATTATTATTATTATTATTATTATTATTATTATTATTATTATTATTACACACACACACACATATATGTTAGTCTCTAAATGTCACCTGTTGCTCTTGCCAACTTTCATTGCATTACTATTTTCTCGCCTTACTCACTTGATATTTAATTTTCAGTATTGAAACTCCTTTGTATCCAGCATTAGAAACTGTGGTACATTGTGCAGCTTTACTTGGTTGATATTTAGAGTATGTACTAGAATCTTTGTGAACATTGAGTAATACTTTATTGTATCTTGATGCAGTGGCTGATCTGTGTGGGAGTTATGCAGATCTCTTAGTTGCTGGGAGCTGTGCGATGCGAGGAATAGAAGTTGTTAGCAGTGCCATCAGGAAGACCCAGGAATCTCCCCTTCACCTCACCTCAATCCATGCCCACTTGGTACACCTGTGCCTTGTGTCTAAGTGCTTTAAGCCAGCCCTCAAGTTTATGGATGTAGATATTATGGATATTAGTAAGGAGGTTGGTAATTATCATGATTTTGGAGTAAAAATATTTAAGGTGAAAAAAATAAATGTGGTTGAGTCATTTGTGTACCTGTCCCAGTACAGTACAGTAAGGTACAGCACAGTACAGTGAGGTACAGTACAGTGAGGTACAGTACAGTAAGTACAGTACAGTAAGGTACAGTACAGTACAGTGAGGTACAGTACAGTGAGGTACAGTAAAGTAAGTACAGTACAGTAAGGTACAGTACAGTACAGTAAGGTACAGTACAGTAAGGTACAGTACAGTACAGTAAGGTACAGTACAGTAAGGTACAGTACAGGAAGGTACAGTACTGTAAAATACAGTACAGGAAGGTACAGTACAGGGACTGGATACTCAAAACACCTCATAAGTTACGTATATTAGCGAGATACAGTACCATATATTGCAGACTCCTCACAGTCCCGTAAATTTAGCATGCTCAAAATTTAATTACAGTTCCTTAAGCAGTCCGTAAGTTATCATAACTCTTGTGTTTACCCTGTAAATTCAGTTCTCTTGTCGGAAGGTAGATGACAGTGCAGGAGCTAGTTGGCCAATCAGCGCTCAGTTAACAAAATCATCAACCAATCACTAGAGAAGGAGAAATCAGCTGAGAGTGATGCATGTGATATTAGTTTGTAAACAAAAGATGGAAGGACAACCACCTGAAGAAATGACCAAATTTCAGTGAGACTGAAGTATGCGCCATGGTGTGTGAAGTATGCGCCATGGTGTGTGAAGTCGCCAAAAGAAAGAAAATAATTTTAGGGAAATTTAGCCTAGAACATGGTGTTTTCCTTTCAATGTTTGGGTCATTTGGTCTGAATTGTCTTCAAGTTCATACAAAAAACAATAATTTGAAACCTGAAAATATATCTGATTATCCGTAAATTTTCTTAAATTAATACTCTACCCTATGATACTGTTCATGGAAAGTCTGGAACTAGACCTGAGGTAGCTGCTAGACAAAGTGTCTCACTGACAGCCTGACACTCACCAAAAAACCATGTACACATTCTCTAACCTAACCTAACATACCATAACATAAAATAACATAACCAAACCAAACCAAACTTATAACCTATTGGTATAATTTCTTATTTTAATATTCCTCATGTTATAACTAAATTGAGTAGGCCGCACGTTTAAACATTTATTGGCCTAAGAATGAAAAAGGAGGTTTATAGGCCCCCATTAATCAAGTTAATTGCAATCCATATGTTACGCATAGCATTTAATTTTGGCTCACCTTAGAGCCTTTCATGTTATCATAAGCCAAATACATAAGAAAGTAGGGCTAGGCTATTGGTTGCATATTAGAAAAACAAGGCGAAGTCTTGGCAGGAATGTTCACTTGACCTCATATTTGGCTTTCATTACTGAGGGATATTTATGGCTATACAACATTAATAAGGTCTGTCTATAAGTTTACTCAGTCATAAAACATATTTTTACCCTAAGTGTGAGCAATACTGCTCCCTTCGATTTGCTGCCATCAATTTGCCTCACTGCCTCCAATTTCTCGACGTACGTCACCGTCTTCCTCTTCTTTATTTGCCTCTGAGCGGCAGGTCCGGGTACGAGGGCTGGTGGTGGGGCCATGTTGGGAGGGGCCTCAGCCATCATGGACAACAATAGGGTACACACAAAAAAGACTAATCCTTGTTTCCCACGACTGCGGGGAGCCGGGGTAGAGGGACGCTTTCTGAAACTCCCCTTCTACCCCAGCTGTGGTGATGCTGGCCAATAAAAAACGAGCTTTGATGGCTGAAAAATCCCGGCCAGTGAAAACGGCTCTTTCGTGTGATGACATCGACGGCTGATGCGCAGTTCGATGCGTGAGCGAGGCATGTGTGAGTGCTTGTGTTTGTACAACCGCTTTCAAGTTTTGTTACCTCCATCCATTTTCATCCAGCAAATGTGTTATTGTCAATTTGTAGGTGAAAGATTTTATCCTTAATAAATGTAGGTGAAGCAAGGGGGTAACAATACACCTGGAGGCAAATGCATGATAACTAAATTCTCGGCCCGAAAAATGCGCTGTAACAGCAGGTGTGCAGATTTTGATGGAGGAGTGATAACAAAAATTGCGATAATCAAGTGCGCTAAAATTTTTTTTTTTTTTTTTAGGGGTCCGGGATTGACGGTTAATCTGAAAGTCGGTTAATCGAGGGTTGGTTAATCTAGGTTTTTACTGTACTACTCATTATAGGTGAAACTTTGGCATACCTGATATATGCTTACTAATTTAACTACAGTATAGTCTGGATTTACGAGGATTTTGTTTACGTGTTTGGTCATTTACGCGGGAAGCAGCGCTGGCGGGGTACGCACAAGGTCGCCCAGTCATCAAAACATTACCGAGTTCTTCACCCGCCACCCACCACAGTCGGCCCAAGTCAGTGATAGTGAGGATATGGACTTTGAGGGGTTTGACAAAGAGGCCGTGCAAGCCTCTGTGGTGGATAGTGATACAATTGATACAAGTGATACAGGTGAGGGCCAATAATCTGCCCTCTGCCTCGGAACCAACCCCCCATCCCCATGTGCCCAGCCACCTTTTCTACGAACGTAAGTGTTAAAAAACCTAATATTGATATTTCTCTTAAATATTAATTGTGTGCATACCATCATAAAATTAAGATGTTATTTTTACTACAACGTACGTATTGTGTCGGAAAAAGTGTAGTTTGGGGGTCGGCCAAGTCTCTATTTCAATTAATCCCATATGTTCTGTTACAGTGGGGTATGCTAAAACGAACGGATCCTACTACGAATATTCCTATAACGAATGGTTTTACCTATAAAATTGAGAATGCTATAACGAACGAAACTCCTACAACGAACATTATTTATTTATTTATTTATTTATTTATTTATTTTTTTTTTTTACTAATTTATTGTTTTTTTATTACAAGTATTAATGATATTGGTTATTTCAGGGGTTTAGATGCATATTTATGCACTTTTTTACAATTTTTACAATTTTATATTATATTTTTCAGTGTTAAGTGGTTGTATTTGGGGGCCTGGAACAGATTAATCCTATAACGAACGAATGCTATAACGAACAAGGTTCTAGAACCAATTAGATTCGTTATAGCATACCCCACTGTATTTCGTTTACGCGTTTTTCGTTTTACGTGGACCTCCACGGGTTCAATTGACCGCGTAAATGCAGACTATACTGTACTACTCATTATAGTCAGTCTTTGGCATACCTGATTTATGCTTACTTATTTAACTACTACTCATTATAGACAGTCTTTGGCATACCTGATTTATGCTTACTTATTTAACTACTACTCATTATAGACAGTCTTTG
This sequence comes from Homarus gammarus, assembly GCA_958450375.1. NCBI lineage: Eukaryota > Metazoa > Arthropoda > Malacostraca > Decapoda > Nephropidae > Homarus > Homarus gammarus. The sequence goes on from CAUDMG010002530.1 coordinate 1,157,650, forward strand.
CTTGACCACCCTTTGTTTAACAGGAAGTTAATGAACAAGTTTGATAAATGTTTTATTATTAGGTTCACAGTTAAGTGATGTTTTTTCTCTTACAGCGTGGCAGCTATGACGTCAAGCATTTCCTTCTTTATTACTACTATGGAGGAATGATCTACACTGCAATAAAGAATTACGACAGAGCGCAGTATTTCTTTCGCGTGTGCATCAGCACTCCAGCTCTAGCTGTGTCTCATATTATGCTTGAAGCTTTCAAGAAATATATCCTTGTTTCTCTTATACTTGAGGGGAAGGTAAGTCCAAGTCTGGTGTTTTGTGTACAATAGTAACAAGTGTTTTCCTTTCTTGACTGATCATTGTCAACAGCCCAGGTCAGATGTGGGAAGGTCACATCCAGTGTGACTCTTGCAAACATGGCAGGTTTTGTCTGGCTTCTTCCTGTACCAACACTGGACAATAAGGTTAACAAAGAACAGAACCACCACCTACATAGCTTGTAAGCTGACAAATGGTAAAATGAGAAATGGATAAATCGAAAGCATTTTAATTGTGAAAAGTAGCATGAGAAGGCTGAGGTAACAAGTACAGTAGAACCTCTAAAAATCGGACTTCTGGTAATTGGGGCAGATGCTAGTTCAAAAATTGTAAAAGTCCGAAAAAATTGAATGTATGAAGGGGGGGTGGAGGTAACACTGTTTATCTGTACTGTTTAAAAAAATCAGTTGTTGTACAATGCATAACATTGTTATTAAAACACTATTACATCAACCATAAAAGATATGAAACAGAACTCTCTGGGTTGAAAATCAGACATGTAAGTCTGGTTGTCACCGAGATGATTGTTATTTACTGTAAAGTGTTATACTGTATGTAAGTAACCACAGAATTTGTCTTATGAATAAAGAGAAAACAATATACTATACAGTATTATAAAGATGTATGTGGAAGACGAATGTTTATCTGGGAACAGCTGGTGGGAGGGGTGGTGGCTTCCTCCCCCAAGATTCCTTTAACACTTATTTATGCCACCACAATTCTCATATAATTTGGGACCATTTGGAGCCAGGTTGATAAAATATTACCCTAGAAGAATCTAATTTCCCGAAAAAAGAATCCCACACAGAACACCATGAGTCATTTCATACTCATTTGCTAACAAAGAGTACAGTACAGTGCAGTTGTGTATTTATCATCACTTAATAAGTAATATTGTAGTGTAAAGTATTATGTATCTGCATATACTGTACCCTGGTTGATTCTTGTGTACAAGTAGCCAAACTGAGTCATATAACACTCAAAGGTAATAAATAATGCTTTTAAGAGGGTATCTTCATATAAAATATTATAGTGTGTTATAGTGACCCCTGTTGTAAGCTTATTTGCTGAAAGCTCTCACACGAACGCATCTGAGTAAATAACCTGATTTTTTTTTTTTTTTTACAGGGATAATCCCACCCGGGCATAGGTCACTGACCCACATTGGGGCCTGGGGGGCGAAAATGTAATAATAATAATAATAATAAAGAAAAAAAAAAGTTCAAGAGTGAGAAACAATATACAGATACTCCCCAACTTACGATGGGGTTAGGGACCGACATCTAGGTCGTAAGTCGAAATGGTCGTAAGTCGGAAATGCTTAAATAACACATAGAAAATCTAAAATTTGGGTCACTTTTTCTTCTCGGCACCACAAAACACTCACTTTTAAGCTTGCCAGCCATTTTAAAGTGAATTACAGATGAAGATTTTGTCTGTGTACTGACTTTGGGACTCAAAAATACATAATTTGACCACATTTTGGTACGACTGAGGCGGTCGTAAGTGCGGGTGGACGTAAGTCGAGTCGGTAGTAAGTCGGGGACTACCTGTGTGAATGTTGTGTCGTCAATGGTAAGAGAAACAATTGAGACCCTGTGTGTAAATGAGGCAGTCAGAGCAACAACTGGGACTTGGTCACAATTTTTGTGATGCCATATGGCAGCAGGATCTAGCATTACAAATTACATACAGTATTGTATTTTTTCTCTGTTACTGAAGATGTTGTATTCATCATGATGAACCATAAACCATAAGAGGCCATTCATATGAGAATATAATACTGAATCAATAAATAAATAAACCTGATGAATGTGGTAGCACCTGATCAGCCCCAGTCTGCTTACATACTCAGTGTCTTTGTTCTCAGTTGGTGTATAGCAAATCTCATTAGACCACTGTACAGTATTCAGTAAGTGAGGTTCATTTCATCAGATTTTTTTTATTTAATCTTCCCCATTTCTTCACTTTTTTTTTTAAGTACACCTGCATTTCTGGTGACCAGAGCATCTCATAGTTCGAAAAAGAGAATTCCGATATGTTGAAGTCCGATTTATCGATGTTTCACTGCAAGTAAATTTACTGATGACACTATAATAGGGCGTGTAATTAAATCTGATGATGACTCGGCTAAACTTCAGGAAGATCTAAAAAAATATTTTGAATGGTCTGAAAAATGGCAGATGAAATGTAATGAAGACAAATTTAAAGTACTTAGTCTAGGAGATGTAAATAGAGTAACCAGATATCAGATGAACAATGTTGATATAGAGAAATCTGACTGAGAAAGATTTAGGAGTAGGCCTAATGATAAGTAGGAATCTTAAACCAAGTCAACAGTGTGTATTGGCTCAAAGTAAGGCGAGCAAAGTACTTGAGTTTATACAAAGGAGTGTTAATTACAAGACTAGCGAGATTATCCTAAAACTATATTGTTATGCTGTTTGTGAACTTGGTGTTTTGATTATTTTCTATTCCAAACAGCAGTTATTTTGGCAAGGTTAGGGAGATTATCATGTGTATATTGATGTATTATCTATGTCATGATTTTATAGAATGTATTGTATCATTTTTGTTATTATTTGCTTCTATTGTGAGCTTTGACCAGAGTAGAATGTTCACCCAGACGTCTCTGGGTGGTGCTAAGATGTTCTAGGATTGTCTGATGAGGTATATAAGTGGCAGCGAGCTGCCTAGAACTCAGTCGATTATTTCTGCCCCAAGTGTGAAGTACAAGCCTAGTGACAACTAAAGATAATTGTTGTGCAAGTATTGAGGATATTGTCATGCGCAGTATAAAGTGAAAAGACTAAGGAATTGTCCACTGGTAGAGTGCTGACTGTATACATATTTGAAGTGAGAAGCCAAGTTGTGAAGACATACCCCCCAATGAGTATATTTGTGAAGATCTATTGATAATTAAAGAAGACTACAGTTCACAAGTGTGTTTGTGACCTGGTGGAAATATACCTGCCTGCCTGTTTGTCTGTACACTGATAACGATCGTTGGAAAATTACCAGAGACTGGCGGGACAGCCAGTGGTAATTTGACAACACTTGTGACATATCTACTGCTTCTGTATATTTGACCCAACTGTTGGTAACCAGCAGTGAAAGCTGGGTAAGTGGCGGAAAGGGGGGTTCGTGACAATATCTTGTGCTTGTGAGACCTCACTTGGATTATACAGTTCAGATTTGATCACTGTACTACAGAATGGATATAGAATCCCTAGAAAGCATTCAGAGGAGGATGACAAGACTAATCCTGGGCATTAGGGACCTTGAGTACAGAGACAGATTAAATCATCTTAATTTGCACTGTAGTTTCCTCTATTCTTATGTTCCTACAGTATATAATGTGTTTTCAGATTGGAAGGATCCCAAAGTATGCTTCCCTGGTGGTGACCCGCTTCATCAAGCCTCTAAGTCAGGTATACTGGGACTTGGGGACAGCATTTGGTACAAACTGTCCAGACAAAGTTTGTTCTGTTATAAACAAAAACCAAGAGACGTTTGGAAGGTATGTATAATATCTTAATTTGAATGTTTTTTGAAATGTTCTCATGTATTTTATGGCCTGCAGATTTTTGCTGAAGGTCCTGTCCACTAGAAGCCCTCTTTGTGCCCCTAATAGAGAACATTTACTCTCGGTTGTTAATTAGTGTTTTGCTGCATTTAAGTTGAGGGTGGATAACATTAGGGTTACTCGGGATGCTGTCAAAAATCAGGTTCACTGAGTTAGTGAGGCTGACTTGGTCTTGGAACTCTACTTTGGTTATGGGGTTGAGGTCATATTTCTGCTGCAGTATTTAGCTGTCAGCCACTGCACCTTCACCATTTTTTACTCTCAAACTCCTTTGCTTAAAGTTCACAATGTATTCTGTTGGTGTTATTTAATGGGGTAGAATCATTTACTGGATTTAGTCTGATTAATAGTTTATGGTACACAGTATTAATTAAATTACATGACATTTATTTACAAACTATATTACCATATTTTATAAAAATATAGGCAAAGAAAAAAGTACCAAGAAGAGATGTTTGCAAACAGTGCTCACTCATTTTAGCAATACCCTAGTTATTGCAAAGGATGCGTTCCTAAGTGTCATTGCGAATACTGGGGCAATTTCCCCCTAAGAATGAAATGTAAATGGGGGAGGGGGGTGCATCCCCAGCTGGCAGCTTTCATCACATATTTTTTTTATATACAGGTTCACTCAATATAATGCAATAAAATAACTACAATACAGGTACACCACCAGTTGTCAATCACCGTTGGTTCCAAAGCCTTGCTGGATTATTTGTTTTACTGGACCAACCGAGGTCAGGTAATAGTAATTCAACAGTACGCCTCTGACCCACGAATTATACACCTCCTGTGTCTCTAAAGCACCATGGACTGAGAGAAACTTAAATTAAGCAAATGTTAAATGTAAATTAAATGTGAAAAAGCCAGAATTTTGAGCAACATATTACTGTACACACGTTGTACAGTAAAGCCTTTGATAACAAAGGTTCAACCAACAACTTTTCATATTTAAAACCCTAGATAATTTAGGACCCAATTCAATTTACATCCTTATTTAATTCATATTTATGACCAAAATATAATAAAATTAAATTTTCATATAAATAATAATTAAATCCTGATGTGACATAAAAAAAATAAAAAAAAATAAAATGCGCCTTGCTCAAAGAAGCTGCCTGGCTAATGAGTGGTAATGCGCATTGCCAGTAAACAACACTCGGAGCTTGGCGGTCCCTTTGTTTTCACGCATCTGAATAGGAACAGGAGAAAAACTTTCTCACGTTTCTTACGGTATTTTTGCGTCCCTATTCAACATGAGCAAGAGTGCAAGTGATGGTAGTGCTGGTTCAAAAGCTAATAGAAAGTGTCTAAGCTTAGCCGAGAAACTAGATGAGTTAAAACGATGTGAAAAAGGTGAGAGGTCTGTGGATATTATATGGAGCAAGCAATGAACATATTTTCTGAAGTGGATCCATTAACACAACAAAGCATTGAAATTTAAATATACGCAAATGACCTCTACATAAAGATGTATACAGGGTAATGAGAAAAGAAAGCAGCTGTTTAAGGTTCTTTCGAGAGCTTTATTATTCAAAGGCCTAAACCATCAACTTCAGCTACACCATCAAATACAGCATCATAAGCAGCTTCAACATCAATTTCAGGTTCAGTAACAGTTTCAGCAACAGCTTTATAGAAAGCTACAGCTTCAGTCACAGTTGAACCTGATGACTTCGTCATCTGAGTAAAAACTCGCACATTATTCATTGGCTGTCGTTATGTTTTAGACTTTACCACCATTGGTGAGTAGAATTTTAGTTTTACATTCGTAAATATTATTTAAAACATATATGAACAGTAAATAAGTGTGGCTATCATATTCTTATGTAGAGAAATGATATGTTTCCACATGTACGCACTTACTGTTCATACGTTGGCGTTCCCAATCGTCTTGCTTTATTTCTTTACCATTAGTGGTTAACTACTTCTAGTGTTCCATTTATTAACATTACTTAAAACATACATACAGGTATTCACAGTGGAGGACTGGGTCAAAAATTTCTCCCGGGAAAACTTGTAAATGGGCCCACTCAAAAGGGTCCAAAAGGGCCCACTTAATCCCCAAACGTAGTCAAAGGAATCAAATAAAAGTAAAGGTTTTAAGCAAATAAAATGTTACATCTATTCAATATTGTTGTACTTATTTATGTTAATGTGTGCATAATACAAATACTAGAAAATTTTAATAAACTTAAAATAAAAATCTCAATCATAGAACAACCAATCTGAGTAATTTACAAAGCATAATTTGAAATTGTTTTCAAGGTATAATTAAAATTGGAATGTGTGCATTTTTTAATGTGCGCATATCACTAAAACAGTCAAAATTCAGTAATTTACAAAGCACAAATCACCTAGACGGCAAGCAATCTAGAAAACTGTGTCGATTTTTTCACAAGAAAAGGAATAATATCATCCACAGAAATTTCAGAAAGTAAATCTTTTTCGATGCTGATGAGCATAAAAGTTTCAAGTAGCTCATTTGATAGCGAAGAGCGTAATCGAGTTTTACAATTTTCAACTTAATGAGTACGCGTTCGCAACTGACTTGTGTGAACGACAGGGTCAAAAGATATTTGTAAGCTAAGAACAAATTCGAGTATGCAGATGCATGCAAAGAATACTTAAATAGGATACGGAAATGCCACTCCCGGTCAGTCTTACTTTTTGCACTGTCACTATGTTGATATTCCCTGTAGTATAACATTCTCCGCACCTAGTTATTATATGACATATTTGTATCACTTATGTTACTTGTATTTTTTTGTGAATCAAGTGACCTATTCCTCAATTATGTAACTGTATATTTTCAGCCTTCTGGCTGCCGTGCTCTTTCAATAAACCATTAATTATTATTATTTATTATTATCACACACACACACACACACACACACACACACACACACACACACGCACGCACACACACACGCACCACGCACGCACACACACACACACACACACACACACACACACACACAGAGGAATTAGCCATTTGGGGGAGGGGGTGGGTGGGTGTTGCAGTCACTTTTACCCCCAACAGACCTTCTCCTTCTGGCTGGGGGATGTGGGTTGTTGACAGTATATTCCAGGCAGAGGGCTTTTATTTTTTTTTGCTTATAAAATGCCACTGACTTCACTTAGGAGAATATAACTTGCATTGCTGAAATTCTTGTAAGATAGCGATTAATTTGAGCATAAACATCCCACATTTTGCACCATACATAATAATTTTAGTAATTAACTTAGTACATTTGCCTACTTTTACCTACTTTTACTTTTATCTTCTTCACCACTGATCGGCTAGTTAGCCGCTTGGGCAATCAGTTACTTCTGTTACGCACTGTTGGCAAGTACAGGTTGTGGTAATTTATGTGGTTGCAGTTTCAAAGCTTTGTGATGTCACTAATGAGTCTCCATATGGCCTGGTTTATTCATTGATCTAAGTACAAAGTAGTCCTGTCGAGCTCTCATGTATCAATTCATTTTAAAATATAAATTATGCTATAAAATGTTATAAGACAATGGTTTAGTAGTGCTGTTAATGTGTGCTGTGTAAGTGTCTTGGCATGTCACCTCACGACCTGACTCCTGAACAAAATCTTCATCCCACAATGTGCTTGGCAAGCTGAAAAAACCCCCCACACACACATGCACGCACACATGTGCGCACGCACACGAATTATGACAACAAGCATTCAGTGAGGGTCTTGTTGTGTGACTACATGGAGGTGAATTAAAAGATCAGCTGTTGAAGAGCTTATCGCTTGGCAACACTGGTGCATGTTACCACTCCTTTCCACTCCATCTCTCTAATCACCCACACTTTCTGCTTTCTCACTCCTTATTTTAAAATGTTATGTAATGTTATGTTGAAGTGATACAACTTTGCGTATTTATACTTATATTTATCACAATCTCTAAAAATACTTTAGGTTTCGTGTTTGTTCAAGACATCTTCAGGTCATGAGACCCACTAATCCCCCACCCAAGAAAGGGTGACCTGACATTCTATCAGAAGGTCAGTAACATGAGACCACTAATCGCTCACCCTACCTCAACCTGACATTGAGTCAGGTCAGGTAACCCCCCCCCCCCCTCAGAAAATACTTTAACTTCTATACTTATTCACGACATTTTAAGAAAATGCTCTCGATTTTCAACCCCAGAAAATTTGTTTCTAAAGCCGGAAATTTTTGGAAAATTCCGACTTTTGGAATGATTTTCCAAGCAAATTTCAATTCCGGCGATCGGAGATTTCCGGGTTTAAGGGTGTCCGGCTAACGGAGATATTACTGTAGTACTTATACATGCTGAGTCTATAACTTCATTGTATTCCTTCCACATTATGTTACATAAATTTAAATTATTTAATGAAAATAACAAATTGTACAATATTGTGCAATCACGAATGACAGTCCTAGTAGAATGAGTGAGAGAGGCAGAGTGTTGAGGTGAAATGTAGTGGTAGGTAGGAAGGTGAAATTATGTTTTAGGTGGTGGTGGGGGTGGTGGTGAGGGTGACTTACCTTTCATTATAGTAAAACATTCTTTCATTAATCGGAAAATGGGTAGTAAAAACTTGCCTTCATTATAGTGAGGTTTCACTCAAGGGATAAACGTTCAGTGATGACTTACTGTTTACTTTTCACAAAATGTATGTAGGATGGTGTGTGCATGTAACTGAGTAAGATAATTGAAGAAAGTTACATATATCTACCCGAAAATATGATTTGAAAAACAACCATAACACCTCACAGCTTGGCCTAGTAGCCTGGTGGTTACAGTGACGAGTCAACCTAGCTTCAATGCCATGATTTATCACTGTTAAGCACTATTCTGTCAGTAAACACTATTAATAACAGTAAATCCAGTGAAATACAGCTGGCGAAGGAGGAGAGTCAACAGTGGACGACACGCTAAATAACAAACTCAGTCACTTACTTCCTTTACTGCTCCCTTTGCCAGGCGTACGTATGGGAGAAAAACATATTTTGTAGTCTACTATGAAAATGGTGGCGGGCTCAGTGATAAACAAATTATATAAACCATTCATTTTCCTATGAGAACTTAATAAGAAACATTCTTCATGCAATTGACAACATTGGCAAGGCATGGGAAGAGGATTCAGAAAGTTGCCTGAATGGTGTGTGGTGTAAACTGTGGCCCGAGTGCGTCAACAGTTTTACGGGATTCACGGACTTAGTCCCAGCAGTGAATAGGGATATCCTCAGCTTGGCTAGAGAGGCAGGCTTTGATGAGCTGGAATCAGAGGATATTGAGGACGTCCTGGCATCCCATACAGAAGAGCTCACCAATGAGGATTTGAACTAACTAACAGAACACAGTCCCGCCATCCTCCTCCTCCCCTTCACTACTTACCAGATGCTCGCTCTACCACCTCTGCCCATCGGTGTGTACCACTACAAACTTTGTTGTAGTATATGCATGCATTATTTTCTATAGAAATGGCAATGATTTTCTGTATATGTAATGTATTTCATGGGGCAAAATGGAGGTTCAGGAATGTAACTCCCATATTTTATCTATTTCTTAAGGGGAAAATTGATCTGCTTAACGTTGTTTCGTGTTACGTTGCGTTTTCAGGAACGTAACCCCGATGTTAACCGAGGACTTACTGTAGTCTTTTTCTCTTCTATTTTTAATTTCTTTATACTCTTACTTTTTTTGCCCTCCCTAGGCTCTATTTTGGGTTGATGACCTGTGCCCAGGTGGGTTGTTCACCCTAAAAGAAAAAGAAAAGTGATATTATGTTTGTTTTGATAAACTGAGTGTTTTGGTTTAAATTACTTGGCTTCTTGGGTGTTATCCTCTTGTTTGGTGAAGCCTCTCACAGAGAGCAATGGAGAACTGTACCACAACAGCTGTAAAACTACCAGTCATTGTCAACATTTGCTGATTGTTTTTAACACTTTGACAGAGACCAGAATATGGGACTGGTGAAGCAGTGCCTAAGTGCTCTGTATAAGAAGAACATCCAGCGCCTCACCCGGACCTTCCTCACCCTCTCTCTGGCGGACGTGGCCAACCGTGTCCAGCTGTCAACACCACAGGAAGCTCAGAAATACATATTGAATATGGTAATGTGTTTTGTTATTTGTGATGGTAATGAGTACAGTTCAGTGCTGTGCAGAACAGTACAGTGCAGTACAATACAGTGCAGTACAGTACAGTACAGCACAGTACAGTGCTGTGCAGTACAGTGCATTACAGTACAGTACAGTGCAGTACAACACAGTGCAGTACAGAACAGCACAGTACAGTAAAGTGCATTACAGTACAGTACAGCACAGTACAATTCAGTGCAGTACAGAACAGCACAGTATGGTGCATTACAGTACAGTGCAGCACAGTACAATACAGTGCAGTATAGAACAGCACAGTGCAGTACAATACAGTACAGTACAGTCTAGTACAGTACAATACTGCTGGGCTGTTAAAGTGGTGGTAAAGAGTACAGTAGAGTACAATATATTACAATACAGTACAGTACAATATGGTACAATACAGTACAATACAGTGCAGAACAGCACAGTACAGTGTTTACTGTACAGTACAGTGCAGTGTAGTACAGTGCAGTACAGCACAGTACAGTGCAATGCTGTACAGTACAGTATAGTACAGTGCAGTGCAGTGCTGTACAGTACAATGCAGTACAGTACAGTACAACACAGTACAATACCGTACAGTACAATATGGTACAATACAATACAGTACAGTGCAATACAGTACAGTACAATACAGTACAATACAGTACAGTACAATACAGTGCAGTGCAGTGTAATACAATACAGTACAGTACAATACAGTACAGTACAATACAGTGCAGTGTAGTACAATACAGTACAGTACAATACAGTACAGTACAGTGCAGAACAATACAGTACAGTACAATACAGTACAGTACAGTTCAATACAGTACACTACAATACAGTACAATACAGTACAGTACAGTACAGTACAGTACAATACAATACAATACAGTACAATACAGTATGGTACAATACAATACAATACAGTACAGTGCAGTACAATACAGTATGGTACAATACAATACAGTACATTACAGTGCAATACAGTAGAGTACAGTACAGTACACTACTGCTGGGTTGTTAAAGTGATGGAAATGAGTACAGTACAGTACAATACAATACAGTACAGAACAATACAGTACAGTACAGTACAGTATAGTACAGTACAATACAGCACAATACAGTACAATACAGTACAGTACAGTACACTACAGTACAGTACAATACAGTACTGCTGGGTTGTTAAAGTGATGGAAATGAGTACAGTTCAGGACAGGACAGTACAGTACAATACAATACAATACAGGACAGTACAATACAGTACAGTGCAATACACTATGTATAGTACAGCACAATACAGTACTGCTGGGTTGTTAAAGTGATGGTAAAGCAAAATAAAGAGCATGGGTGTGTATGTGTGTGAAGTGAACATAGTTGTGGAGGCAGTGAGCTTCAACTGTGTCACTGACTCGCGAAGTAAACTGCGCTCTCCCTTCCCAATGTGACGTCACAGCATATGCAGCAGCCACACACGTCTCTAAATCGGCTGGGTGACTGCCTGGTTGAACTGTGTCTCATTGCCCAGAGGATGGTTCGAGTGTGAAAGGAGCTATTTTATGATAGTGATATCCCTGTTAGCCGGAACAATTGGTGCAGAGCTCTTCCAGGGATGAGAGATTTCCTGCTGACCGGACAACTTTCTCAAACCAGGAAAAATCCTCCAGCCCCGGAAATATTTCCGGTTACTGGAAAAAACTTTCAGAGTGTCTAAACTATTCATCTTGCACAGACAAACACTAGTCCACATCCTCTGAATGTTTCTGTGTGCTGGGGAGTTTTCCAAGAGTCTAAATAAAAAGTCTATATGATATGGTCATGAGTGAAGCTGTGTGTTACAGGAAGAACTGGTATTTTCCACTCCCTTGGAGCTGTGGGGGATTAGTGGGTCTCGTGTAACTGACTTGACGCAATTTCAGGTGGAGGTAGGGTGGGGTATTAGTGATCTCATATTACTGACCTTCTGATACAATGTCAGGTCACCCATTGTCGGGTGGGGGATTAGTGGGTCTCAGGACCTGAACATGTCTTGAATAAACGTGAAAGCTAAAATACAGTATTTTTTATACTCACATTTATCACATTATATCCCTTCAGCATTACATTACATAACATTTTAAAATGTGAAGTGAGAAAGCACAAAAGTGTGGGTGATTAGAGAGATGGAGTGGAAAGGAGTGATAACATGCACCAGCGTTGCCAAGCGATAAGCTCTTTAACAGCTGATCTTTTAATTCACCACCACATAGTTAACCACATATAAGTTTGTCATACAATATGGGGGTGTGTGGGTGGTGTTAGGGTGTCTGGGTGTGATGTTGTGGTATTAGTTAATAAATAAGCAATTTTGTATCGTCAATGAGAGTCGTTTGATGACTAGTAGCGTACTACACTTGTCACTACTAGTCATCAAACTTCTGTACTGTCATTAACAATACAATATTGTTTATTTATTATTCATTAACTAATACTCCAACACCACATCTTACACACACACAACATCTAGTTTACAATCTTTTGTGTGAGACTGAGTTGGAGGGAGGCAGGGAGGCTGGTACTCCACTTTTCATCTATGATCAGCCTCTTATGGTGTATGTTTTATCATGGTTTATATAATAATATTAAACACGTTAAGCACAAATTAATTACAGTAAACATATCTCTATTAATTAATAAATAAAGATAACAAAGAAAAGCATTTTACAATAGGAATGGCAGGTATGAGGAGGAGAAAGGGAGAGGCAGGAACCTTTCTGGGGGTCTGTGGTCAGTTCCTCCCTCCTTCCCTCCCCAAACCTCCAACACAATATTTTGTCATTTTTTCTATACATGTTATAGCACAGTATTTAATATTTTATATTATCAATGATAAAACATACACGTGTTTTTCAAATCGTTTTCAGTTAAAAAACTGTTACATCACATGTATATTTTACCTTAACTGTGTCTGAATTAATATAATAAAAAGACTTTACCTAACCTTCCGATGTTCAAGAGATGTAACTCGTTTTTTTAATAGTTTTCGGTTAAAATGCTGTTATATTACAATGATATTCTATTCATACTGTGCTTGATATAATACATTCACGGAAATGTTATATTTTTTCTGAAATGCCGTACGTATTACAGTGGAAAGTGGGATAAAATCATGATGAAAACAATCGACTTTCGGTTTATTTCGTTGTTCAAAAGATGTTACCGTAATCGCTTTTCGAATGGTTTTCAGTTAAAAAACTGTTTTATTACAATAATATTCTATCCTAATCGACTTAAATAAATACTACGATACCATATTTCTGAATATTTTCATTAAAATCCATCAAAATCATTTTCCTTGTCATCGTCTTCAGCACCAAACAGCTCCTCCCAGTCTTCTCGAACAGGGCTAGAGGGTACGTGTTTTTCGTATTGTTTTTAGTTAAAAAACTGTTACATCACATGTATATTTTACCTAAACTGCGCCTGAATGAATATATTCTCAGAAATAAATAGTAGTTTTGCTGAAACGTGATGTATTTCATTGTAAAATAGGATAAAATGCATGACGAAAACAAAAGACTTTACCTAACCTTCCGATGTTCAAGAGATGTTACTCGTTTTTTTAATAGTTTTCGGTTAAAATACTGTTATATTACAATGATATTCTATTCATACTCTGCTTGATATAATACATTCACGGAAATATAATATTTTTGCTGCAATGATGTATGTATTACAGTAGAAAGTGGGATAAAACCATGATGAAAACAATCGACTTTCACTTTCTTTCGTTGTTCAAAAGATGTTACCGTAATCGCTTTTCGAATGGTTTTCAGTTAAAAAAACTGTTGTATTGCAATAATATTCCCTCCTAATTGACTTGAATAAATACTTGAATGGAAATATACAGTTGAACCTCGATTTACGCGGTTCTCGTTTACGCGTTTGGTCATTTATGCAGTACCTTGCCAGAACCGAGATGCCCGATTTACGCGGTGAATTTACTCATTTACGCGGGTGAAGTATAATTTGTTTATTTTTCTGAAGATATATATGTTTTTAGCTCATAAAATATATAATCTACATTTCTGGAATCCTTACAAGATGGTGATCATTTTAAATATAAACATTTTAACATTTGCATTAGACATACAAATTTTAGATGTAATTTAAGGAGATCATGAAAATAAGCAAATATTTTATCTTTTGTGCAAAATATATGAAGTTTACTTTCAAAATATTCCCTGACCTGCAAGGAATCCAGAAATGTCAATTATATTATGCTAACTTTAGTCTGAGGTATTATTTATTACTAAATATGTAAATATACTGTTTTCTCCCAAACATTTCTCTAGTAGGAAGGGAAGGTGGGGACCCAGCGAGCATGGGAAGAGGTGGGGGGGGGGGGGAGCGGAGGTGGGGTATTTTGATTGACAGATAGTGTCTGGGTGAATAATAATTTGTTTATTTACTGAAGATATTTGTTTTAGCTCATAAAATTCATACAAATTACCCTGCCAGAATATAATTTACATTGCTGAAATTCTTATAAGATTTTGATTATGTATTTTAAATATAAACATCATGGAATTTGCATTAGACATACAAATTTTAGATCTAATTTAAGAATTTTGATTACAAAGCCAAAATTTTATCTTTTGTGCAAAGTATATGACGTTTATATTCAAAATATTCCTGGCCTTACAAGGAATCCAGCAATATCAATTATATTATCCTAACTTTAGTCTGAGGTATTATTTATTACTATACCTTAATATCTAGTGTTTTCACCCAAACATTTCTCAGAGAGGGAGGAGCCAGCAAGCGTGGGAAGAGGGGGGGGGGGGGGGGGGAGTTGAGTCCATTATTTGAATGGACATTAACCTGGCGATTGTATTTCTCTTGAATATTAATTGTGTGTGCATACCATCATGAAATTAAGATGTTATTTTTACTACAACTAGGTATTGTGTCGGAAAAAGTGGAGTATGGGAGTCGGCCCAGTCTATTTCATTTAATCCCATATGTTCTGTTATTCCATTTACGTGTTTCTTGTTTTACGCGCTACTCCGCGGGTTCAATTGACCGCGTAGATCGGGGTATTACTGTACAATATTTTTGCTGAAACTACCTGAAATTTCAGTGTAAAGTGTCGTAATAATGGTAAACAATTTGCCTTCGGCTCTCGGTGTTTCAGGCTCGGTGGCCCTCAGTTTATAGGACGTAGAGCGTTTTTAGTGAAGGTTTTGCTGTTCCATTACCCTCAAAAACTTGGGTCGACCTATAAATGAGGCATATCATCAATTAATTATTTCTTGGTCAAAAAATCTGGGTCAACCTATAAACGAGGTAGAATTATAGACGAGTATATATGGTATTTCTTATGGGGAAAATTGATTCCGTTAACGTTGTGTTTTCAAGAACGTAACCATAAACGAGGACTTACTGTATAAGAGGATGCCCACACCCACATATCTCAGCCAGGAAGAAAAGACAGCCTTAGGTTTTAAAACAGCAAAAGATTGGGTTACACTCCTTATGTGTGGGAATGTGGCAGACTTTATGATAAAACCTGATGACTACTTAGAGCAGCTTACCAGGATCATAATGACTGGACTCTACATAAGATGGCAGATATATTCAAGTGTGCCAAAAATTTAACACGACTATGACCCATCAATGGAATTAAACATCAAAGTGAAGCGGAATATTGAGAATGTTTTACATTTTTGTCAAGAAATTTATGAAGAACTAAAAAAGAAAGCCAAACAATTGCCAATAACAATGTTTTAAAAGCCGAGATCCAACCCCTCCCTCCTCCTCCACTCCCGTCACTCTCCTCACCAACCAGCCTGGTGTCGTCTGCATCACCCCTGCCACACTCACGGCCTGCCTCTCCCCTTCACTCCACCGATACAGCTTCCTCACCTGCCGGCCCTTCATCTGACATTCTGGATGATCCCTGTCCACAGGTATTAAAGGAGGAGTAGTAATATCTTCAGCAGTTCATTATGAGGCAAGAAAAGTACACTTTATATACATAAGTAACACTGCTAATTATTTTGCTCCCATTATGTTGGTATTACACTTATGACTCGGATAAATTATATATTTTTCCCAGTCATAAGTATGTTACTGGAAAACCTAATATTCAGAATGTACGCATATTTCATTGACAGCGTTGTGTGAGGCGAGTAGTCGTGTGTGCCGCTGGAGCAGACATGGTGGTATGGCACGGGCCGTGTGAGGCCGGGAGTAGATGATGCGTTACTGCTACTGTAATCCAGTTGACTTCCCTAACATCACATCACATATATTTGCTTCTTATTTAATAATTTTTTATTAAAACACAGTACAACTGTGCATAAAGTAACTGTACATACCTGTGTAGTATTTAGAGGGCTGAAATAAAAAATATATAAATATTTATATTTTTCCTAATTTATGGTACACTAGGGTATTAAAGACTGTTATTTGGTTAATTCTACATTTGTGAGTGTCCCAGTAACCTATCCCTCATGAATGTTGAGGTACAGTACTGTATATTGTTGAGTGTCACTCTAAAGCAGAGGAAGAATTTTTCTATCTTTGCTCTTGGTGAAGGTGTACTACCATCCACACTTGGGTTAAGTACCTAGTTCACAAAAATAATTTTGGAAAGTGGCAGATTTCATTACTGGTGATTTCTTTGGTTTTTATAATGTGTTCAAGAATAGTTGTACAGTATAATGCAAAGTTTGAGTGATATATCACTAATTATTTTGATTCAACAGATTGATGATGGAGAGATCCATGCCAGCATTAATCAGCGGGATGGTATGGTGGTGTTCCTGGACAACCCAGAGAAGTACAACTCTCCCACCATGATGGCTCATCTTGATAAAGAGGTCAGTACAGCACTGTAAAGAAGTTCACTTGAAGGATACAAGACGTTTTGACCCGTTCTCGTGACACCCGACACCGAGTCAGTTCAGGTCCCCCCAATAATAGCTTTTGTCTTTATTCAAGACTTTTCAGAAAATTCTCTCGATTTTCAACTCCGGAAAATTTGTTCCCATATCCGGAAATTTTTGGATAATTCTGGCTTTGGGAATGATTTTTCAAACAAATTTAAATTCCGGCTATCGGAGGTTTCCGGGTTTAAGGGAGTCCGGCTAACGGAAACCACACACACACACACACACACACACACACACACACACACACACATTGGTCCCTCGGTTAACGAAATTTCGGTAAACGAATTACCTTCCATAAGAATCTTTAATTCGGTTAATGAAAAAAAATTTGATTAACGAAATCCTTACGAAAATCACGTTAAGTTTTGAATATTAGCTGATAAGCTGTGGAGGTACTCAGCCAATTCAGTAATCTCTTCTATGTTTACATTCGTTTCCATTGGAGTAAATATCAAGAAAATTGTGCTCTTTAATATTTGTGCATTTTTTTATACAGTACTGTATTAAAATTATTGGTTATTCTAAAATTTAGCCATCCAATCTCTGTTTACATAAAGTTTTTCAACTATTTTTGGCTTATATATGTAACTTTATTCATTTATTGATACTCATTTACATGCACACACTGTCCTAAGGACAAAGCTGAACTGTACATGTAATCAGAATAATGTACAAAATGATTGCTAAAATTTTTGTCTAGTGCAAACTATGGCATGTTTACATTCAAATTAATCACTATCTTATAAGAATTCCAGCAATGCAAATTAAATTCACCCCGGTTACTTCTATTAAATTTAATAAGCATAGAATAAAAACTCAATCTAAAGGACATAAATTAACGTCTAAATACTTCACACCACAGGTGCCAACTGTCAAACATGTCACTGCCACCCCTCCCTCTCTCCCAACCCCCCCACCTTCCAAAGAAAGATTTGGGGGTTTTCAGAAGGCTTTAAGTTTGTCATATATAATAGCTCAGACTAAAGTTAGGAGAATATAAGTTGCATTGCTGGCATCCTTGCAAGACAGCGAATAATTTGAATATAAACGTCATATATTTTGCACAAAAGATATAATTTTTGCTCTCTCTAATAAAATTCTTAAATTAGATCTAAAATTTGTATGTCTAATACAAATTATAGCTTGTTTATATTCAAATTAATCACTATCTTATAAGAATTCCAGCAATGTAAATAATATTCTGCCTGGTTATTTATATACAATTTTATGAGCAACAACATAAATAAATAAATTAAATACTTCACCAGACCTTCCCCCTAACTGTCATTAGTACATCTCACACCCCCCCCCCCCCTCTTCCCTCCCTCCCTCCCTCCCCAGATAAAAGTTTGGTGTTTTCATTAGGCTTTAAAGTGTTTATCTTATATAATATCTCAGACTAAAGTTAGGAGAATATAATTTGCATTTCTGGAATCCTTGCAAGACAGCGAATAATTTGAATATAAACTTAATATATTTTGCACAAGAGATTATATATACACACACACACACACACACACACACACACACACAACCTACTCTACTTATGACCACCCGCACTTACGACCTGCCTCAGTCGTACTAAAAAAATTTCAAATTATGTATTTTCGAGTCCTAACATTAGTGATTGTGCTGTGTACTGACAAAATTTTCGTTTGTAATTCCCTTTAAAATGTCTGGCAAGCGTAAAAGTGAGAGTTCTCGAAGGAGACGATTACTTCGCACTGTAGCGCTTGGAGGAGCACCACACTAGGTGTCAATACTTTCGAGTTAGCCCGACTGCATAACAAGGCAGACAAGCGCCAAGGCCAGAAAGACTCTGCCACCGCCCCTCCAGTACTAACTGTAGCCCCTCCACATATGCAACTTCTGTGAACGACCCTACCGGTCCCATATCGGCCTCTTCAGTCACCTCAGAACTCACTAACTTAGGTGACAATAGTACAAGACATTGGGTGAGAGGCAGCTTATGATCATTAAACCAGACAGGTATTGGATGGATCATTTTGATGGCATTATATAAACAATAAATAACCTAAACCTTTATATTCATAGCTTTAGTTTCACACGTGACTTACAGTATAAGCATTAACCAATAATATCATACAGTACAGTACTAGGAGTTCTGAATGTCATGTATACTTAAAACAACTTGAACATAATTTGAATAGCTATAACACTAAGTTAGTTCTGTTCCGGCGGGAACGTGATGCAGTACAGTATTATGGTTCCGGTGCATTCATAGCCACCCTGCTAGCTACTGTATGGCAAACATTTCAAAGGGTTCATTTAGTTGTAGTTGTTTTACTGTTACACTTGACATCATTCATGTTAGAAATATGCTTGATAACCTCTCTTAGGGTCTTACATTATTACTGTACCGCATTGTAAAGTGTTTATTTTTTGCACACAGATGCAGTTGTGTATGGAGGTTGAGCGCCGACTGCAAGCCATGGAAGAAGAAATTGTAGTTAATCCCCAGTATGTACAGAAGGTGTTGGGACCACAAGATGATGAAGGGCCCACGCCATCCTCTGCACAATCCACCTCATTCTCTATTGTTTCTTCCATGTGATCACCTCTTCCTTGCCTACTATGTACTTGATCACTTCTGTGTGGATTAATTTGTAAGTGGCTTTCATATTTGAGGAAACCTAATCCTTTTATATCCTTATTTACTGCATCTAGCATCTTATTACTCCATAGATCTTTATAAATGTTTTAAGCTTCTATTTAAGATTGCTTTTGCTTAACTGTTTCTGGATAAATAAAAAAGAATTTATTACAATTACTTTTATTTCTTATCTTATGTCAAGGTGCAAACAATGGACACTGTATTATGTATGAAGAAATATTAAATTCTCTGTGAAACTAGACTATTATCTTGAAAAAACAAATCCTCTAAAAGGTGAAGGACAAGGAGAGGCATGAGTGGGGGGAGGAATGTTACAAGTGCTTGGATAAGAGCTAAGGTGAGAGGCTTTATGGGAACAAAAATGAATAACAAGAAAAATGTGGGACAGGGAGAGGTTAGGTTACTAATTAAATAGACTAGTCACAGGCATATAAATCCTAGTTTTAGTTACAAGAAAGGAGTACAGAAAGAAGGAAGACTAAAGGGGGATAAGAGTGGGGTTAAGGAAACTGTGAAATTCAGCAAAAGAATGACTGATGAAAGATGGGAAGGAATGGTTGTTGAGAAATCCAAGAAGCTTTTGTGGAGGAAACTGAGAAAAGGAACATTTGGAATCAGAAGTTAAGAATAAAAAAAATAAATAAATAATCACGTGACTGAAAATTTTCATCAGTTTTACAGTGATTTTTAGTTATGTGAAGCACACAAACCCAACTCTGAAGTTAAAAGTGACAATAAAGATGGTTACCTCCCACGTGTGTGTGTCTCTTCCCAACAGCCACTACTGTATTGTTATTAATTCTGACAGGTAACCTTCTGCCTGGAGATTGTCACTACAGATGGAGGTGGATCTAATCACTGCAATATCCATGAGGACTAGCCGTATTCTTCACCTGAAAAGAAAGTCATAAATGAGGACTGCTGTACTGTGTGTATGCTGTCACGTCACATTGGAGAGAGGTAGTACTTGACTGGGCTGGTGACAAATACCCAGTTGTCATAAGGGAAATTACCGTATTTTATGGCATATACTGTACGATGCACTTTTCTACCTGGCCCAAATCCAGAATTAATAATATTTTACAGTTTACTTAAACACATTATCATTATTGTACTTTGAATTACCATATATGAGGGGCCGAGTGCAACAAGGGGCCAAGTGCCAAAAATCACAATAGAGAAAAATGCTTTTATAGTTTGGAAAATTAAAGATGAGGCAACTTTTGAACCAATGAAGATATTGAGTTCATGCAAGTGGCGGAGTATAGAGCTGTTAAAGCTGGTTATAAGATACTAAAGTCATATTAATTGAACAGATTGTTTATCGTAAAACTTGCATTGTTTTGACGGGTAGCGTTTGCAGTTTCATTAATATGCATTGTTGAGGTATAATTTTCATTGCATGGAAGCAATGATGTATTGTTGAGGTATAATTTTCATTGCATGGAAGCAATAATGTATTAAGACCACACCAGAAAGTCGAAGGTCACTGTACTGTTTGCATAAAAGCAAACCATACCAGGTATTACCAATATTTTGACTGGGGCCAAGCACCAAAAAGTATAGTAAAAAAAACAAATGCAGGTACTGAAGTCTAGTTGTTAATAGAAAAATACAGTAAACACCACCCACCCTCTCTCCCAGGAGCCTCCTCCTCCCTATGTTTCCCCCCTATTGGTGCGATAAAACTCGTCACTGGGACAGGCTGGAACATGCCACGTGCCACCAGCCCTCACTCCCACCCTCTTCACCCTCCCTCCTCTCTCTATTTTTTCTCTCTGATTGGCCCCGCACTCCCTCCTTTTGCCAGTTGGAAAATAAAAAAAATGGTTTAAGTGTTACAGTGATCCCTCGGTTAACGAGCGCCTCGGTTAACGAGATTTCGGTTAACGAGTTACCTTCCATAAGATTCTTAACTTCAGTTAACGAGCAATCCCTCGATTAACGAGTTTTTTACAAGCTGACCCCAACATGTTTCGCTTGCATTTGGCGGTCCACCAGCTGTAGTATTAGTCCGCCAATACAGTAATTGGTTTTAGGGCTTAAATTCCTTACTATTTTAGTAAATATCAATAAGTTTATACTATTCAATAATTTTAAAAGTTTAATATCAATATTTATTAGTCATTTTAACAATTATTTAACATAATTGAAGGTAAAGAAACTAGTTTCTGGCACGCCATCCAGCCTGTTAACACACAAACAGGCATTAGTCTCTCTCTTTTCAGTGGAGGTAACATCTTGCTCGAGACCCTCTTCAACTAAACGCTTTTTTTTTGTGTTTCCAAGCAAATTATTGGTCATTTTGAAATTTATTTTACATATTGACAATATATAATGCAGTGCAGTGTTGATTTAAAGAAAATAATTTTGAATTACACCAAGAGAACTAAAATTTTATGGGTGAAATGGCACCATGGGGTGACTTCTCTTCCACCCCAATGCCTTCTCTTCTCCCTTCTCCTCCATCCCCATTCTAATTCCCATCATCATCATCATCCAGGAGCCTTCTACATACACACCTCAAAGTAAGTGTGCTTTTCTACATTTTTTGTTGAATTTTGGCAATTTTCTGTGAGCTGGAACCAATTACCCAAAAACCCATTGAAACAATGGTTTCGGTTAATGAGTTTTTCGGTTAACGAGCAACATGCTGGAACAGATTGTGCTCATTAACCGAGGGACCACTGTATAACATTCTTATGACATTTTTGTAGAAATGTGGACTCCCATTAGCTAAGAAACCTTGCTATGAGCGAGAGAGGCTATGATTGGGGACCGCAGGCGCTTGTCCGCCTCTTTCCCTCAGTCCACCTTGAGGCGCAGATCTCACATTGTAGAGACAATTTGACCTACCTGCACTAATATGGCTCTCAACCTTACAAATATTGTGCTACCAGGACAGTTTGTTTTTTTGCAGACAGAGGAAAGGTTGGGAGTACAGATACTACTATAACTCAATTAAGGTTTGTTTACATCCGGCAGTTCTGCTCTCTCTCTCTGTTTGTCAATACAGAGTACAACATTTGACCCTTTAATATATATATGAGCAGTAAATAAGTGTTGCTTTCATATTCTTATGTAGAGTAATGACAATATGTTTTCACATGTGCTCACTTACATATGTGCAGTCTCACTTTTTTCCTTTACCATTAATGGTTAGCTACTTATATTGTTCCATTTATTAACATTACTTCAAACAACCATATTAATTTTTACATTAATTTTACTACAGCTACAACCAGGGTCTTATTTTCTTGTTTTATATGTAGAACCAATCAGTCACTGGTTTTGTAAACATTAACGAAAACAATGCCGGCAGCCGTCTCGTCTCCTCGTGTTTTAATATTCCACGAATTATTAATGAATTGTATTGTTCATTTTGCACATACAAACATTAATTCCATAAAAAAATCAGAATCATTAATTAAAACATATATGAACAGTAAATAAGTGTTGCTTTCATATTCTTATGTAGAGTAATGACGCGATGTTTTTCACATATGCGCACTTACATACGTGCACTCACTTTTTTTCTTTAACTTTAATGGTTTGCTACTTTTATTGTTCTATTTATTAACATTAAATAACATTACTTAAAACAACCATATTAATTTTTTACATTAAATTTACTACAGCTACAACCAGCATCTTATTTTCTTGTTTTATATGTAGAACCACTCAGTCACTGGTTTTATGATCAACGAAAACAATGCGGTCTCATTTCCTCGTGTGTTTTAATATTCTACGTCTTATTAATGCTCATTTTGCACACATAAACATTGATTCAATAACAAAGACATTCAGTAATAAACAATAATGAATCTTTTGTACATAAGAGAAATGACGCTGTTTACACGATTGTATACGTCTGAACGTTGGCGGGCCGTTCAAACCCGTCGAAATTCGAGTTTCTGCAGTCAAAATTTTAAATTATGTACAGTTAACCCTCACTTTACGCGGTCCCACATTCCGCGTTTCCACGTTTACGCAGTGCCCTGCCGGAACCCAGGATGCTCACATTCCGCGGTGCGTGTACCCCTTTACGCGGAGAGCGGCTGGCGAGCCGCGCCATTTTTGGATCCAAACCTCCCGCCATCCGCCATGTTGTGTAAGCGGCGCGAACATGGTGCGCACAAGGTCGCCCAGTCATCAAAACATTACCAGTTCTTCACCCCCCACCCACCACAGCTGGCCCAAGTCAGTGATAGTGATAATTATGGTGAGGATATGAACTTATATGGACTTTGGGGAGTTTGACAAAGAGGCCCTGCAAGCCTCTGTGGTGGATAGTGATACAATTGATACAAGTGACACAGGTGAGGGCCAATGATCTGCCCTCTGCCTCGGAACCAACCCCCCATCCCCGTGTGCCCAGCCATTTTTTCTACTAATGTAAGTGTTAAAAAACCTAATATTATTGATATTTCTCTTAATTATTAATTGTGTGTGCATACCATCATAAAGGTAAGATAATATTTTTACTACAACATAGTTGTGTGTCGTCAAAAAGTGGAGTTTGGGGATCGGCCCGGACTCCATTTCAATTAATCCCATATGTTATGTTATTCACTTTACGCGTTTCTCACTTTACGCGGGACCCTCCGGGTTACATTAACCGCGTAAAGTGAGGGTTAACTGTAGTGTTTTTTTGTACGTCCAAATAAAAAACATTGAATTAAAAACTCGCAAAATTTGAGAAGCTACTGTACGACTTTTAACCCTTCAATATGTCTTCAAAGAGACCACAAAGCAGTGAAAGTGGTGCTAACGTAAGCGTAAGTCCCTATCTGTCCAGGACAAGGGTGAATTTCCATGGTCAGGAACCGGTCGGGTCCCGAGGTTGCCGGACTAGAGAGGTTCAACCTGTACCACATATCAATGAACACCATAATACAAGGAAAATGTGAATGGAAATCGAGGTGTTACTAAACATTTTCCTACTTATTCAACTTATACTCGAAAAAAGTGGATTAAATTTCAAGAATTTTAAATTTTTTATGGTTTCATACAATTTTTCAGACAAATTTATGCGAGAAGAGACCCCAATACAATTATTAAAACATTTCAATGGCAGTGAAATGAGCTCTAAATTAAAAAATAAAAAAATCGACTATTATTCGGTAAAAACCTCTGAGGCTGAGCATAATTTTTCATGTACGTATGTGTCTTGGACTCCGAGGCTGAGAGGGTTAAATAATAAAGTAATAACTTATTCTTACACTGTTCATTTAAAATAAAAAATATATATCATCTGGTATATTCACTGTTAAGTACGTATATCATAACTAACGTATATGGCGGAGTATAAGTCGACCTGGTGTATAAGTCGACCCCCCCTTTTCAAGCAAAATATTTGGTCATAGAGGTATACTTACCGTATAAGTCGACTCCCTAACTCCAGCAGCTGTCAAGTGTTGTGGTGATCCTGTTAACATTGTTTCCTTAAGATTGCTAGAATGTATGAACCATGGGACTGGTTAGTCTAAATGGATCCAAACTACAGCTGCACATATGAAGATGTTTGGACTAGACCACCTGTACAAAGTTGAGACACAACAGCTCTTCCTGCCACCCTGGCGGACAGTTCCCTTCGATATCACAATACCGACATATCCGCCTAAAAAAATAATTATACAATGTATTTATCTCCAACACACTGCCAAAGTGAGAGCTCTTGAACACATACACACTCTACAGACTGATGATAATATCACACAGACCATCTACACTGATGGATCTCTTAACACCGCCTGTGGGAGGGCTGGAAGTGTTATTGTTGTGACTCAACCTGACGGTAATATACAGTAATTGAAAAAGGAGTTAGAATTAACAACTGGGCAATCACTCTACAAACTGAATTAGTTGCCATACTCACAGCTATTAAATTCATTGAAACCACTGTTACTGACAGTCTCATCATCAATGACTCTCTATCCTCACTACTTGCCCTTGACACACCTCAACTTAAGTTGTCACGCTCTTGTCTCTGAAGCCAGACACAAATATGCATACCTTGTTGACCGGGATGTCAAGGTCAAACTGTTGTGGATCCCCTCTCACATAGGCCTCATAAAACATGACAGAGTTGATGCCCTCGCCAAACTCGCGTCTAGCAAAGACACCGTTGAATACAATTTGGGTCTGTCAAAAAGAACCCTTAAAACTGTAATTAGGAAGGAACTTATTGATGAGTTTGATGCAAGTAGACAAGTGCAAACAGGCACTAGTCGATCCATAGTTTACCATGATGACATGTATCAAGTGAAACATGTATATGGAGCAAGTAACAAGATCACTAGATTACAAGATGTTGTAACCGCTCGATTAAGGATAGGATATAAGTACCTCTGGCAGTATGTTCCTCAAGCAGATGTAAACAAGACTAAATGTAAAGTGTGTGGCCAGACATATGGCCACACACTTGAACACTACTTCCTCGACTGTATGAAGATAGAACCGTTTAGGGACAGGTCCAAGCACACTGTGTGTGAAATGGCACAACACTTCATCTCTAATGGCAAGTTAGCTGACATATTAAGATTGTATCCACTTTTTTGCACTTAGCAACTATATCAGTTCTCATGTATAGAACCAAGTACACAATGTGCTTGAATACTTCTCACACACATGTGAATAACAAAGTGTGCGGCCAGACATATTGCCTCACACGCCTGTACTCACGCATTTGTGAATAAGTTACCCTTTATGTATAGAACTAAACAAATAATGTAATTAAAATACTGTGTAACATTTGGTGCCATATTATCCTGTCAACGGGGGTTGATTATTATGACCCTTTGTAAACTCTACTCTGTAATCCTTTTGCACTACCGCTCACAGGATGAGTGTGGGGTGCGCAATAAAGTAGCCGCTGTAAGAGGCAAAATCAAAATCAAAATCTCAACATGGATGGACGTTGACATAAAATCTCTTATTGATAAGCTCCGTCCATCACTAACATTTACAGTTCATAGTGTTAATTACGGTGATATTCTAGTTGACTGTGCATAATATTTTTTGTCTGCTCTCATCACTCCTCATCATTCATCAATAGTGTTGTCTGCTCTCATCACTCCTCATCATTCATCAATAGTGTTGTCTGCTCTCATCACTCCTCATCATTCATCAATAGCGTTGTCTGATCTCATCACTCCTCATCATTCATCAATAGTGTTGTCTGCTCTCATCACTCCTCATCATTCATCAATAGCGTTGTCTGCTCTCATCACTCCTCATCATTCATCAATAGCGTTGTCTGCTCTCATCACTCCTCATCATTCATCAATAGTGTTGTCTGCTCTCATCACTCCTCATCATTCATCAATAGCGTTGTCTGATCTCATCACTCCTCATCATTCATCAATAGCGTTGTCTGATCTCATCACTCCTCATCATTCATCAATAGCGTTGTCTGATCTCATCACTCCTCATCATTCATCAATAGTGTTGTCTGCTCTCATCACTCCTCATCATTCATCAATAGCGTTGTCTGCTCTCATCACTCCTCATCATTCATCAATAGCGTTGTCTGATCTCATCACTCCTCATCATTCATCAATAGCGTTGTCTGATCTCATCACTCCTCATCATTCATCAATAGTGTTGTCTGCTCTCATCACTCCTCATCATTCATCAATAGTGTTGTCTGCTGTCATGAATAACTATTATGCTTCCAATCTCATGTGCTAAGTCTTACCCTGAATTGCTGTACTTTGTTACCAGTTCCACGCTGTGTTCATGGGGAGGTTCGGCACAGCGATTCACTGTCAAGTAAGGGTGCAAATTCCTGCCCACCCTCCGGCCCGACTGTAATACGAATTCCTGACCCCGACTGTACTTGACATATGGTAGTTTTTATAACATTGCCTTTTCCTTTCATGTAATACTGTAACACGATTATTATAGTGTTAGGTTCTGAATAATAAGTTCTATATACAGGAGAGAACACAAACACCTGTATAGTTTTGTAGGTTCGGTTTACTGGATAAGAGTATGTACACAGAGGGAAGCAGCACTCTCCCCGGCTAAGCTCCTTTGTCAACTGCTATAGGCGACGTATGGCAAGTGATACATTAGCAGCTTCCATACGTCGCCAGGCACATTAATTAGGCATGTGGGATATGGTAATAACATTGCCACACGCTGCTAGCTACATAAATGGAGCACATACATAATATACATACATGACATATAATCCAGCATACATAATATACATACACCTCCCTCCCCCCTATACGCTCATAGCAAAGTCTTGAGCGGACCTTTTCTTTTGGATCCGTTCTGAGCGTCGAGGGACTTCATCACTGGGAAGGGTATGGGACTCAACACTGGTGGCGGGGCCAGCAGAAGGCATTGTTACGGGTCGGAGAAAACTGCGGTTCCTCCACCACACACGACCACTGGGTAACCGCACCTGGTAGTCCCGTGACCTGCCGAGACCCATGACTACGCCTACTTTGTCCCAACGTAGGGAGGTCGGGTCCTGAACACGGACCTGGGTGCCGACACTCAACCTGGGGAGAGAACGGGCGTGGTCATTGTAGCGGGCGACGACGTCCTGAACACGTTCGGCGGCTCGGCGATCACAATCCTCTGTCTTGGCCTGCCACTCCTTGGAGAAGGATTGAGGGTGAGCAGGGACACAAGAACGAAGGGGGCGTCCATACAAGACCTGGGCAGGGGAGCGTCCGGTGTAGTTAGGTGTGTTGCGGAGTTCAAGAAGACCCCTGTCGAAGGCCTCGCAGTCAATGTTCCCAGAAGGGGCCACCTTAAGGATGAGGTGCTTCAGGGATTTGACAGCAGCCTCAGCGTGGCCGTTGGACTGTGGGTAATGGGGCGATGACAACACATGCCGGACTCCCCATCGGTCAAGGAACGCAGCAAAGTCCCGGCTTGTGAACTGAGGCCCTCCGTTGGTTCGCAGGCGTACAGGAACGCCCACGTCACGGAAGTAGTGGCGGAACTTGCTGATGGTGGCGGCAGACGTCGTGTCATTACCGCACTTGATGACAACCGGCCAACCAGAGAGACGGTCGACGATAACGAGGAAGGACTTTCCTGACACACAGAAAAAGTCGGCCGACACAGACTCAAAGGGGCGGGTGGGGTTGTCGTCACTCATAAAGGATTCCTGCTGCTGGCTGGGTTGTAATACGCGGCGGGGCTTACACACCTGGACAGCATTGGAGATGTCGGGGTCGATGCCAGGCCGGAACACAGTCTGTCTTGCACGCCGTTTGGTGGCCTCGGCTCCACAGTGACTGTCGTGGAGGCGAGCCAAGGCGTGGAGACTTGAAGCAGCAGGGACAACTACCGAAGGAGAGGTGTCACTGGCCAGAGGTAGGGGTAGGGCGGCAGCAGGGTAGTTGCTGCTCCCTTCGTGCACCCTGTTGGCGTGTTTTACCTCGAGAATCGGTGTTGGGAAGTCCTGGGGGATGATGGCCAACTCTTGGCAATGTCTGTAGGACAGCAAAGGAGTCGGGACGCCATTATGCACATCAATCCAGGCTTGACACGACCTGTTGCCAAAGGTGACGTGTGCATAGAGTGAACCTAGGGCCGGGGTCATCTGTGAACCATCTGCCATAAAGCGGAGATCCTTGGGGGGCGGTCCTAGATCACTTGGAGAGAGCCCCAAGCGTTGCAAATGCTGGGGACCGATGACTGTAGCATCAGCGCCGGTGTCGGGCAACATCTGAAGACGGGATGACACACCGCCGTAGGTCACGATGACGCTGATGTACTGGGGGACTTTGGTCCTGGGACGCGGGGGGGGGGGGGGGGGAGCACACATTCCTAATGTGGCTCGAGCGTTGTCAGGAGTCGTCGTGCCTCTGATTGGAAGACTGTGGGCGGCCCTCTCTGGTGGAAGGGGGCTGAAGCTTCCGCCGACGCGGTCTCTTGGGTATGTTGGAAGGGCAACACTTGTCATAGTGGCCCAGACGACCACACACATTGCACTGGACGCGTTTGGCTGGGCACCGTACTGTGAGTGACCAGTGGCCCTTACGGTCACAACTGTTGCAGGTAGACTGAGCAGCTGGACACACCTGTGTTCCGTGCTGCTTACCACAGTTGTTGCAAAATAAACCGGGCGTGGACGTGGTGGGCGAAGGCGTAGGAACAGACTTCTTGTCCTTCTTGTACCGGGACACAGCGCGTACAGCTGTAGGGGGAGCACGGATGGCAGAGGTGGCACACCTGGCAGCCTCATAGGAGCGACATATCGTCAACACATCCTTAAGAGAAGAGGAAGAGTCGAGGGAGGTGAGGCGTTGGACAAGTTCCTCGTCCTTAACACCCATCAGGATCACCTGCCTCAACTGGGTCTCCTCGCACTGCTGGTGGTGGCCTGGACATATATCTACCTCTTCCGAGGCTCTCTTAAGACGCACGTAAAAGGCGTCAAAAGACTCACCCTCCATCTGTCTGCAGCTAAACAATTCCCTCCTGCGCAGAGCTTCATTCTGCTGTCCTTTGATGTGCCGTTGTAGAACGTCCAGTACCTCCTCTACAGACAGCAAAGAGGTTGGGGGTACCTGCAACGTATGTTCCAAGACACGCTGAATTTCCAAGGACAGGCACATACGCAGCTGGATGAGTTGTTTAGGCTGTGACAAACTCTGGAGGTCCACCATTGTAGAATAATCAGTCCACCGTCGCCGCCATTCACGAAAAGTCTGGAAAGTCTCATCAGGCTTCAAGATGGGCGGTGTTTGAGCTGCTGCTTTAGGTGGGGCTGGGGGGTGTGAAGGAAGCATGGATGAGGTATCTGAACCAGTCAGTACCGAGGCAGTGTTAGAGCCAGGGGCTTGGTTAACAGTGAGGCGAGATATCAGGGCTTCAAACCGTTCACTGTCTTCCAATCTCCGTTGGTGGTCTCGTTCTGCCTCTGCTTGCCTTCTGTGCTCATCCGCCAAACGTCTGTGGGCTTCATCCTCGCGTTTCTCATCTCTCATAAACTTCAGTAAGGCAATTATCTCTGGAGACAACGCTGAATATTGAGGTGAGGGACTGCGCGATGTGGGGGCTGGAGCGTCGTGGCCGGCCTGGTCATCCATCTCTGCGGGGCTATCACCCGCCTGGCTCATCCAGGCTCTGGGTCCACGGCTACGTAAGGCGTGAGACATAACTACTTCATCTGTGTACTATGTCTTAAATCAGTGTTGACCGGTCAGCCCGTCGTATCAACAAGATTTCAGACAAAAAAATTAATTAAATACACAGATAAGTAGGTTATATATATAAAATATATATAAGAAGCCGCGCGGTCAGCGAGTGTTAGTACGTGTATGTGTGTGAGTGTGTGTCCCGGGCCGGCAAAGCGTCTCGCCCCAGCTGTGAGGGGGGGGGGGGGGGAGGCGGCGCTGTGAGGGGGGTGGAGGGAGAGGCGCGGCGACTCCCAGTCAGTCTAGTTACCCTCAGGACGCGATCAGAGACGGGTGCACTGAACTCTACTCCTTACAAATGCCCAGAACGTGCCGTATACCTTGGGAATCCTTTAGAACAAGGTCACACATGAATGGCACGAAACACACAATGCACTAAACACTTCACAGAAAATCACTGTCACTGACACTGCTCAAAGTTGCTGAGATTCTTCGAGGAGAGATGACGCGCGGGAGTTGACCCAAGCGAGAGAGGAGTCCGTACGCCGGCTTCCCCACAAACTTTGCACTATCACTCGTAATTATCCAGTAAGATCGGATCACTGCGCCATGTTAGGTTCTGAATAATAAGTTCTATATACAGGAGAGAACACAAACACCTGTATAGTTTTGTAGGTTCGGTTTACTGGATAAGAGTATGTACACAGAGGGAAGCAGCACTCTCCCCGGCTAAGCTCCTTTGTCAACTGCTATAGGCGACGTATGGCAAGTGATACATTAGCAGCTTCCATACGTCGCCAGGCACATTAATTAGGCATGTGGGATATGGTAATAACATTGCCACACGCTGCTAGCTACATAAATGGAGCACATACATAATATACATACATGACATATAATCCAGCATACATAATATACATACATATAGTATGTTTATAATACTTGAGTCATAAAAAAGGTGAAGGTAATGAAAAAGGATTTGGCATAATGTGAGACACGAAACAACTCTGGAATTTAATTTATTTAACAAATAATATAATATTTTCTATCTGTGTGTCTGTATCGTTGTGTGTTCCAAGCGTATTTCTACAGTTTTGAAGATAAAAAGCTGAAATTAGGTAGAAAGTTGTGGGTGGGCTACGACTAGCACGACCAGCCCCTAGGAGGCCCTCCTAGGGGCTAGTCGTGCACTATCTCTTGTCCCATCACAGGGAGATTTGGGTTAATAACCCAAGATTAGTCACGCGTGAGTAACCGGCTTGATGAAGGGTAATTCCCAGTTAGCATATTACTGAACCAACAAGAAGTTTTACATGAGGTTTAACAATAAGCAGTTGGACTAGGTCTCTTTCTAAACCTTACTCCATTAATCGAATTATTTTTATATTTTCTCAATACGTATTTCTTTTTCTTGTTTTGCATCGTAATTTTAATTGGCATCAAATATCTCTTGTTACATTGTGTATCCTTAAAATTGTTATACAAGTAATTGAAACAACTTTTTACCAGGATGTTCAAAGAATAGGATTTAGTAATGATATTCAAAGACCTTGGCTATTGAAGCACAGCAACTTATTGAAACAACAACAAAAGGTTTATACGAACACTGCCATTATTTCCGACCTTTGTTACAACAGTAGTGTGAGTTTTTACATAATTCTGAACATCACAAATCTCTCTCTCTCTCTCTCTCTCTCTCTCTCTCTCTCTATATATATATATATATATATATATATATATATATATATATATATATATATATATATATATGTACAAGTAAATCACTGTAGGTGCGCGTGATCTAGGTATGTGCTGATAACTACAAGGAAAGAAGAAAACACAAAGTTCCCAAGCACTTTCGTGTAATTCACATCTTGAGGGGTGAGTACAGACTAAGGAGTAATACTTAACAAGGCTAATATATACAGTAGAGGAGAGTGAGATCAAGCCCCTAGAGGACAACAGATGTGAATAACACGAAAGCGCTTGGGAACTTGGTGTTTTCTTCTTTCCTTGTGGTTATCAGCATACACCTAGATCACGCGCACCTACAGTGATTTACTTGTACAGTATATATATATATATATATATATATATATATATATATATATATATATATATATATATATATATATATTGTTATGACCGTGTCGTATTTTTTCTTTTTTTTTTTATATAACATGCTCCCATGTTCCATATTATTCCTGTAATGATGTGTTAAATTTACTATTATATATTCTAGTCCCCTTACCCTGTGCTGTTAAGGTTTTAACTGTCATTATTTGTTCAAGCCCATCTTATTTCTTTATTTTGTATTGTAACCAGCATTCTTTGTTCTCTAACGACCATCTGCATCGTTAAACGACCCACCGGCGGGTCGCGTGGCGGGAGCCGACCTTATATATAGGACCCACCAACTGACGGAGCTAGTTCAGTCCTCTTGTCATACAGTCCACATCCTTTGAGTGTCACCTGTGACTTATACTTAATTTATTTGTGTTGTTCCTGTCGCCACCAATGTGGTATATCTATGTGAGTACCTATTTATGTCTCTGTTTGTGTCCATCAGTATTTGCTTAGTTACATTTAAGTAATCCAATGCTTTATTTTTCTTTAGATGCTTCGATGTTTAGTATCATTTGTCTTAAGAGTTTCGATGGTGAATCAATTTGTTGTGACAGCCTACGAGGCTCTTTATTGTGTTAATATTTAATTAATTAGTTCTTAAAGGTTTACTTTATTTATTTTTATTCCCTTTTAATTTACTTCACTTTTTTTGTTTGGTTACGCCTAGAACCTGGATATGTAAGTAAATTAAGAGACGGCGTAACAATATATATATATATCTATCAAAGATTAACTCGTGATTTTTGATCAGAAACGCCGTATTTTCTCCGAAATACACTTTCGCCAACTTGCCTTAAATCAAAGAAGCAATTTCCCGCTTGCCACACAACACCCACGCAACTGACAAATATTGGGAAACTTGAGGAAATATTTTCAAGAGTTTGCTAGTGTGTTGACATTCGGTGTCATCTGGCTAAAAGGTTTCCTCTCTTGATTGACGTAATATTAGAGAGGATATGAGGACAGACCCGTCACACTCCCACTCGATATATTTTTTTTCCGAACAGCTAACAGTGCCGCACTTAGACTCGGGTCTCCAGTAGCTACCACTAAGTGACATAAGCGCTCCCTATCTTGATTCAAGTTAATACCTTAGTCGTTTTAATAGATTACAGCGACATATGTGTTGAGAAGTTAATTGAACACTGTAAATAAACTAAAGTGTATACATGTAGACAGTAGTTATTAACCTTCCATCATATTTCACACGTCAAAATTAGTGGAAAATGACCCCTCATTTATGATTTCAGTGTATTTAGTTCATAAGTTATGATCACCTGCGACCGTTTTGGAATTGACTCTCTAATGGGGTTTAGTCCCATAATTTAGAAAAACAATTCCGTTCAGAAGTTCGTTATACATCTGCGGTAAAGGGCGCATAGTCTGTTGCACCCTTCCTAGCCGTCAGGTCACTAAGCTGAACCTCCCATCAACACAGAGTCGAACTGACACCGGAAAAGTTTGATTCGAACCAAGACCCATGAAAAAGAGGTGGTAAGGATTTTAATGTGAATATCGGCCAACGTTAGTGCTGATGGATGATGACATTGTCTTAATATAGTGCATACCTGAAGAAGAAGAAACCATGGTGATTGGAGTATCTATTCATGTATCAGAATACAATGGAGAATCGGTGTCGAATGAACACTATAAGAAGCAGCAGAACAGACCTCGTGTAGCTCATGGTATATCAAGAGTATTCAACATATTCGTTACTTGGAGTTTTCTGTATAATGCTCCTGATATATTTATATCTATATCTATATCTCTCAATAAATTATTATGAGCTGAGGGAAGTGGTAAAGGCAAGTACCACTTGGTCTCTCCAGAGCCATAAGTTAGTAGACGATGGAAACAGACGGATAATTACCATATTCAATTGAACATAGCTTACATTTTTTGACGTTTGATACATACAGTAAGTACCTAGGCAATAGGCCTGTTCCAGCACCATCTTGACCACCAGCGATCAAACTGACACTGAAACAAGTGAACGAATTTCTCTGAAACTCGTTTATAAACTGTTTGTCTTTATAGAGTTGTTGCGCTATCATCCACGGATTAACTTAATTATTCACATTATATCTTGCAGATTTTGCCTGAGAAACTGATAGGCGAACATTTTCCCGAGCAATAATCACATCCATGCTTCCATTTCTTATCAATTCTCTTGAATTATCCAACTGGTGTATTGAGGTTGGTAATAATGGGTCGCCAGTGAGGACCGTTCTTTCAGACTGTAACCGCCCAGTGAGCGACTGTGGGATAAGGAGACCCTTGCACGTAGGACTCAATTGTTCTTTATTCGGTCAAAACCTGCAGAGTACAAATTACATTTGTTACATATGAGATAATTAATTCAATCGTATGTTCCATTACTATTAACGACTACATATAATATATTTGAGTAGAGTAGCGTGTTAAACCATATAAAACTTACGTGTTTCGGGTCTAATGTAGGACTTATTAACTCCCTGACTTAATAGTTCACTGGACGGATAGAGACTGCTCGAGCTAGTCAGCAAAGCTCGTTGTCAACGCTCCCTCTGTCTCTCCTCCGCCCCTCCCCCCTTCTCTCCTTCTATTCCTCTCTGTCTCTCTCTCTCTCTCCCCCTTCTAGTTTATTCTACTGGCGGTAACACTCCCCCTGTTGAGCTTGCTCGAAACCCATTGTCTGCCGGGAGTCTCACTCTCCGACTCCCTCCAATAGGCAGAGCTTTGTCACTGCACGTATTAACACTGAGTCCTTCGTCTTCACTTTGGCACACCGCACCAGGCCGTCATCACCCGGTACCGCCTCCAATACCCTTCTAAGCATCCATTGGCTCCTTGGGAGAGGATGTCCAGATATGATGACGATGTCCCCAGTGAGGAAGTTGCTGTGCGCCCGGCAGTGCTTCTGTCGCCGCCGGAGTGTCGGGAGATATTCCTTCACCCACCTCTTCCAGAATTGGTCTGCAATGAATTGGGCTTGTTTTCATTTTTGTCGGTACGCTTTTGCTATGGACTGATTGCCTCCAGTGGGCAGGGTTCCTGCGTGCATTTGCAGTCGGTGAAGCGGCGTGAATGCTTCTAGGTCTCTCGGGTCGTCGGATACTGGGATGATGGGCCTCCCGTTGATGATCTCTTCCACGGCACAGAACAGGGTGTTGAGTCGCTCATCGTCTAGTACCTGTGTGCCCATCCCCCCCCCCCCCCCCTGGAGAACCTTCTTCACCCTGCGGATCTGATGCGCTTGGGAGGTCCTCTGTGGGATATAAACCTCATCATGGCGTTGATGAATGAGTCTGTGTTCAGTGAGGTGAGGACTTCCAGGTGTATAGCTCGGGTGGCCAGACATGTAAACAAGCGTCCCCATCCTTTCGCCCTTGTTTAACCATAAAGGGACCAAAAAACAGTCGACTCCGGTGCAGGTGAATGGCAGATCTTCTGGATGTACCCGATCCTCTGGCAGGTCAGCTTGGCGTTGGTGGGTAAGCTTCCAATTGCTTCTTCAACAAATTACACACGTACGTAGTACTCGATCGGTCATCTTCCGGCACTTGAGTATTCAATGTCTCGCGTAGCGCAGGTAGAGTGTGCTCGCGTCCTGAGTGGCCAGCCCTGGTCGAATGTACCTCATTTACGATAAGCTCTGTGGTTTTTTGTCCCTGGGTATCAGTATGGGGTTCTTTGCTCTGGGTGGAGAGCAGCACGCTTTAGTCGGCCACCTACTCTGATCAGGCCGTCTGCACCCAGGTAAGGTTCCAGTCTGCTTACCTCACCAGCCCTGATGGAGTGTCTTCGTTCCAGCGCGTCCATCTCATGGGGAAATCCCTTCCTTTATATCAATCTTAAGACGACTAACTTCGCATCTTCTAATTCGCTGACCTTGAGTCGATGTTTTCGGTGATGTTTGTTCTTTCGCTTCCCCAGCCGCCACTCTATAAGCCTTCTAATCCACAATACACTATTCAAAAGTCGATGCTACGAGGAGTACCTAGCCCATAGCTTATCGAGGATACCCTACCCCTGGTCAGCGTTCGTCGTCAGCACCGTGGTTTCCTTCTTCACCTCTGGGTCTCCGTCTGTGAGGTCTGGAATCCTCATTGGACTCTTTTGCCAACCGTCTTCTTCCAACAAAAGGAAAGCAGGTCCCCGAATTCACCTGCCCTCATCGTTGAGCTCTGTTCCATGTAGTCGACAACTAGCGTCATCGGCTGTGTTCAGTGCAACTTCACGTGGCGCCATTGTTCTGCATTGGAGTCCTCGTGTATCGTTGCCTCTTGATTGGCCATGAAGGAATGGAAGCGTCTTTCCGTGTTTCGTATGTATTGAAGGACTGCCGTACTGTCTGGTCGGAACACTGATCTGTCTATTTGTAATTCAAGTTCTCGCTGTAGTTGTTTGCCTGCATTGGCAGCCAGTACTGCCGCGCAGAGCTCGAGTCGAAGTATGGTCTGCTGTTTCAGAGGGGCTAGCTTGGCCTTGCCACACACGAAGGAGATTCGTTCATCCCACCCAATACCTCGTCTATACTCATCTTGGAATATATAATTTTGGCTCTTGTGAAGCTCGGAGCGATGAGTCCCAGTGGGTCATATATGGAGCTGACCATACTCAGAAGGCTTCGTTTCGTCTCTGGTTTCTTAGGGATCTGGACCCGGACCTCTAGTTCGTCCCTTTCCAGGTCCCACAAGATTCCCAGCGTTCGTTCAGTGGGGAGCCTGTCGTCTTCCAAATGACTTCCTTTACTCCCACGGCTTTCTCTGTCTGTGGAATTGCCTTGAGGATTTCCTTGTGATTACAGACCCACTTCGTAAGTCAGAATCCGCCCTTCTTCCTCAGCTGTCTCAGTCAATGGGTAATTATAGTTGCCTTCCCGGCAAATCTGAGAGAAGCAGATCGTCAACGTAGAAGATACGATTCGCTTTCTTGATGTCGTCATGGAGACTTTCCCTGTAATCTTGGAATGTTCGTTGTAGCTCATACCCGGTGTATGAAGGGCTACACATACCTCCAAAGGGATGTATTGTCATTTGGTAAGTGGCGGGGCCCCTGGCAGCTAGTCGTCCGTCCACCATAAGAATCGTAAGGAGTCTCGATGTTCGGGTACTACTCGCACTTAGTGGAACATGACCTGGATATCAGCCATGAGTGCCACCTTTCCTTGTCTGAATTTGATGAGGACTCCCATCAAATTGTTAAGGTCTGGCTCTTGCATCACCTGGCTGTTCAATGACATCAACTCATATTCGGTTGCACAATCAAAACTATTCTCACCTTTTCTGGCTTGTTGGGATTCAACACGGGGTGGTGTGAGAGATACCAGGTCTTCCAAGGTGTAACACTGAGTTCTTGACGTGGGACTCGCTCAGCATGCCCCTCGTCGACAAGACGTCTCCTCTCTTCTTGATACCTCTGAGAGAGCCTCGGTTTCTTTAAGAGGCAATTCTCAGTCCCGCCAATCGCTGTTCAGCAAGCTTCTTATTGTCTTGGAGAAAAAACCCGAACCAGCACAAACACACTTAAATTACTAACAAAATGAATTCTCCGTGACCCGTGGAAGGATAGCACCTGTGATCGGGATGAATGAGACGCACTGTAAAATTTAGACACTTATATTCCCTCCAACACTACAGACACAATCAATAATGGTACACCAACATATGCGAGTGTTAGAGTGGGCATAGTGAGTGCCAGGTCGACTGTAACGAAAGCAATAATACGAGGCACACGAACGTGCCCTGATAATTTGAGTGAGACAAGGCACACGAACATGCCCTGATGAGTGGACCCTGTCCATTTTACTAATACCCTCCAAATTTTCCCAAACTTTATTTAAAAATTTTCAAATATGTATATTCTTCCCACTCTCCTAAATATACCATTCTCTTACATTTCTGAAGGATACTTACAGTAATAATTCTATCACACAATTCTATGTCACATTGTAAAGGCCTGGCCTTTGGGGTATAAATCCATTGCCAGCCTAATCAGGATCTTATAAAAAGGAAAGTCAAGAACCATGGGTTTCTGAGGGTAACAAACAACCGTTAGAGATTGACATCTCCTTACTACGAAAATAATCACAATAATTGACACCACTAACACAAATATTAAATAAACAGCACTGAAGTCAAACAATTTCTTAAAACAAAATAATCAATACAACAAAGTACAGGTATTTCCTACGGCTGCAGATGAATATTCCTCCTAACCAGCACGGTGGAATGTTATGGTAACAAGGTGATCCGCTCTCAGGGGAAGGTCCAGGGCAGCTTCCTAACTTGGCGCCGGCGTTGGTGGACGATGTCTTGCTACACAGGAAAGACGCCAGGACATGGATGGTGGATAGGGCGTGGAGGAAGTGGCAATCACGTGGCAGCCGCGGCAGTAGCTGGAGTAGGTGACTGGAGTTGACAGTCGAATAGTGAAGGATCGGGGAATCAGCCCACGAGCCCCAGGAATCTCAGAGGAGTACATAACTAAAGTTGGGATCCAACAGTGGTGTGAAGTAACAGCAGTGGTGAAAGCTGGATCGTTTCTGGCGTGCAACGAGGCAGCAGAAACCTTTTCACCTCCGTCTCTCCTCCCGTAGTGGGGCCGCGAACGAGCAAACGAGCGGCGGTTAACCATCCAGCTCGTTACAGCTCTTACATATATAATAACCTAAATTTTAGGAACATAAAATCTAGTTTTTATATTAATTTAAGAAAATTCAATTCAATTTCGCTACAATGGACAAGTTTCTTTACGCCATTTGCCGTTGTCTACCAAACAGTAATTGGGGACCTGGATATTAATTGGTTTTCTGATGGTGTTCTGGGGTAATGGTTAGCCAGTGCAGCTGACTATTCCTTGACTTTGGGTACATAGAATTCGATAACATAGGGTGTGATTGTTGTGTTGGCGACAGCTTCTACACCTTAAATAATTTACGCCTCGGTGGCCCTAGGGTCGGCCATCCTCGAACACGAGAGGCAACCATTATTATTTGATATAATAAAGTTATATTATATATATTAAAGTGCAATCAATTGAGGATTTTTTGTATTTAACCTTTGCTTAAATGTCTCCAGGCGTCAGTATTTTTCTTCCCGAGAAACAAATAAATATGTGAAATAATGGCTGATCGATAGTAAAAAAGGGTAGGGGGTTATGACAGAAAACTAGTGAGGTGGTAGAGAATTAAACAGACAGAGATGGAGAGTTTGAAAAACGCACAGACAAAAATAAATGCAGAGAGAGAGAGAGAGAGAGAGACGGGGGGGGGGGGAAGGAGCGGGAATTTATTGGAAACTCCAAGAATCAGAGAGAGAGAGAGAGAGAGCGAGCAAGACACATAAACAGAGTGGCAGGGAGAGGTATAAAGGGGTTGAGGGCGAGCAGTGAAGCTAGATAAGAATATTCCCTTGCGCACCGCAGTCCCCACGCACCATCGAGCCCACAACCACCGCTATAAACGCCACATACTTCAGGCGCCGCCCCAGCAAAAATTCAACACATTCGATTCTCATGTAAGAGCTGAGCTGGAAGACGCAATACTTCCTCTGTGTTCATACTTTCTTTACCCCCCCAAAAATGAGAAAATATAGATATAAAAATGATATTTACTGTATATATATATATATATATATATATATATATATATATTATATATATATATATATATATATATATATATATGAGGGGCATCCCGTGGTGTAGTAATTCCCTCCCAGATGGTGTTAAGAGGGGCCTGACAATTTGTAGTAATTCCCTCACAGATGGTGTTATGAGGGGCATCCCGTGGTGTAGTAATTCCCTCCCAGATGGTGTTAAGAGGGGCCTGACAATTTGTAGTAATTCCCTCACAGATGGTGTTATGAGGGGCATCCCGTGGTGTAGTAATTCCCTCCCAGATGGTGTTAAGAGGGGCCTGACAATTTGTAGTAATTCCCTCACAGATGGTGTTATGAGGGGCCTCACGTGGTGTAGTAATTCCCTCACAGATGGTGTTATGAGGGGCCTCACGTGGTGTAGTAACTCCCTCACAGATGGTGTTATGAGGGGCCTCACGTGGTGTAGTAACTCCCTCACAGATGGTGTTATGAGGGGCCTCACGTGGTGTAGTAACTCCCTCACAGATGGTGTTATGAGGGGCATCAGGTGGTGTACGAATTCCCTTACAGATGGTGTTATGAGGGGCCTGACGTGGTGTAGAAATTCCCTCACAGATGGTGTTATGAGGGACCTCACGGGGTGTAGTAATTCCCTCACAGATGGTGTTATACGAGTGAGGTGTGGTCCCAGGCCTTCCTATCGTAGACGGATTAACACATCGCTGGTTGTTGTTGGGTCTCACGGACAGTTTTCACTGGGTACTTAGGACCTCACTGTGTGAAGGTTAGCTTGGGTACGACTGTTACTGTTGAGTTGTTCTCACTGACTTACGCACTGTTCACCACTGTTCACCTCTGTTTAACACTGGTTCTATTCTTTTCCTAAATGAAATTATTACTTCTGGCGAGAACTTGTTGATATTCCGGTGGGGAGGAGAGTTCAGGGGAGGGAGTTGGAATGGGCCAACTTAGCAGTTGACTTGGCTGCTCCCAGAGGAGCGCCAAGTACGTCTTAACTCTTCGGTGGTCAAGGATGTAGTGTGTGTGTGTGTGTGGATGCACAGTATTGTGAATGACTAGATAATAATATCGATCCTTTATCTGCCAATGTAGCCTTATAATGTCAGTGTCGTTCAGAATTCGGAATCCTCCTGGTTACACGAAAATCTCCTTCACACGAAGCTAAATAACTGAATCTACAATACTTCCTCGATATTTATTATTGAATGAGTTTTATAGAATTCTTAATGGAGTGAAAATACACTCCTTTCCTGCAGCAGATGAACGGGAGTGTGTCACCAGACCTCGCCCTTCACAACATAACTGCCGTAATGAATGAAACAGACACCAACTGAAGCACATGTCTCTCTTGACTAACAATATAGCCTTTAAGGTGGGATTAGCGACAAACTAAAGGTCACTTTATACAAATTAATTTGATTGCATCAGATGTACAATAAACGTTTTGTAATTTACATAATATTTTCCATGACTGGGTTATGAAATTGTGGCCAGGTCCGTAAGATAAAGCGTAGAGTGTTTGTCATCACACTCAGTCTACTCGGCTGCTTTAATAGATCTTAACAATAATT
Source organism: Homarus gammarus (assembly GCA_958450375.1). Taxonomy (NCBI): domain Eukaryota; kingdom Metazoa; phylum Arthropoda; class Malacostraca; order Decapoda; family Nephropidae; genus Homarus; species Homarus gammarus. The sequence continues at coordinate 1,199,644 of CAUDMG010002530.1, forward strand.
ATATCACTTGAGTTTGCTACTACAAATTTGTTGCATAATGCATATATCATGATGACGTAATCATTTCAAGTTGAATATATGTCTTGAGGGTCGTCCGCTGCAAAGTATATCATGACTCATGACAAGTCGTTTATAGTATGAGATGGCAAGTATGAATCATGAGCCGCTTTCTGTAGGATGTATTATGACACAGGATCGTCTGACGTAGGATTACATAATATTATGATACCCATAAAAGGTCGTCTTCAATAAGATATAGTGTGACACACATGAAGTTCGTGCACGGTGCTACATGTCATCATATATATTAAGGGTTGTACATCCATAATAACTAACGTGAAGATTAGTCTCCACTGTAGCAATCATAAAATTTCAGACTGCCATAGTGACACATTACTTAAGCTACGATGGCGGCGAAGAGCATTAACTTGATTTGCTTCAAGAAGTCCATTGTAGTATTTAAAAGCTAACGTAATGATTATTATTATATTATGTGATGATTCATTGGTTTAAAGTAGGGTAAGGTTACATTAGGAGAGGCTTAGTTAAGTTAGACCTGTGGACCATTGAAGCTCCGGATCAATGAACCACCAGCCAAATCAGCTTTCATTACAAACAAAGAACTTGTTGGACGAATGAAAACTCTGAACCAAAGAGCTTCGCAACAATGAACCCGCGCACCACTGACCCTGAGGGGCAATGCAAATTTCGGTCAGTGAATCTAAAACCGGAGGAAAAGCATAAGAATAAACATTCGAATCTCTGACCATAAATCCAATGCAACTTCATACCAATGAATATTTGAGCCAATGAACCGCTTGTTCACCCAAACTTCGAAACAGTGATCATTCAAATCAATGAACCTCGATATTATGAATATTCGGACTAATGAACCTTCGGATCAGTGAACCTTAAAATTAGTGAACCCTCGAACCAGTTAATCCTCGTAAAATAGAGCCATAAACATAGTAACTGACAACCCTGTTTATACCGGTTATATAAACGGTGAGCAGAACCTACCTACATCAATCATACCACCAACATTGCTCCATCAATCTTTCAAGTGCTCGGTAGCCTTCATTAATCATCTAGAACGTCGCGCAGCCACAACCATTCCTACAGCACGCCAAGGAGCCCCCATCAATACTAAGGGGGTGGTCTAGCCAAGCCCTATTAATCCTTTAACATGCAAGGCAGCTTCCATCAATCACTTAGTGAGCCAGGCAGCTTTCACCAATCAATTAGTGAGTCAAGCAACTTTCAACAATCACTTAGTGAGCCAGGCAGCTGTCTCTAATCACTTATTGAGCCAGGCAGCTTCCATCAATTACCTATTATATCAGGCAACTTCTATACATTACTTGGTGTGCTGGGCAACTGCACCCAGTAAGGTCATCCTTACGCGGTCGAAAATACAATTATAATCACAGAGCAAAACAAAAATAAACTATACAACATCTTTGCCCTCCGCCAACGCATTCTACGCAGGCTAACTGAAATGCCTATTGGGATCAACGAGCGCCTCATGACGCTCTGAGTCCCACTGAATCACTCACGTTATGCCCTTTTCATCAGTGCACAGTTCTAGGGAGTGACAGTTTTGCAAAAGTTTTCAAAATCTAATTGCTTGGGTTGGATTATTTGTCTATCGGCCACGCTAATTCCGAATATGTTTGAGTTTTTTACATCATTGCATTAGAAGGTTTGTGGATACTTTTGGGTTTGGCATGAAAAACGCGAAAAAACTGTAAATAATACAGGGACTGGCAATGTGGCACAACCTGTTAAAATCAAGTTATTGAATTGGATTATTCGACTACTGTGTACACTGGTTCATAATATGCTATTGTTTTACAACTCAATGCGCTACAAATTATGCCGATATTTTTGCTGCAAGTCACCACATACGTATATTTCGAAAACCAGGGCCCAATATTACCAACGGCGTGGATAGATTCCGTGGAATGAATTCAGGACATTCCCGTTCATGGAACATTACCAAACTCCGTATATGTGCCAATGGCAGGCCAATGGCAATATTTACAGAGTTTGTTGAGGCTCCCTGGACGGGAATGCCCTGAATTTATTCCACGGAATCTATTCACGCCGTTGGTAATATTCGTCCCAGGACTGATCAACGAATTCAGCCCAAGTAGCTTGACTTGGACAGTTAAGGACAAAATCTCAGTCCGTACTTTTGAATAAAATATTGTTCAATAGGTGGTGATATTGAAGTGCTGAAAGTTGTTTTTTCTGTGTTGTTTTGCAGTTAGCTCAAAGGGCCGCCACCAAGATGGGTCGTCCTAAGATTAGCAACACTCAGCTGCGCCAGGGTAACGATAAGGTGTTCGGGGTTCGGATGCCTCTGCCATCTAACAAGTTGCCTCTGAACAAGGAAGTTGGAAGTGCCCTGGCTTATGAAGCAGAAAACGAGAGGTTAAGGAAAAGAACAAATGCTTTTGATTATATGGATGCCACCAACAAGGTGACTGAGAAGGTACTGGATGTGTATAGGAAGGCCACTGTCCCCACTATCTCTGAAATCAGGGTGAAAATGAGAGTCCACGACCTGTGGAGGATGCGGAGGGAGACGATGATGATGAAGGGAAATGGACAGAAACAGAAAAGGAAGAAAACGAAGAACGGGAAGCTGAAGATGAGCCTCGAACCTGATTTCAGAGATAGTGGGGACAGTGGCCTTCCTATACACATCCAGTACCTTCTCAGTCACCTTGTTGGTGGCATCCATATAATCAAAAGCATTTGTTCTTCTCCTTAACCTCTCGTTTTCTGCTTCATAAGCCAGGGCACTTCCAACTTCCTTGTTCAGAGGCAACTTGTTAGATGGCAGAGGCATCCGAACCCCGAACACCTTATCGTTACCCTGGCGCAGCTGAGTGTTGCTAATCTTAGGACGACCCATCTTGGTGGCGGCCCTTTGAACTAACTGCAAAACAACACAGAAAAAACAACTTTCAGCACTTCAATATCACCACCTATTGAACAATATTTTATTCAAAAGTACGGACTGAGATTTTGTCCTTAACTGTCCAAGTCAAGCTACTTGGGCTGAATTCGTTGATCAGTCCTGGGACGAATATTACCAACGGCGTGAATAGATTCCGTGGAATAAATTCAGGGCATTCCCGTCCAGGGAGCCTCAACAAACTCTGTAAATATTGCCATTGGCCTGCCATTGGCACATATACGGAGTTTGGTAATGTTCCATGAGCGGGAATGTCCTGAATTCATTCCACGGAATCTATCCACGCCGTTGGTAATATTGGGCCCTGGTTTTCGAAATATACGTATGTGGTGACTTGCAGCAAAAATATCGGCATAATTTGTAGCGCATTGAGTTGTAAAACAATAGCATATCATGAACCAGTGTACACAGTAGTCGAATAATCCAATTCAATAACTTGATTTTAACAGGTTGTGCCACATTGCCAGTCCCTGTATTATTTACAGTTTTTTCGCGTTTTTCATGCCAAACCCAAAAGTATCCACAAACCTTCCAATGCAATGATGTAAAAAACTCAAACATATTCGGAATTAGCGTGGCCGATAGACAAATAATCCAACCCAAGCAATTAGATTTTGAAAACTTTTGCAAAACTGTCACTCCCTAGTGCACACACACCAACACTGGATGCAGAGGGTGACATCAAAGAGGCCTTTTATGCCGACCTTAACAGAGTGCTCACTCTATCCCCAGAGAAGATAAGGTTGTGCTCCTTGGTAACTTCAATGCCAGAGTTGGTAGAGATGCTGATATTTGGCAGGGAACCATAGGGAGAAATGGACTAGGCAGATCCAGTGATAACTTTCCACTTGGCATGCAAGCAATACTGCACCTTTTCTCTTAATATTCACTACTTTTCAAGTTAAATTATATCACACTATTCATAAGTAATGCAATGAATAACTTATCTTATACATTATTCCTGTCCCAAGTTGTTTCTTGAGAACCTCCTTTGGACAAAAACATGGCTTTAACCTCAAACCGCTACCAGACCAAACCGCTACCAGACCAAACCGCTACCAGACCAAACCGCTACCGGACCAAACCGCTACCGGACCAAACCGCTACCGGACCAAACCGCTACCGGACCAAACCGCTACCGGACCAAACCGCTTCCAGACCAAACCGCTACCAGACCAAACCGCTACCAGACCAAACCGCTACCAGACCAAACCGCTACCAGACCAAACAGCTACCAGACCAAACTGCTGCACATTTAAACAGCTCTAATCTAAACACCTCCAATTTAAAACTCCTGAAAATAAAGATAAATTTGTCTTAAATGACTAATGTTCACTTTACATAAGAATCATTTATGTAATTAATTCAGAGAGATACACATTTAAACCATTCATATTAAAAATAAAGTAATAATTGCATTAAGTTATCTTAGCATATCATTTTTCATTTAAGTAAAATATAAACTAATATCTTGCATATATTAACTGTTAAGCAGACATCATAACAAATTGCTTATTGTATAATCAGTGTAATCTTAAAAAGAATCATCAACCGATATCAATATGTAAATTTTAGTTGGTTTCACTTAAATAATTCACTTACATCAAATTTTATTAACTCTCCATTATATCACTGATAAATAACTAACTAAAATAATATTTATCTTACCATCTCTTGGGGTTATTTAACACACGTACAACAACTGTCAGAGGTAGACCTAAAAAAGTCTGTAGTCCTTGACATCTGAATGATCATAGTACTTTTCACCTATTACCTGGTATCTTAAACTAGCGTTTTTTGTTGTTTACAATTCAAGCTCACCAATAATGATAATTTGCCCAGTCTCACTTCACTTATGTTATATATTTCACTACATTTCTTAACTTTATTATTTTCTACAGCTTATTTAAATTTTTATAACTCTTAAAAACTCTTCATAATCCTTTACAATGAGTACACATTAAAACACCATGAGTCCCATGCGGCCTACATTTTCTGGACCTGAGCTGACCAGGATCACTTTACTACTATTCTCCCAAACTTTCCTCTCGGTATCTCGCAATTTAAGAAGTAGTCTGAATTAATTGTAAGTAGTAAAAAATGTCATCATGATTTACAATCATCAATCTAACTTACAATTTACCTTTTAAAAGAAACATTACATATCTACTGAATAAATGATATATGTATTATAATAATTTACAAACTTTTCATTTTCTCCAATATATATTCAGTGAGTTACAACATTTTAGGGGTCACCAATCATTACAAAGTGATCACCAATCATTAATCTTCTTCTTTGGTTATTTCAGTTTAAGGAAAACTCAAGGAGGTTAGCTTCACAATTTAAGAAAGTACCCCAACATTTGCTTAAAAGCTGCAATCAGCATAAATGTTTCCATGCTCTATATCCAGGTATCCTTCATTTCACATATATTTTGGAACAACAGAAAATTCTATTTTGGTATTAAGTCAAATCAATTCAACATCGCCACACTCGTACCCTTTATCTGGCAGACCGTCAAGACATCACGAACTTCGTGATGGGGATCTGGAGGACTCAGGAAGAGCGGGTGAACGAGCAACAGGAAGCAAGACTAAACAACAATGTGTTATTGATCTGTCAGGATGCACGCCCCGCTGAGCCAGCCTCTCCACTCCTGAGAGAGACATTACCGGGACGTCCCCGCCAGACCCATTATGTTGCTAAAGTGTCTCTTATCCTGCAGGGAGAGCTGTCGTGGGTGGTGCAGGGCAAAGTTTACTCTTGCTGCAGTGGAAATTTGTCTTTGTTTTTGTTGCAGAGGAAAAATTGTATCAGTGTAAAGTTTAGGTGATGCTGCATAGGAACTAAACCTTCTTTAGAAGCATAAATAAACACTCTGCAACAAATGCAATTAAACCTGCCTTTGTGACAAACATAATTAACATTTCCCAGAAACAAGAACTCTCCCTTCTCTGAGAAAAAACAACTACTGCCTTCCCCTGTATGCCACCAATCCTAAGCCTACCTTACAGCCGCAAGCACTTACCTAGCAGCAACAATAACAAGTAAACTTTCTGCAGCAATCTAATATACTATAGGACTAGGCGTGTGTCTCTGTCTGTCTGTCTGTCTATTCTGGGCAGCCGAAACGGCACAATCGTTTGTCATCAAACTTGGTGGAAAAATCGCAAAAAAATACGTAGTGGAACAAACCTGGTCCCATGTCGATGGTGTCTTTAGGAAGGCATTAATTAACAATTTCATTTACGATGGAAAACAATGCAAGTCTACGGACTTGGCGCACCCTAATTAACCATGCAAGTGTACGGACTTGGCGCACCCTAATTAACCATGCGAGTCTACAGACTTGGCGCACCCTAATTAACCATGCAAATCTACGGACTTGGCGCACCCTCATTTGCTGTATGCTGTCACGAGCGTTCAAACTTTCACAAGGGCACGAAGGGCCCGCGATCACTTGTAACAACTAAAGCGCCCAATACCACATCTAATCTTTCTGCAGGAAAATTTACTATTTTTCTACCAACAAGCATTAAACCTTCATTTACAACAAAGACAACTAAAACTGTGTCAGCAACATAACGCCTATTTCTACATCAACAACAACTAAACTTTCAAATGCAATAATTAAATCAGACCTTCCCCATACAAACAGTTTACTTTTTTCTGAAACGACAAGACTAAATATTTGTCTGCAAAAAACAACTATAACTCCCTCTACAGTAATAACTAATAACTAAAACTTCTTACTTTGCATAGACAGCAACTACACTCCCCTTAAACACACAGCAATAAAAAAAAACATCCTGGAACTAAAACATATCCAATATTTGCCAAAAGTGCGTAACAGCGACCGATGACAGATCTGATTAATGGCGAGAAACATAAAATAAATCTATCTTTTCCCTATCAACAAGAACTAAGTCATTCCTTGTAAATAAACACTTCGTCAGCAGCAGCAACAACAACAACAAATACACGTTTCCCTCCAAAAGCAACTGCCAAACTTTTTTTAATAGCAACAACAACAACTATAGTCCCTCCCAGTGTAACAGTAAATCTCTTCTCTACAATAACTAAAACTCTTTGTGTTACAACCATTAATGATCTTTACTTAATTTAAACAACATTTATATTTCAACCTTCAAAAACAACAGTAGCACCATAAACCCATCCCTCTACATTAGTAACACAACAATAAATCTCCCTTGCAAATTTCCGAAGTTTTCATTCCACTTTAACAACCAAAATAAAAACTGCTCCAGCATAACGTAAGCCTTCATCTACAATAAAATCAAAATATATTTTTACAAAAATGCAACTCTTGGGACAAACTACCCATTGTAATAACAGCTACTTAAATTTCCTCTGCAAAATTTCTTAACCTAAACTGCTATTAAACTTTATATTTCAGCATCAACTAAGCATATCTTTGCATTAACACCAATTTAACCTTTCCTCTATAACAGCAAATAAACGTCATCTCCCCCCAAAAATTATAAAATTCTTTTCTCCAATAAAAACAAACATTTCTTTCAACAGCAATAACGAAACCCACCTTCGCAAGAATAATAACTGTTATTTAATGCTACGACAGCAGACAAACTTCTTATATAACAGAAAAACGAAACCTCTATAAACTCAGAATCGAGTATGACGATCCTCCAGCTATGATACAATGATTTGAGTTTTTAAGGATGTCACCTTCATTGGTGAGTTTGACTAAAGAGGCCGATGCGGGATCGGCAGAGTCGTTCACATTCGTTGCACAAGTGGAGGGCTGCATCTAGTGTGGTGGCAGCGTCTTTCCGGCGTTGGCGCTTGTCTGCCTCAGTTTGAGGTTGGGCTAACTCGAAAGTATTGACACCTTTATTTGTGGTGCTCCTCCGAGGGTTACGATGTGGAGTAATCGACTCCCAGGTGAGGGGGGTCGATTTGGCACTTTTCAGGTTTGTCTTAAGACTATCCTTATACCTTTCCAATTGCTCGACGGCGTGACTTTAACTATTCGTTAGGTGACTGTAAAGTACAGTGGGTAAATGCTTTGGCAGTCTCTGTCGTCCATGCAGGTAGCATGGCGAGTCCAGCATAGTTGTTTAAGGATAATGGTAGCCTCCATGCTCCTACAGTTGGTGTCAGCAACAATACTAGCATTTGTTCTCTTGTCTTCCCAATGAACAAGGAGGATGGAACGTAGACTACGTTGATGAAAGTTTTCAAGTGCCTTGAGGTGCCTCCTGTATGTGACCCATGCCTCTCTGCCATATAGAAGGGTGGGAGAGGACCACTGCTCGATATACATGCAACTTTGTAGATAATTTCAGCTTCCTACAGCTGAAGACATGGTTTCGGAGTCTGCCAAAGGCTTGAGATGCACATCTGATCTGTTGATGAATCTCTTCATCAGTGTCCACGGTGGTGGACAGTTGGGAGCCGAGATACCAAAAGTGGGTAATATTAGAGAGGGAAGTACCGATAAGCTGGATGGGTGGTGGTGTGTCTGAACCAAGGGCAGGTTGAAAGAGAATCTGAGTCTTACTGACATTCACCTAAAGGGCGAAGCGTGCATGCGCATCTCCGTAGGTATTCAAGATCTCCTGTAGGTCGTGTTCAGTGTGAGGAATACGGGTGAGGTCGTCTGCATACACATTTGTTTTTACCTGGAGTCGTCTTATGTTGAAAAGACCCTTCACTAGGTACTCGATGTCTGCTAAATTGGCACTGGCGCGAGTAAGGAAGACGGCAGAGAAAATGGAAAACGGGTTGGTTCCAGTACACATCCTTGCCCAACCCCCGTTTGGATGGGGAAGAACTCAGACTTGGTGCCATTGTGCAGGACACTGCCGTTCATTCCATCATAAAATTGTCTCACAATGGCGATAAATTTTGGTGGGCAGCCAAAACGGCTGAAAGTCCACCCGAGGGCTTCCCTGTTGACCGAGTCGTATGCCTTGGTTAGGTCGACACTGTTCTCTGTACCTTTCCTGTATCTGGCCGGCAGCAAATATCATGTTAGTAGTGCCACGTGATGGTCTAAAGCCACACTGAGATTCTGGGAAGAATGTTTCCGCCTCGGGAAGATGTCTGTCAAGGAGGACTCCATCGATAATCTTGCCAGCTACTGACAGCAGCGAGATCCCGCAGTAGTTGCCACAGTCTGACCAGTCTTCCTTGTTCTTATAAATATTGACGATAGAGGCGTCTTTAGGAGCTTAGAGGATTTCCTCTTTTTCCCATATATTCTCCAGGAGAGAGTGCAAACGGCTGGTAAGCAGAGGTCCTCCTGCTTTATACATCTTGGCTGGGATTTCATCAGGCCCTGAGGCTGTGTTATTTTTCATGTTTGATGGCAGTAGCTACCTCACCCAGGGATGGAGGATAGCTGAGGTGGGTCAGCTCTGGATGCTGAGGGACCTGTTGGGTAGTCAGGATATCCACATCGGTGTTTCGGTTGGGCAGTGAATGGTAGTGCTCTTTCCAGCACTGAAGGAGGCCTTCATCGTCTTTAATTATAGAGTTCCCATCGGATGAGCAGAGGGGGGCTGCGCCACGAGTGATTGGCCCATAAAATGTTTTAGTGGAATTGAAAAATTCATTCATCTTGTGGTGGTCTGCATTTTTTTTTTTGCATGTTTTATTTTTACAGCAGTCATTCTTTAGAATGCGAATTTCCTGCAGGGCCGTCGCTGTTTTTCCTGCGGAAGGCATCAGCCTTACTCCGAGACTGAGGGTTGTTCTGCCAGTCAGTTAAAGCAGCACGTTTATCATCGATGAGTACATTGATTTCTAGGTAATTTTCATCAAACCAGTCCTGCTGTATTCTTTCGACCTGGCCGAGGGTCTCTTCAGGTTTTTGTCATTACAGTGTTGAGAATATCCCATTCGGCACTGGAATTTGCATTGTTTGCTGTTAGGTTGTTTATTAGCCCATGTTTGAGCTGCTCTCTGAAAGCATGCGCTACCGCTGGATCCTCCAGATGCTTAGTTTTAAAACCTCTTCTGGAGGCTTGATGCCTTCTCCGTACAGAGGCAACGTGAAGTGAGAGCTTGGCACTGACGAGCTAAAGATCAGTGTTGCAGTGGTCAGAGCCACTCACGGCACGGTTGATGAGGACATCTTGGCGATCTCTTGGCAACACCCACGATCCAAGCAATGGCATCTCATTGACTACATTATTATCAAAAGCCAATATACCATCTCCTAGTACTAACTTAATAAGTTCTACAAAAATTCAAATTAAACCTTCCTCTGCAGCATTAACTAATTCTTCTTTTTTAACAACAACAATAATCCTCGCTTGTATTATTAGTAATAAAAAATTACCTTGAATCATGGAAATTAATCCTTTACCTGCAGCAGCAACAGGTCGGATATTTTTTTCCAACAAAAACGAAATTTCCCCTTGCAATTACAAAAATATTTCCCTTAAACGATAATGAAACATTCTCTTCAACAATAACAACTTAACCATAACCTGTTAAAAAAAAGCCTTCCTCTTCCTTCTTTTTAACAATGATTTACTTCACACTACGACTAATTCTATCCATTCTTACGCTCATGATTCTGCTCTTCACTCTTCTTCACCCTTTCCCCTTCCCCTAACTCTCAAACTAGATCTGTTTCTAGAGGTTATATCATTACATCTATCAATGCAGATATGTCCAGCATCTCCGAACATGATGGTGACATGGTTGTTGGTGGCCCAATTTTGGAGACTGTTCAATAAATCCTGAAGGGCGGTATAGTCGACATATTTCCAGCGAGCAGGGGTTTCTCTTAGGGCATCATTGATGAGCATAAGGAAGCAGAGTGGTCCCATCTTGGTGCCTTGGGGGACGCCACAGGTGAGTGACTGAAAGGTGGAGACAGCCGCTCGGAAGCGTACAGCTTGGCGTCGGTCACTGAGGAAGTCTGTAAGCCATGGTATAAGACTTCTCCGAAGCCCGAGGTCAATAGCTTTGTTGATGATTATATTGTGGTCGACTAGGTCGAATGCTTTAGTAAAATCAATGAAGGCGACAGCTACAGATGTTTTTCGTTTCTCGAGATGGCGGTATATGTAATCGAAAAAGCTGACAAGACAGTGAGTGGTGGAGGAAGTTTTCATATTGCCAAATTGCTGAGTGTCTACGACTCCTGCAATATCAGCATAAGCCCAGTTCGAACAAAAAACTTTCACAGATTAGGCTGGGTATTGGGGTGATTGCAATAGGTCGTAGCTGATTTAAGGATTGTGGGCTGGTTGACTTGGGCACTGGTGATACATAAGAGGTCTTCCAGTCAGCTGGGCATCTGGCTTGACTGAGAGAAGCATTGATGTTGGAGCATAGGGGTTTAACAAGCTCCGGGGAGAACTCCTTGAAGAGTTTCATTGGTAAGTCAATGGGGGTGGTAGAGCGTTTTAATTTTAGTTTGTCCAGGCGTTTTGCCACTTCAAATTCTTCTACTAAGTCAGTGGGAAGTGGGGCTGGCAGGTAAGCAGGGAGAGTGGTTGTGTCAAGCCGGGGGAGCGTCTGGCATATAGTAGGGAAATGGTTATTTGTTTGCTCAGCTGCGTCAACATTAGCGAGATGGCTAAGGAAAGGGAGGGGGTGTGTCTTATTGTTTAGTCCACAGAGTTCTTTAAGCTTACCATACCATTGACTGATGTTGGTCTGCTTCAGGTGTTGTAATTTGGTTGGGTAGTGGGACTTCTTTGCAGTGCGTATTTCGTGGATGACTCGGTTGCGAAGGGACCTGTAGCGGATATGATCATTGAGATGAAAGGCTCTGTCTCTCTGTTGCATAAGTCTTTTGATCCGTGGTGTGATCCAGGGCAAGTCAGCTGGGTGAGATCTGACGGACTTCTCGGGGAAGAAGTGGTGGTGAGCTTCCGTGGTGGTGTTGGTATAATTTATCCATTTGGTTTCCACGTCATCCACGCTAAGTACTTCAGCCCAGGGATGGTGAACTATCCACTACCCGAAGATGAGTAACTCACTGCCGTCACAGTAAAAGTCCACCACGGTTGTTTACCAAGAGCGCTGACCTAGTCAACACAATACTTGAGTTGGTGACCTGGTGTTAATGTGTTTTCTTCTTGAACTGGGTGGAAGAATGCTGACAGGTCGTTGAATGCTGAAGTAGCCAAAACAACTGTAGTCACGTCCTGTGGACCTTGGGGCTGTATGTGGTGTTGCCTGCTTTGGACAACAGTGTTGCCACAATGAAGTGAATTATCAGTAATTCACTTTTCAGTTTGATATAGAAAAAAAATCTTCCATCAATATGGGACGACAAATAAGTATATCACTCAATATATAACGTCTCTCACTGTGGTGTATATCCAGGTACAACCATGGAGAATATCAAAGTTTAACCAAAAATTTTTAGTTTTGGTATAAAAGCACTGGATCTTGTTATGGATTCGTTCTTTCTAGCTATCACCTTTATGTAACTATTTCTGGTTACCTGAGACATGCTGATGAAAGATAACTTCACAGTCGTATATATATATATATATATATATATATATATATATATATATATATATATATATATATATATATATATATATATATATATATATATATATATATATACTTCACTGTGTGTGAAATGGCACAACACGAACACTTCATCTCTAATGGCAAGATAGCCGACATATTAAGATTGTATCCACTTTTTTGCACTTAGTAACTATACCAATTCTCATGTACAGAACCAAATACGCAATGTGCTTGAATACCTCTCACGTAAATGTGAATAACAAAGTGTGAGGCCAGACATAATGCCGCACACGCCTGTACTCGCGCATTTGTGAATAAGTTACCCTTTATGTATAGAACTAAACAAATAATGTAAATGAAATACTGTGCAACATTCAGCGCCATAATATCCTGACAACGGGGGTTAATTATTGTGACCCTTTGTAAACTCTACTCTGTAATCCTTTTGCGCTACCGCTTACAGGATGAGTGTGGGGTGCACAATAAAGTAGCCGCTGTAAGCGGCAAAATAAAAAATCAAAATCAGTGCAGTTTATAGTGGTAAGAAATTACTCTTGGTTGTGTCACAATTTAAAAAAAAATATTCCTGTCACAGGCCCCCACATGTCACAGGCCCCCACATGTCACGGCCGCTACTGAATAAATCTCCTCTTTAAAAAGGGCTTCAATTCCTAGGCCCATTAATCAAACTTACATACTGAAATAACAGCTTTGGTTAAGAGACCCAGACCAGGATCATGCAGACAATCTTTTGCTACCTCCAGCTGACAGATGAGGATAACATTTAGTATAATTACAATGTGAGAATACATCTAAGGAAGCCATTCAATCTATTGTGCAAAGTGAGTCGAGATTCAAAGAAATACTAAATTATAATAATCAACACTTACTATATTTACAGCAAAACCATAACATAAACAATAACATCTTAAGATCGTGTGACCCAAGTTATTTCGTAATTTATCTTTCTTAATCTCATGATGCAGCAAGAGGTTGTTTGCTTTTCTGGAACCACGTTGACAACCATCCTAGAACTCCGGTGTTGTATGGTTGGCTGGCTGTCTGGCTGGCTGGCTTGGATAGCTGGCCGTGAATCTCGGCCAACGCTTGGGTAACCTGTTGTAAGTCAAACGTTGCGAATTCGTATTCAGGGAGTTGTTGGAGCTTCCAATAACATGATGACATAAACCACTGACTCTTCAGGCTTCTACGCCCTTGACTTTTCAGGCTTCTACGCCCTTAACTCATGAGACATAAAGGCAAGCATGAACTTAGCATGCTTCCCTGTTGGGCGCTGTAAACGCTTCTGCGCTTCACCTTACACAAGGATGTAGGGGAGTGCCCAATAAAAAAACAAAAACAAAAAAAAAGAACGCTTGGGTAAGCTCGGCTGCTCTCGGATCCAATCGGGTAACCTTCAGATGAATGTCGATGAGGGTTACACTGCTGTGTTTACAATGTTTTTATAATATCTGTGATACCACTGTGTTTCTGTGTTTTGCAAGTGCATATCACAACTGTTCACTTATTTTTCTTGTAAATGCTTCTTTGTTGATGATTCACTTAAAGTGCCACTGAAGTCACTGGAATCGCTTGGTTTATTGTTCCTGAGTGTTTCACTGGTTTTCGTTTCCGTCTCACTCGGCTGCCGCCAGTATGTGATAGCTGTTTTGGGTATCACAAAATTGTTTTAAATAGGTTCTGTACTCTCACAGTGGCATGGCTGATGTAAACACTTCTTCTGGGCTTTTCTTTTATTGTTGAAGCGTCCATATTCACAGTCCTGAGTTTAGGAGAGAATGTATTGTGAATTAAATCCAGGGGAAGTGTCTTAAGTAAACTTGAATGGGAACATTTAAGTTAGGTGTTCACCCCTTAAATAGTGGTAAGCGTCTGCTGTCTTCTCCAAGCATGAAGGGAGGAGGAGCAGGCGAAGTGTTTTGATTAGTCAGATGACCTCGCTCGACTTCTGAGAGAGTGACAAGCTCAGCGTGTATAACGTGAACAGCTACCGAGTCATTGTTAAATAACGTAATAAATAATTTGGTGTTATACATTTGGGTGAATATTTATATAATGCAAAGGGTACTGTTACACTGTCGAATCTTGTTTAATTCGTTGGTATTCACCTGATTTGCTACATTCTCAGCTATTATGTGCCCAGTGAGGGCTACCACGAGTTTGACAGGGTTCTGATGTTTGGTGGCACCAAGCTCCTCTAGATTAGCCAATCCCATATCTTCCAGTCTCGGTGTTAGTGCAAAGGGTGACCTTTCTGCTTGGGTTGAATAATGGCTTTTCACTAGTGCTGGGGTAAAAGCGACCTTAATGGCTTCTTCCAGAGGGTGGTGGAGGGGTTCATTATCAGGGATAGTGCACATCAGATAATTCCATCGATACTTGACTTCATGGGTAAATGCCGTAAACGCTGCATGTGGCTCAGCTTTAGCAATCTCCAACAGAACTTGGATTTCTTTCACCCACTCATTTACGTTTCCTGTTACTTAATTGGTCTTGAAATTGTTCGTGCCTATTTCCGGACATAGTGTAGATGTCTTTGGCCTCCGTCCTTTGTTATTTTGACCTCGCTTCCGCCGAACACCTCTGTGACACGGTTATGGTTATTCTGCCTTCACAATGAGGAAGGACTTGCTGGAATTGGGTGGTACACTATTTGTGGTCCACGTGTTGTTATCAGGTCCCACCACTTTTTGATGTCGTCCACTTTTCCTGCTCCTGTAAGTTCATCAGCATGAGCCACTTGCTTGACCTCGGTTGTTTCATAGTTTATTTTGTATTTGAGCACGGATGGACCAATTGAATACATTGCCATGGCAACTGGATCACCCTGCGTAGTTCCCTCAGTTGACTGTATGCTGGTACTCCTCTTTGGGCCTTAAAGCTTCTTATATACAGGGTAGATGTCTGTCGGGTTTCTGTAGGTGTTTTCAACATACATTGCAAAACTTGGACACTTGATCTTCATGTTGTACAGTGTAGCCGGTTGATTATGTTGAATGCGTTGGAAACGTCAACCAGGAGTACTGCCTCACAATCATGCTACTCAAATATCTTTCTCATGGCGTGAATGGCAGCTTCATCCCCAGCCTTGTGGCCAGCACATACTACCAGGTTCCCTGCAGCTGCCCTGACATCATGAAGGACCACCTCTATTAAGCATTTTCCAATGATCCGTCTCAGCACTTTCCACACTCCTATAGGATTACATTCTGGATTTTTATCCAGAGGAATGAGGCGGCAGGCCGTCAGAGCATGGTGGTGGTGGCAGCATGAGGTTGTTAGCTTTCTTGCAAGGGTGGCGGTGGCATTGCAGAGATCACTTGCTGCGTCGCCAAACTTGTTAGTGCTGAGGATGACTCTCCAACCAACATAGTCACCTAGGAACTTCATGCCTTCCTCTGCACTTGCAGGAGGATGTTAATCCTTCAGTTATTGCAAGGTCTCTCCGTTTGTTGGCAGTACACCACCGGAAGATTCCTCTGTGAGAGATCTTACCGCCGAGGACACTTTTCCCACACGCATTTTGTTGCCAAATTTTCTGGCAACATACTCTATGACTTGCATTACGCCTCCTGTAAGTTTTAGTCTCTGCCTCACATAGGTGATCGTCAAGAGTTCCGTTATCCCACATTGTCTGTCTTCTCTTCATTGCAGCTACATTTTGCTTGCACTTACTCCTTGCGTGTGTTCTCTGGCAGAATAAATGAGGTATTATTGCCATTATATGGAGAGCTAATGGGGCGAGGGAACGGTCCTGGGTGTAATTTTGTATGAGGCGAGTCATCTCTCAGATAATTTCTTTGGTGGCACCATATTTTGATGGTTCAAAAAGGTTAATTGAAGTCCACCTGACAATTTCTGAGTAGGTTTCTATGACCCATTTCTCTACATCTTTCCTCGACATGCATTTCCAGTGTGATGGTTGTCTGTCGTTTACCTTGTGTACATCTGCTGTTGTAGGAGCAGCATTTCTTGGCACTACGTTGTCAGACTGAGTGAACGCACAGCCATCTTTCACAATATCGCCAAGTGGTGTTGTCCGGGCGATATCCACTGTATCCTCCTGTGACGTATCCCTGCATATCACACATCGGCAGTTGTTTCTCACACAATCACAGATTGTGCAATTTTGGTTCCTGCTAGCACAGATGCAAGGACAGTTCTCCGGCATAACGCTCCAAACCCCTCCAGCAACAGGAGTATCTCGTGAGGGAGGCAGTAGATTACAATTTTTATGTGGATGGTGAGGAGATATAAATACATCAGTGACTCGGATCTCCAATGTATCCGGTGAGAAAGAGCAATTATGACCTCAGGACCCTTGTTTAATACGGGTCACGAATATCATTTCACAGGATGTCTACAAATGACACCTGCTTTTGCTCATTCGGGGGAGTCTAATTCTTATGAAAGGGGCCAAAGAGGTGACATGTTGGCCAGCAGTGTCTGGGTAGTAAGGACATATGGGCATGGGCGTGAAGACCACCCCTGAGGGGTGAGGGCAGCTATCTATACAAAATCGGAATTATACACTGGGGGCAGGAATAATCACACCTGGCTCTTATTTATATATCTATAGCAGGAATAGTCATAACTTCCATGAACACACTGAAGTACGTATAAGTAATAAAGTCTTACTTGGTTGGGTGTGGAAGGTGGCTGGCACTTCCCGTTTACTTGTGGGTAGCGACAGCGCGCCTAGAATAGTTGACCTTCTATCACTGGCAGCAGGGGCGGTAGTTGCGAGACCGCACCTGTTAAAGCAGACGTATCCCACTCCGAGGCAGCAGCCACCACCAACCGTCGCACCAACCACTTACTGTACCCCTTTCCTGTTGATCGCTGGTATACACACAGAAAATTTGCTATTGATGGGATGAGGAGACGAGAGAACCTCCAGTACCTACGGAGTTTGTCCCCTACAAATTCACTGTAAATCACGTAGGACGCCCAACTACACCCAACCCTCACTACAACTAATACTACTACTAGTACTACTTTTTTATCTACTACTACTATTACTACTTCTATTTTTCTTAAACGTGGCTTCCAGCCTCCCATAATAGCCAAGCCTTCGCCACCATTTTATTACCTTAAAATTAAATATCCTAATACATAAGTAGCTACTCTAGATGTGTTGAGTTAGTTGAGCCGCAGATCTATGTGGCATTCAGTGACTGTTGCCTCATACTCAAAAGTAACTAAGTAAAGTTACTATGAAATAGATAACAGAAGAAATTAAAAAAAATAATTAGGAACTGAATGAAAGAGAAACTGAAGTAGAAAAGAAAACAAGTAAACAAAAAAAGATATAAAAGAAAGGAGAAAATAAATAAATAAAATAAAAAATATGATAAACTCGGC
Organism: Homarus gammarus; assembly: GCA_958450375.1. Lineage (NCBI taxonomy): Eukaryota > Metazoa > Arthropoda > Malacostraca > Decapoda > Nephropidae > Homarus > Homarus gammarus. Next base: position 1,217,511 of record CAUDMG010002530.1, read on the forward strand.
CCATATAAAATAGCAAGGATCATCATCATCATCGGAGAAAGTACAGTATAATAAATATGTGGAGCAGGATGGCCGGGAGGGTGGGTGTTGGCGTGCGGAGAAGCAGGTGGGAGAAGTTCGCCAGCTACTTATGTAGATTGTCTCTACCTTAACGCACGTCATAAATATCGGGAACTCCTAACAATATCTTTCCTGGTATCTCCCTTTTTTGTCTACATATTTACCAGCATGATAGCCCGTGTGATAATGAAGATGACCAGCGTTATGCTTCATAACAACATTCACAAGAATTTTTTAGGCAAGGGTTTTGTTAGTGTTAATATTTATTAAATTTTTTGCTTGATATTTCCGTGGGGAGAATCTCATTCAACTCTGCGTCCAGTTAAGGTAAGAGGGAACCTGCCCACTGTTGTGTAAGACCTACAGTCGTTGGGCTGGTGAAACTTTTGGTTTAATGTACGTGGACTACGACAGCGTGAAGGTTGTACTACTAGGGTAATACATGGTGCCAAGAATATAGTACACCGCGTCCACCAAGTTTCTAACTAAGAAAATATTTAACTATGCTAGGGGAGCAGTACCCTTTACTGCTCGTGACCATAGGTTAGGTCATATTTGAGTTCACATGTTTTTGGTAAGTGTGAACTGAGATATAATGTTGGAGAAGATACACTAGGTGCTGATGCGGTATATAATGAACCGAGGTGTAGGGAAGGATACATTAAGTGCTGGTGAGGTCTACATTAGCTTCCAAGTCAGGCGTCAGATAGGGAATAAAATTTCGGTCCTCGACCGAACATTTTGAAAGGAATTTTGTGTCTGCATAATGAAAGTGATAGTAGGTCCCAAAGACATGACTGCCTGTTGGAGACAATGTGGATACAGCACACTGTATACTAAGCATTCACTACACTATGAGGCAGCGTTGCCGGTACTGCTCTCGACTGCACGCACTGACCCAATTTGTAAACCACCAAACTCTGGAACAGGAGACGAGCGCCGTATCCACTTGACCACCGCACTCCTTGTCTGTATAATAATGAGGGCAATAAAACGCAGGAGTTGTTATGCGGGAACAGCAACGTCTAACACTGCTGAAAAGACAGCGGTCCTGCGATCTAGACTGTAGACTCTACTGTCTAGACTCTAGACTTTACAGTGTAGAGGCTGAAAATGTTTTAATTATTATTCCCATATACAACTAGATGTACCTAGGTCTAGAGTCGCCTGTGACGATGATGATGATGATGATAAAATAATAATAATAATAATAATAATAAGTACTTCATATATGTCCCATGAAGACATAGAAATAGCTGTGAGGCTTATTCTAAAGTAAAAATAATAATAAAAACTAAATATATGTAGTAGCTTAGAGTAATCCGAGGACAGGTGAGGGGAATATGTCTATGGTCAGCACAGGAACACATCAGAAAATATATCCTCCTGTCAGAAAGTATAATTTAGATTTATCATATTACTGTATCAGTAAAAGAAGAACTGGTGTGTAAGTTAATCTCGGACCAAGACTCTCCAGAATACAGTATATGGCATTATTGGGAAAAAAATCCATTGAAGAACTTTACGAATATATCTACTGTCAGATATGATCTTTGGGGTTATAACCTACTGTCAGTGAAGATATTTGGAGATAAACCCTATATGTTGTACAAAAAATAACTTTGGGGATATGTCCTACTGTCAGTGAAAAAAAAATCGGGACATGCTACTTTTATTGAAGAGCGTTGGGGACATATCTTACCATTCTTTAAATAAATTTTGGGTTATATCCTACTGTCAGTTAAGTACTTTGAGGACATAGTATATCCTATTGACGCTGAAGAACTTTAGGAATATATCCAACTGCTTTGGGGATATGTGTTTTTGTCAAAGAAGAACTTTGGGGATATAATCCTGCTGTAATTAAAGAACCTTGGGATATATCCTACTGTCAGTGAAGATCTTTGGTATTTTAACTGTATTCTCTTGTGAGAGAAATGGATCATGTTGCGTTAATTATAGGTTCCAGTGTCACATAAGGGCACCATGAAGAAAGACGGGCCATTACACTGCCCGGCACATTGTGATTGAGTTATGGGACTTATATATTTTGTAACGAAATTTAGATAATTTTATTTAATTTAATATAAAAACTGATTTTTCTGTTGTTCAAAAATATATTATTACGCGACATAAAATAGTTAACAGAATTGGTAAGCATCCTTCTGATGTGTAGGAGTCTGGACATATAGCGTGGGTTGTAATGTGCTGACCTTGGTACAAATATGACAAATCTTGAGAAATCTTTGAAAATTTTGTTTTCTTGAGCGTTGAGTAATCTGAAGTAATTTAGGAAGAAAATTAATGATTGCTGATCACTTTGAAATAACTAAAGAATTTTGAAACGTTGTAACTCATTTAAAAATTTGTTGAAGAAAGTAAATATATAATGGAAAGTTTGTAAGTCATTGTAATATATAAGTGATTTTGTGTTGGTCCTATTTTATAGATATATATCACACACACACATACAGTATATATATATTGGTTCTGGAACTAATAGGTGGCTGGGCTGAAGTAAACACATTGCTGTTTCTTCTTTATTGTAGAAAAATATACTTTCACAGATACTAAGTTCAGTTGAGAGTATATTGTCCCTTCTCTGTTAAGGGAAGTATCTCAGTGCACTTGTATAGGAGAACACTGGGTAACAAGTGATATGAGTCTGCCCGCTCTCTCCTGCTCAGGCTTCAAACGCAAGGAGGAGCGTGCACAAGGAGGAGAGGGCGAGGTATTTGCAAAATCAGCTTGACCTGGCTAATGGCTGCTATGTTGATGTTATACCTAGCCAGCTGTTTTGTCACTAGGGCAGTTCTTCTTTCAGGATACTCATTTGTACCAGTATCCAGAAGGGTCCTGACACTCCATGCAGCGACCATAAGAGGTTGTATAGTTTGTTTTGTTTGGAACTGTGATTATGATTGTGTTTTAGACCACATAAGGATGACCTTACTGGGTGCGGCTGCCTCGTCAGGTTGCTTCTTTACGCTGGCGAAGTTTAGGTCACCATTTCTCGCCCCCTCCCCATGTGGGGTGAGCACAGTCGCTCCTCGAAAGGGCTGCTCAATCACACAGACAGGACCGGATTCCACTGCTGCCTAGATCCCAGTGCATAAACGACCATCTTATCGATGCTGCTTATGTGCAGAGTTGTGACTAGAGACTCCCGGCAGTCATCTCTGCCTGTCCCCGTCGCCACTCGTCCGTCTCCATAGGACTTTTGGGGATAGAGGGGTTTGATGATGATGAGAAGTATGATAAGCTGGATGATGGCTGCGTGTTGCCCACTTTCGGTATCTCGGCTCCCACCTGTCCACAACCGTAGACATCGATGAAGAGATTCAGCATCGGATCAGATGTGCGTCTCAAACCTTTGGCGACTCTAAAATTGTATCTTCAGCTGTAGGGAGCTGAAATTATCTAAAAAGTTGCAAATATATCAAGCAGTGGTCCTCCCCATCCTGCTATATGGCAGTGAGACATGGGTCGCATACAGGAGACACCTCAAGGCACTTGAAAACTTTCACCAACGTAGTCTACCTTCCATCCTCCGAATTCGCTGGGAAGACAAGAGAACAAATGCCATTATTCTTGCTGACACCAACTGTAGGAGCATCGAGGCTACCATTATCCATGAACAACTACGTTGGACTGGCCATGTTACCCGCACGAGAAGGTGTTAATACTTTCGAGCTAGCCCGACTGCAAGCCGAGGCAGGCAACCGCCAACGCTGCCACCGCCCCTCCCGCAGTAGATGGAGCCTTCCATATGTGCAACGAATGTAATCGACGCTGCCGGTCCTGTGTTGGTCTCTTTAGTCACCTCAAAACTCACTAACCTAGGTGACGTCCCTAATACCTCATATCATTGTATCATAGCTGGATGATCGTCATACAAAAAAATTCCGAGTGACAGCAAAGTAGTAGTGTGTGTGTGTGTGTGTGTGTGTGTGTCTGTATGTTTATAGCTATTGCTTGGGTTGGCATGAATTGGCGTATGAATTTGTTTATAGGCACATATTGATATATGTGTGTGTGGGGGGGGGGGGGGACAGTGTGTAGATATGTGTGTGCTAGCTTGTGCGTGGGCGGTGAGCAAGGAAGTCCAGTAAAAGTATTTCTCATTATGGTGAGGCAGCAGGAATTTGGTGGGTGTGACTGAGGAGAAGTCAAGGACGACCCGGAACACTAAAGTTAAATTAAAATTCGTCCTCTGTTAATCATTAAAAAAAAGGCGTTGGCCGGCGAAGCTGAATTAAATTCCTTCCTCGGTGTCCCCATGGCACTCATTAGCGGGTTCTGAGGAAGAGGGGGGGGGGGGAAGGAGGAAGGTAAGTAAGATGGTGGGGGAGGGTAGGTGGTAGGAAATGATAAAGGAATGGAGTTAGGAAAGGAAGAAGTAACAGAGAGAGAGAGAGAGCTCGTCACGCACACATACAGCTCCACGTCTTGTTATATAATCTTTGAATTCTGGGTAACTATGGCAGCCGGCTTCTTGACTAACTACAAGCTAACGAATGAAGGGGCATCCGTTAACTTTGCGAAGATTTTACTTCCGAAATAAGTCCCTAAAGGCTAATATTTGTCAAATTAGCTGCCCCCAGGGTGAATACCCCCCCATCTTTGCCATCTTCTTTATGTCAGTTACCTCAGTCGTTCAGAGCCGATCTTTTTGATGACTTTTCACTATTACCTCTACTTTTTGCCATTTTCTTTTCCCTCTAACCTCTTCGACTGTAGTACTGCCTCACCCTTTGGGGGACTTGCAGGAAGAACTCAACCAAAGCTGAATTAATGCTGGCGAAGCTCACACTCCCCCTGATTCTGCAAATGCGAACTACGGTGGAGCTATGTATAAGTTAAGTAGACTGTGAACTGCAATCATGGCCTGTGATAATGGCAGTGTAACATCCACCAATGAACACTATAAGGATAGAGGGTATTGGTGGCCACACACCCTCTTCCTACTGTAGTGTGTGTGTGTGTGTGTGGACTAACGAATAAAAAATACAATCGTACACATACTGTATTTAGGAACAGTATCCCAACCTCTGCCACATACGCTGTAAGCAACCTGACCAGAAGTTTTGTTGCTCTCAGGTAGAGGACTTAAGGACAATTGGTGGCCTTACTCGTCCAGTGGAGTACGATATACCAACAAACCAGTCCATGGCACAGATACAGCCCCCTGCTCTTCTGTCATATGAGCATTCATCTCTCTCTTAAAATACAGAGGACCTCCTAGAAGGAATCAGAGACACTGAGTGGGCTCTCTCCCAGACAACTAATGAGCTGAAATCCTTAAAGGTCAGGAACAACACACTCTAACACCACTCGGTCGCAAAAGCCAGTGTACAAGCTTTGTCTGTGATCAATGATCATGCAGAAAGAGGAGTAGCCTTCCAAGATTTCTCAGGCCGCATCACCAAGGACGAACAGCAATTGCAGTATCTACTGCAGGCAGTTGCTGACCACAGGAAATCATTCCCTAATGCCCTCAAGCAGACTTTACTGGGCGACAATGAGTGAGACTGGTCCTCATACGACCCCTGCCTTGAGCACCAAATACCCACTTAGACTAAGTGGGGGGGGGGGGGGGCCAGGCTTGGGGGCTAGGAAATGATGTGTTATGAACATTAAGCATAGGCATAATATTGTTGAATTTCATTTGACTTGAGCAACCTCTAATTATTAAGATATTTAAAAGATATTTTACAGGCAATGTTTCTACCCCAAATGGAAACTTTTGCCAGGGTCTGTGACAAAAAAATGGCAAATTTTGTTTTTTGCCCTATATATATATATATATATATATATATATATATATATATATATATATATATATATATATATATATATATCTATATATATATATCTCATGTAGATCCACAATGGAAACGTGTGGATAAGATAAATCTTGATAAAATCACACAGGGAAAAGGGAAATAACGGAGCACCTTAGCTCTTGTCTTTATTCAAGACATCTTCAGAGGCAACTAAATTACATGGACTGAGTGAATGTCATGTTTATGACCTGACCTCATGTTTAGTAAGGTCACCCTGTGTCGTTAAACCTCTCTCGGTCCATGTACTCCAGTTGCCTCTGAAGATGTCTTGAATAAAGACAAAAGCTAAGGTGCTCCGTTATTTCCCTTTTCCCTGTGTGATTTTATCAAGATTTATCTTATCCACACGTTTCCATTGTGGATCTACATAATGTATATATATATATATATATATATATATATATATATATATATATATATATATATATATATATATATATATATATATATATATTTCATTTTTAGTCCATTTAACACGCGGACTTTGAACATATAATCAACGACCTCACCAGCAAGGAATCGAACCCTCGACCTACTGGGTGTAATAAATTTGGTTTTACTGCTTGTTCTTATTTAGAGGACATTTTTTTTTTAATTTAGAGATAGTTTTATCTGACATTTGCAAACTATTTCAGCATTGTGCTTTGAAACCTTTAAAACTTTTTACATTTATTATTACACTTTCCATATTAGATAATTTCCCACCAATCACATTTCAGGATACAATCATTCTGACAAATTCTTAAATAGATATGCTAGGCCTCACAATTTCCTCTAAAATGTCATTGATGCCACAAATCCACAGCATTGTTAAAGCTGCCTTCCAAAAGCTGGGCCTGATGTACAGATGCCTTAGCTCTTCATTCTTGAGCTGTTGCTTCAAGTTTATAAGGGATTCATTCGACCTAACTTGGAGTACTCCTATCATATCTGTTTCTGTTTCCTCTCGTCCAGGCCCACGCACCGAGTCGTTACTCGGTTTCATTGTCTGGCTCGGGTTTTGTGGCATGGAGAGGCGTCTGTAGTCCCGCTTTCTTCCCTGCTCCATTGTTTTATTTCTCCTGTTTGTTTTTCCCCTCGCCCTGACCACACACTGAGTCTGTAGTCCGTTACGTTGTCGAACTTATATTGCCCACATTATGTTCTCGGACGGGTGGCGGCTGCTCATATTGATCGGGTTCAGGCGGGGCAGGTGTGCGGGAGGGGGGTCCTCTACCTTCTCTCGTCTCCTCCCTCCTTCTCCCCGGCTCTCCCTTTTCGTTTTCTATTTACACGCCTGTTCACCGGCCTCTCTTCTTCACCAGAGTTGTTCGCCATCGCCCTCTCCCCACCCCCAGAAGGTGCAGTACTCGGCCCGAGGTGCTAGACCAGGTTCCGACAGAAAGGCCACTCCGCCTGTTCAGCCCACACCCCGTGCGTGGACGCCAACAAGTCCGACCCGGGTCTCTGCACGGTGCGCTCTGAGTGGGTGACGCTGCCGGAGATGTGACCTCCAACATTTTCTGGCAGCGGCTTCATCACCGTTGGGCGGCAGCCTCTAGCTCCGCCAGACACAGGGACGTCCCCTCTCTCCTGGAGGAACCAGGATCTCTGTTCCCGGTTGCGGATGTGATGCCTTCGAGGCCCCTCGGGGACAGACCAGACCACTCTACCGAGGATCTCAGGCCGAGGTCCCCCAACCCCTCCGGCTTTTAAGTCGGCCACAGCGGAGCCCACCTCGCCCTGCCCTGGGGCTTTGAGCTCTCTACGGTGCTCCCCCTCACCCATCCGGAAGTTGAGTGCTCACTCCTCCTCCAGTCGCCAGTGTCACTGCTTCGGGAGTCCCGCTAACTCCTCCTCTCGCAAGCACCCTCCACCCCAGGTCGCCTAGGACATCGGCCAAGGTGAAACGGGCACGCAAGAATGAAGCAGCGGTCCTCGAGCCCCGCGACTCCGCCAGGGCCCCAGCTGGGTTGTCAATGTAGCCCAGACACCAGAGTGGCTTTGGAGAGGAGGTCCTCACCCCTGCAAACCTCAAATTTTACCAGCCCTAGCCAGGTGGCTCAGCTAGGGTTGAACGTTCTCCCCTGCCACCCTCCTACCCACCCCCCTTTCAACCCCTCGGAGGCCAGGCGACATTTCACGGTGTCGCTGGGGAAGACGGGCCCTCCACCTCCTCCAAAGCTCCATCTAGGCCGGCCCCAGCCGCCCAGGCATCGCAGCTGGAGACGTTGGAGGCCCTGTGTTCCTGGTTCTGGGCTCAGCAGAAGCAGGCTCGGTCCTCCTCCCCCTTCCCGGATCCCTGAGTGTTCTCAGAGTCAGGTTCCAAGCCAAGAAGGACCGGGTCCTCACAGGGGCTGCCTGACTATTCCAGCCCCTACAAGGCCCAGGCCTTAGTTAGGAGAGGTGACTTCCCTCACACCGATGGGCGCCCCCTTCTCTTTAAAGTCACTTGATGACATCATCTGCCAGGGGGCGTACAAGTTTGCTCGGGTCCCACGGGACTGATGTGTGCACTGGCAACAGGAGAAATTGGCCATTTTTTTTAGAGAGTAAAATGGGGGGAGGGCATAGTTCTCTCTCCCTGGTCTGACCTAGAGGTCCGACGACAGGCGGACGACTTATGCTCGGAATACTTCGACTTCCGGCAGTTCCGCCTGTCGAGAAGGGTGATGGCACCAGCTCTGTCGGGAACATCCCTGGTCGTGGCCATTGGCCCCTTCGACTCTCTGGTCTCCTGTTCAATGCTGTCCACTGCACGTCCTTCCCGAGTGGCAATGCTACAGGATGGTAGGAGGTGAGTCCGGGCGGCCGGCCAGGCCCTCTTTCCATGGAAGAAGGTGAGCCTGGACTTCCAGTCCTCCCTCTCATGGCAGGCCTCTCAGGTAGCCCAGGCCACCCTGACTACAGATGCCATGGAGAAGCAGACGGTGGTCCTCGCCTTCTTCACCACGGCAAGACTAGCCCAACTCGGCGCCTGGTTGAAATCACTGGCCGACAACCCAAACTCCCCCCACCCACACTCGGCATCCGGCATCTTCGAGGCCTTATCCACCCTCGTAGCTGGACTCGCCTCCACCTCGGCCATCAACCTTCACCTTCAGCTGGCTAAGGCGGTAGGGGGCTGGTTGAACCTCCGGCAGGAGCTATTCAGACATCCTCGGTCGGGGTGCCTGCTGTCAGTCAGAGGTCTGGCAGACAAGTTGCAGCAGGTTATAGAGGAAGCTGACCCTGGGAAGACCCCAAGTCCTGTGACTTACTGGGTTTAGCGGCTTAACTGGCCTTCCTGAGGACCCACACCCACTATCACAGGTCTGGGAAGGGGGTCAGTGGAAATTGGCATCCTGCTTCATGGCAAGATACCTGTCTCACCAGGTGTCAGATGCACCCTGCGTGGCAATGGGTCTCGACCCACAGACAGCATGCAAGTGAAAACAAATTAATTAACTTAATCTAAGAATAAATTAAATTCAAATGGCCGTGAGTGTACTCACTGCTCCCCTTACATCCTAGCACCCTCCTTCCTGTAGAATGTAGCAAGTGCATTAGCAAGCTCATCTCTCTGAAATAAGGGCTTTGAAACTTACTGAAAAGCCTAGTGCATGCACTTAGTCCTACCCTTCCTTCGTCTCCATCTCACTGTTATTCCTGATGAAGGTTTTGGGAAGGAATGACCCCTGAAACATAGTCAGGTATGCAGTAGCACGGCGCAGGCCCTTTGGCCGCCTTTCTGTGCATGTACCTATTCTCTCTTTTTTCCCATTTTCTACAACTGCTAGTTGCAGCCTAGTTTAGTCTAGATGTGTTTACCCTGTCACCTCTTAGGTTCCCACCTAGGGTAATATCTTATGAGGTGCTATTAGCATGTACACTAGCTTTACTCACTCACCAAAAATAGGCTTTTCAGCAAGATTCAAAGCCCCTAATATATATGGAAAAACACCGAATGGGAGCACCACAATGATGACCTGCCCCTTGCCCAGCACCCCCTCTAGGTATGGCTCTGTATATTACCCTGAGGGTCAGTTTGTCTGTTGATATATTACTCTGGGATGCCATATTTCTGGTGATATACTACTCTGGGAGATCATCTGTCTGGCGATGTAATATCAATGGAGACCATCTGCCTGGTGATATATTACTCTGGGAGACCATCTATCAGGTGATATACGACCCTGGGAGACCATCTGTCTGGTGATGTAATGCCTAAGAAGACCATCTTTCTGGTGATGTAATGTCTAAGAAGACCATCTGTGATATATTACTCTGGGAGACCATCTGTCTGGTGATGTATTACTCAGTGAAACCATCTGTCTTGTGATATATTACTCTGGGTGTCCGTTTGTCTGGTGGTATGCTACTCTGGGAGACCATCTGTCTGGTGTAAGTGTTTCTTTTGCCCTCCTCCAAGTTCTACCTGGATTACAGTTTTGGGGAATACAAGCCTGCAACATTCATGACTCCATCACTCTCCCTTTGGGGGTTGAATATAAAATACATTTACTCCTCATTCTATATTAGCACTCACCTTCACCAGTATTCTATCTCTGATAAATACTATGTTGATTCTTGGCAGGGAAATATTAGCCTCCCCCCCCCCCCCCACTGTCCCAATTCATCGTGCTTATGTCCCAGGCTTCAGCCAGTAATGTGTATTGTCGTAAATCCGGAGTGTCGTGTACTCTTACTTGACTGTCTTCTTGATTTACAATGTTACTTTTAGAGGAGCTTGTGGTAAGACTGTTTATATATATATATATATATATATATATATATATATATATATATATATATATATATATATATATATATATATATATATATATATATATATAAACACATATATACAGTATGTAGCTTCACATCACTTTAAACCTTATAACTAAAGCTCCCATCATTAAAGTTCATCACAAATTTGGACTAATGCATTTTCTGTATCGTCTCTTAACCGGAAATTCTGACATTTTTCTTTAATTACTTTCAATTTTCGTACATTATATATGCTACACACTATGTACAACTTATCGCTTCCAGGGTGTCAGTATAGGTAGAAGAATCATTTTTACTGGAAGCTGAGAAAACTTGACCACTGAATGGGAGCGGTTTCGGTGGAATAAGCCCACTATTTATAACGTTGTGTCCTCGGTCCCAAGAAGAATTTAGGAGGTTATAGAAAATGGAGGCCATTGGATGGGCTATTGAGATTCTGTACGATCTGTGTTGGTAAATATTAAAAATTAATGTGATTTCTACCCTTGTATTTTCGATATTTCTCTTCATATCCACTTTTTTAATAGATATCTAATTATCGTTGTTTAAAACCTAAACAATAACCTTAAAAGATTATAAATAAGGAGATAGATGGCACATTATAATAATCATAAAATAAGGGTCTTCATCTATTATTCTTTCAAGCATGTAAACCTGAGATGATATAGTGAAAAGTAAACTGACAATCAACCTTCCATTCATGAATTTTCCTGCTTTCTCCAATCCCCTCCCTCTGATGAGGAACTCTCATACAATCTTCCCCCTTCCACCCCCCCCCCCCTACCCCTTGTCGTATGATATCAAACACCTTCAGTAATCAAGGCTTTATTCGACTCATAAATCCATTATACATCTGCAACAGAACAAAACAAAACCCAATTAGAACAAGAGAACATTTAAAGTAAAGGTAAACACAAACATAATTTATTTCATAATATGACATTCACTCCGGCCAACATAATCAATCAAACATCATAGCCGCATCGCTGGGGTTCTCTTCGCTGCCGAGTAGAACGACGAAGAGGTAACTCCTGCATGATGCTAGGATTCAGCAATGTCGTCCCGGTATCTCCCTCTACAGCAACTCCCTCACCACTATCCAACATTTCTGGCTCCACTGAAGATGAGTTTGATCCGAAATTGTCACTTTTGTATATCAGCTGTGAGTTGATCGTCAATCTTTGCACTGTTCTGTTGGTGGGAGGATGTTGATAAATCCAGATGGGAAGGAGGAGATGGGGAAGGGCCTGACAACCCGAGCTGGCAGCTGTCGCCACGGTAACTCGAAAGGAAGAAACAACTGTTAGAGTGACAATCAGTACTTAGTGGCCAATGTTGACCCGACACCTTGACCTGACGCACCCAGCCCGCGGTACACTCCCCACCCTCACCACTGGATGAGAAGCCAGAAACACTCCAAACTACACCAGGAGAGAAATGAGGACTCCCTACTCCAACCAGGTGAGGAACTATGAATTCCTAATTACATCATATGAGCAGGGCCGGTGCAAGATGATTTGGCGCCCTAGGCAAGCCTTTAGATGTGCGCCCCCTTGAAAGTTTTGATAAGCTAATGTAGGTACAGTAACCCATGACTACATTGTTTTCATCTTGTGGCTTTATTACTTCACCCATGCAAATAAGCAATTATTGTTATTACATGAAGTCAATAAATTCTTGACGTAAACTTCAGAGGTCAGGTAACCTTGCCTCATCCCGACAAAGACAGGGAAGGGGCGGCTCAGCCGCCCAGGCAGTAAGGGAGTGGAGGGGATGGTGGGGTTGGGAGAAGGGTTCCTCAGATGTCAGCCTTCAGGTCACTGCTCGACAGTTCTCCAGGCCGCCAAAGATAAGGACCCGGGTTAGTCCCTCCGGGGGGTTAACGAATAATATTAAAAAAGAAAACACAGTCGGCTACCGTCTACCTACCCTCGCCTCCCTCCGATCCCTCACCCTTCTAACATCCTGCTCCGACCCTCCACGCCTCCACCACAGTGTCCACCACAGTTTTCCCTTCATATTTAATTTTATCCAAGTTTGCCCTGAATTTGTGGCGCCCCCAGATGTTGGCGCCCTAGGCGATCGCCTAGTTCGTCTAGTGGGTAGCGCCGGCCCTGCATATGAGGAACAAGAGCCATCTCCAACACCCTGTGTAAGCTGGAGGTCCTACCCGGACCACGTGGTACATCTGCAGCTGAAGTGAGGTAACGGCTTAGCAGTCAGATACAACGGCCATCAAGACAGTGGGAAGGACTGTGTTGGCGCCAATATCAGGTCACAAGAATTTCTACAGACCAGCTCCTACAGTACCAGATATAAAGTTAATCTATATGTTGACTCTATGTTTCTTATGTTTCTGTATTGAAAGCTTTTGTCAATCAAGTGACCCACTCCCCGATTTCATCATATGTAACTTATCATCTCTATTCATTGTATATTTTCAGCCTTCTGGCTGCCATGTTTTTTTAATAAACCGTTAAGTTTTATTATTATTATTATTATTATTATTATTATTATTATGACGTGCATTGGGAGGGTAAGGCGCCTACTGGCTGACCGTACCTTAGAGCAATGGCGTCTGTGAATAATTGTTTATTAAGGATGAAAACGTTTGCTCTTATCGGCAATGTTGTTAGCCAGTTCAAGAAGACCACCTCCTGTGCTATACATATTTTTCTTCTTGAAGTTCTCTGGCAAATGCTGCAACACTTGCTGCAGTTTATCACTTTGGGTGTGCTGTCGTTCTGTCGTAATGGACCGTCGAATCTTGTTTAATTCGTTGGCATCAACTTGATTTCCTGCATTCTGAGCTATTATGTGCTCAGTGAGGGCCGCCGTGAGCTTGACAGAGTTCTGATGTTCTGTCGCGGCAAGCTCAACTGAATAAGTCAATCCCATTCCTTCTAGTCTTGGTGGTAGTGCAAGGAATGACGTTTCTGCTGGGGTTAAATAAGTGTTTTTTCATTAGCTTGACGTTCATAGTGTTCTGGCTTCACAATGAGGAAGGAATTGCTGTCATTTGGGTGGTACTTTTACTACTACTACTATCCTCCCCCAATAGCCACACATTCACCGCCATTTTATTACCTTAAAATTAAATGTCCTTATACATAAGTAGCAACCCTAGCTGTGTTGAGTTGGTTGAACAGCAGATCTATGCATCACTCAGTGACTGTTGCCTCATAGTCAATATCTGCACCTGTTGTCGGCTTTGGGGCAGATGCTCTCGTTCCCCTGAGGCAGAGCAAAGCCGACCTAAGGAGAGAGAAGGACAGTCGACATCTCATCCAGGCTGTAACATAACTTCTGGGCTGCTGCTTCTGTTCGGATAGCACCTCCGCGAGTCTGGCATAGAAGCATCTTGCACTTGGCCCCATCCTACCACAGGTTGTGAACACCAGAGGAATGAAGCTGCCTTGATCAACGTTCTGAATTCTCTCCCCATATGCCCTTATCTTGTCATTTTCGTTCCTCCTGTATGCAGCATCGAGGGCTTAGTTACGATGATGTGCGGCCATGGGATAAAAATCCTGATATCGAAGAATTCTCGCTGTCCTCGAGTCCAGAATCCTCAAGCACTGACGTCAACACGGAATTCTTTGGATGTGTTAGAAGTTCCATGTTGGTTATTCTCACCGTCCAATGGAAGGAAAGTTGGTTCTACCAACACATCATGATAGATTTCCTTCCACATATTTGCTGTGAGGTCCCTTACCTCGCCATGCCTCATGCATATGAAGCCCCCTTTCTTGCACACCACGGCGTGATCGACGTCATAGGAAGAGCCACACACGCATTGGGAGGGCAAACCTTCTACTGGCCTACCGTACCTTAGCGCAATGGCATCTGTAAATTCTTGTTTATTGAGAGAAACCATTTGCCCTTATCGGTAACGTAGTTAACCAGTTCGAGGCGCCCACCTCCTGCGCTACAGCTACTTTTTTTTCATATTCTCTGGTACTTGCAGCATCAGTTGCTGCGACTTATCACTTTGGCCTTCTGTCATTTTGTCGTAATGGACCGTCGAATCTTGTTTATTTCACTGGTATCCACCTCCCCTGTTATGTTCTGAGCTATTATGTGATTAGTGAGGGCTGCCGTGAGCTTAACTGAGTTTTAATGTTCGGTGGCAGCAATCTCCTCTTTATTGGTCAATCCCATGCCTCCCAGTCTCGGTGGTATTGAAAGGCTTGACCTTTCTGCTGGGGTTAAGTGAAAGTGTTTCACTATTTTTTTAATAAAATGTACGCTAATGGCTTCTTCCAGAGGGTGGAGGAGGTGTTCTATAACAGGGATAGTGCACATCCGGAAAATCCAGCGATGTTTGACTCCATGGGTGAATGCTGCAAAAGCTGCATGTGGTTCTGTTTTAGCAATATCAGACAGAGCATTGATTTCCTTCACCCACTCATTTACCTTTCCCGTTACCTTCATGCTGATTACTGTTGCTGATTTTTTTTAGACGCGGCTCCCAGCCTCCCACAATAGCCACACCTTCGGCGCCATTTAATTGCCTTAAAATTAACTATCCTAATACAGAAGTAACTACCCTATCTGTGTTGAGTTAGTTAAGCTACAGATCTATGTAGTATTCAGTGACTGTTGCCTCATAGTCAATATCTACTACTGTTGACGGCTTTGGGGTCGATGCTGTCGTTCCCCTGAAGCAGAGCAATGCAGACCTAAGCAGAGAGAAGGACAGTCGATATCTCAACCAGGTTGTTACGTAACTTATGGGCTGCTGCTTCCTTTCAGGTAACACCTCTGGGAGTCTGGCAAAACAACATCTTGCACTTGGTCCCATCCCACCAGAGGTTGTGAACACAAGAGGAGTTAAGCTGCCCTGATATCCATTCACAATTCTCTCCCCAAATGTCCTGATCTTGTCATTCTCGTTCCTCTTGCGTGCAGCATCGAGAGTGCTGTACTGTCTGATACCATCAACATAAAGTCCTGTACTATCTACTACCGTCAACATGAAGTGCTGTACTGTCTGATAACGTTAACATGGTGTACTGTACTCTCTGTTACCGTCAACGAATCCATTTGGCACTGTTACCGATTAACGAACATAGTGTAAATGATAAAGAAACAGTGTTTCCTCATAAAAAAAATATATATTGTTAATGATATAAATTAACCATGGAATAAGTAAAAAAAAGTTGCTATATGTTTACCGATAATGAACGTGAGTGTACACAACTGAATTTAGTCACCTTATGGTCATAGCTGTTAATATGCTGCCACCAACGCACGTTTATTTAGCTATATTTCTGTACCAAGTAACCCAAACTGGCCTTTCATGTACATTCACCTAGAAATAAGAGTCACTATCCATCAAATTCACACACACACACAACACACACACACACACACACACACACACACACACACACACTTAATAATATACAGACAAAGGTCACTTTCAAATTCCTAGAATTTGCTCACGAACTCACACGTGCTCACAACAAAAGAGCTGTACCGACACTCTGCATGTTATTGCTCTCTGTCACTCCCACTTTTTTGTATTGACAGATGTTTGCATGTCTATCAGGGGAGACGACCCTGTGTGTACCAGGACACCTTTGTAGCACAGCAAGGGTGACGCTATACTGACCAGCTAATGTAACACTCTTTACTCAAGATGGGAAGGGCACAAGATTTATAAGTTTATTGTTAGTTTTGCCTTTATAATCAAGTATGTTTCAAAGAGGTGACACAGAATGCTGAAGCGAAGAGAAGAGTAAAACAAGAAGAGAAAAGTCAGGTATCTGTCTTCATGATCAGTTTCGATATGATAGGATGAACGCCCGTTATATTCTGGCGTCAGTTAAGAAAAACTAAATATGTTGTATCACTCATAAGCCAGAGCGTGTCCATATGAACTTTACAGCTCATCAAAAAAAAAAAAAAGTTGTAACTCACACCTGACAACACCATCACAATATTGCGAAAATATTGGCAGATTACACTCTTCAAATATTATATGATACATGTACCACCTTACACCACGTGTAGAACATGAGCCACTTTACACCACGTGTAGTACATGGACCATATTACACATGTTGTACACCCTCCCACACTTCCAACTGCTACAGTCAGCGTTGTCAATCCTAGTCCCCGAGAGTCGTGAACCACGGGAGTATGAACCCGTGTCCGAAGCATTCACTCCTCCAGTTTATAGGGTGTTTTACCCAGATTTGGACACTCAGATATGTATAATATAATTCCTTTACATTATTGCTATTAAGTATATGCCCTGACTGTGGCAGATTCACTCACCACATCTCAATGTTTCTTGTTGTCAATCCTTATCCATGAGAGTCGTGAACCACTGGAGTATGAACCCGCGCCCGAAACATTCACTCGTTACGTGGAATGGGGGAAGGTGTGAGAGGATAGAGACGGGTGAGCTGAGAGGGGGGGGGGGGGTGATGGGGAGGTAAGAAGGGTAGGTGTGGAAGGTGGTAACAGAGATGGGAGAGTGGCAAGGTTATCGCCCGGTATTTTAAACACCTGCTTCCAGGTCGTGTTCTGCCAGTCAGTAAAAGCAGCACGTTTATCATCGATGTGTACTTTGATTGCCTCGTCATTTTCATCAAACCAGTCCTGGTGTATTCCCTTGAACTGACCGGCGGTCTCTCTGCAGGTTTTTGTCAAAACTGTATTAAGAGTATTCCATTCGGCACTGGGATTCATGTTGTTTGTTATGTTGATTATAAGCCCATATTAGAGCTGCTCTCTGAAAGCATGTGCTACTGCTGGATCCTCCAGACGCTTAGTATTAAAACCTCTTCTGGAGGTTTGTTGCCTTTGCCGTTTTGGGGCACGTGAAGTGAGAGCTTGGCTCTGACAAGTCGTTGATCAGTGTCACTGTGGCCTGAGCCATGCATGGCACAAATGATGAGAACATCTCGGCGATCTCTTTCTCTGACAATAATGTAGTCAATGAGATGCCAGTGCTTGGATCGTGGGTGTTGCCACGATCCCTTGAAGTTGTTGGCCTGCCTAAACAAGGTATTGGTGATAGTGATGTTGTGAGCAGCACACTTGCTGAAAATGAATAAGCCATTGGCATTACACTTGCCTAATCCATCTCTGCCAACTCTGGCATTGAAGTAGCCAAGGAGCACAACCTTGTCTTCTCTGGGGATAAAAGTTAGCACTCTGTCGTGGTGGGCATAAAGCACCTCCTTGATGTCATCCTCTGCATCTCGTGTTAGGGCGTATGCACTGATAAGAAGGCATGACGTGAGTAATTCAGTGGGACTCGAAGCGTCATGAGGTGCTCGTTGATCCTAATAGGCATTTCAGCTAGCCTGTGTAGGATGCGTTGGCGGATGGCAAAGCCAACTCCATAAATGCGGTTTCTCTCCGCAGCAGGCTTACCCTTCCAGAAGAAGTTATAGCCAGATCCCCATTCTGTGAGTTGACCCTCATCTGGGAGTCGGGACTCACTGATGGATGCTATGTCGATGCTATACCTAGCCAGCTCTTTTGCCACAAGGGCAGTCCTTCTTTCAAGACGCTCATTTGTGCAAGTATACAGAAGGGTTCTGACATTCCATGCAGCGACCATAAGAGGTTGCATGGTTTGTTTTTGTTTTGATCTGTGATTATGATTGTGGTTTCGACCGCATTAGGTTGATCTTACTCGGTGCAGTTACCAAGTCAGATTGGTTCTTTTGGCACAATATGTTTAGGATACCTTTTCTAACCCCCTCCAAATGTGAGGTGAGCAGAGTGACTCCTCAAAAGGGCTGCTCAGTCGCACAGACAGGACCGGATAGCACTGCTACTTAGAACCCAGTGCATAAACGACCATCTTATATCTGCCGCCCATGTTCAGAGATGTGACTAAAGACTGCCGGTAGTCATCTCTGCCTGTTCCCATCGCCACACCCACCCACACACGCGTTTTGGATAGTGTGTCTTAAATGAAATCTTCCCTTGTAACTTGTTATTCCCAAAGAAAATAATCACGTAGAACTGTCAGCAGGACAATGGGTGCCTGAGGACTACCAAGCAAGCCGTTTGTATCGATCCATAGTACAGTATATTCAGCGCATTTCAGATAGGTTGTTTTTGCTTTTCATTTGAAGTAGCTGTTCATCAGTATCATTCGGAAATATAGTATGTTAAATTTAATTATCGACATAACTGGTAGAACAGGAACCTCTATAATAACAATGGAACCCAACGGCTTGGCCAGGGGTGGGGGGTCAACGGCTTGGCCAGGGGTGGGGGGTCAACGGCTTGGCCAGGGGTGGGGGTCAACGGCTTGGCCAGGGGTGGGGGGTCAACGGCTTGGCCAGGGGTGGGGGGTTAACGGCTTGGCCAGGGGTGGGGGGTCAACGGCTTGGCCAGGGGTGGGGGGTCAACGGCTTGGCCAGGGGTGGGGGGTCAACGGCTTGGCCAGGGGGGGGGGTCAACGGCTTGGCCAGGGGTGGGGGGTCGGCGGCTTGGCCAGGGGTGGGGGGTCAACGGCTTGGCCAGGGGTGGGGGTCAACGGCTTGGCCATGGGTGGGGGGTCAACGGCTTGGCCATGGGTGGGGGTCAACGGCTTGGCCAGGGGTGGGGGGTCAACGGCTTGGCCAGGGGTGGGGGGTCGGCGGCTTGGCCAGGGGTGGGGGGTCAACGGCTTGGCCAGGGGTGGGGGGTCAACGGCTTGGCCAGGGGTGGGGGGTCAACGGCTTGGCCAGGGGTGGGGGGTCAACGGCTTGGCCAGGGGTGGGGGGTCAACGGCTTGGCCAGGGGTGGGGGGCTAACGGCTTGGCCAGGGGTGGGGGGTCAACGGCTTGGCCAGGGGTGGGGGGTCAACGGCATGGCCAGGGGGGGTTCACCGGCTGGGCCTGGGGTGGGGGGTCAACGGCTTGGCCAGGGGTGGGGGGTCGGCGGCTTGGCCAGGGGTGGGGGGTCGGCGGTTTGGCCAGGGGTGGGGGGTCAACGGCTTGGCCATGGGTGGGGGGTCAACGGCTTGGCCAGGGGTGGGGGGTCAACGGCTTGGCCAGGGGTGGGGGGTCGGCGGCTTGGCCAGGGGGGGGGGTCAACGGCTTGGCCAGGGGTGGGGGGTCAACGGCCTGGCCAGGGGTGGGGGGTCAACGGCTTGGCCAGGGGTGGGGGGTCGGCGGCTTGGCCAGGGGTGGGGGGTCAACGGCTTGGCCAGGGGTGGGGGGTCAACGGCTTGGCCAGGGGTGGGGGGTCGGCGGCTTGGCCAGGGGTGGGGGGTCAACGGCTTGGCCAGGGGTGGGGGGTCAACGGCCTGGCCAGGGGTGGGGGGTCAACGGCTTGGCCAGGGGTGGGGGGTCGACGGCTTGGCCAGGGGTGGGGGGCTAACGGCTTGGCCAGGGGTGGGGGGTCAACGGCTTGGCCAGGGGTGGGGGTCAACGGCTTGGCCAGGGGTGGGGGGTCGACGGGGTCCTCTCCTTAGTCTCTCCGCGATCCGCCACTGAGCACAATCATCTTTTACATTAATGAAGTTATCACGGTGAGAATGGGTACCACATTACTGTTACTGACACGAAGAATCGGTAAATCGGTTTAATGTTTATTGGTTCACCATCTTCATATAATAAACTGTGTATATACGAGTATTCCACCCATATTTGGAGAGAGAGAGAGAGAGAGAGAGAGAGAGAGAGAGAGAGAGAGAGAGAGAGAGAGAGAGAAAACATAGGTTTCGTATTATTAAGGATAGAAGATATCAACATCTTAATCAATAAAAAAATGTTTTCAAGTTATAACAATGTTGGGGTTAGCAGCCTGACCCCACCTCACCGTCGCAACATCTCTTCACTTGCCAAGCTCCCATTCACTCCCAGACTCCCTCTTCCCCTCACATTGTCCCGCGCTACATATGGGTCAACTTAATGACTGATTCTGACTGACAACTTAGTTGGTTTCGTGGTTCACGTAGGGAGATGATGATCCGACTATTATTCCAGCATGTACACACGAACACACACACACACACACGCGCTGTTGCCACGCCAAAGACTATACAAGAAAGACGGGAAAGCAAGGCGAAAACCGTGTATGCCACATAGCATATAGTTGGCTTCGGGATCAACAAATGTTGTTAGTGTGCAAGGTGCGGGTCGTCTGTACACTCGCAACAAAAAGTATCGGTGCATACTGTAGTCTGACAATTTGAGACCAGTGACGAAAGGTATTGGGAAAGGCGAGTTGTTCTAGCCGTATGTTGGCAGTCCTGTAATCCTGCTGAGCTGCGACCGTTGATGTATGGAGATATATTTCGTCTGTCTCATTCCACACGTTTCGAATCTCAAAAATATCAATATAGAAGCACCCACATATTGATCCGTTTCATAATGTCATTGTATACTGAACATTGTGTAATCTAAATGTAATACTTTACGGTCCCTTTGATAATAATTTCAGATAGGTAGTGGCTTATTTACCAATTGTTCAACCCCCCCCCCCCCCGTAATCAGCTGTGTCACGTTACTTCTATCTTATCACCCATATTATTGAGTAACATCTGATATTGGGTCCTGTGTGTGTGAAATATATAGGAAGTGAAAAGAATGACATGGGAATATCCTTTATTATGTTAGTACTTGGTGTAACCACCACCCGCTTCTATGACGGCATTCAACCTGCGGGGCATTGATGCTACAATCTTAGATGTCAGGTCAGGTCCTTCAGGATTTCGTTGCCGTAACCATGCCTCCAAGGCACGGGTGAGGACATAGTCTAGAGTCAGGTGACGTCCCGCTGAAGGAGTGTTGTATTTGTTCATAGCCGACCATACATGCTCTATCGGGTTGAGATCCGGGTGGATGTGGGAGAAGTGTGATATATGGATGTCGCCCAAACCACTCCCACATAATGCTTGCATAAATGTTCACATGACTTAAGTAAACATTTCATTAAGAATTTACAGCAAAAATGACAATATTGGGAGAAGGTTTAGATAAAGCAAGGATATGGAAGACAAGTGTTGCGATAATATTGTGCTTCAATGTTGTGACAATCTAAACAATGAGTTAGAGCGTACCATATGAGGCAGTTATATCTGTCCATGTGATTCCCACTCAGGCTACACCGTATAAAATAGGTTCTTCGTCCCCTATACACAGCTCTCTTGTAAATAAGCTTACGACAGACATTTCTTGACTGTGATTTATAATAAAACCAATAACTTTATAACGCATGTTTTGAAAATTTATAAGAAACATTATAGCTAAGCAAAGTTTTAACTTCCCAAACAAACTGGTAACACATAGTATTCTAATTATTAAATATGGTTCTTCAGTGGCGCAACATTACGAGAGATAATCCCTCAAATGTGTAACTTTACGATTTTGTATGAGACAAAATGAAAACGATGAGGGGTCTTGACAACATCTACTGAGCCAACAAGAGTTGCAAAGTTCATTTTGAAATTTGTTATACCCCTGTGTAAAAATATCAACTAGGAAACGCAACGCCGCAATACATCATTAAAAGGAAATCCCAAATACACAGGCAAGAAAATATTTTAGCCATAATCTTACCAGGAACTTTGGTGTAATCTCCTTAGCTGAATATATTTACACAGTGCTTTGGCCTCGAGGGCAACATTATACAGCACTTGGCTCTCTCCTCCAGTCCTGCTAATGGAGGGATAATCATGATAAAGTCAACAACAAACACAGCTTTATCCCATGGTTAAGTGACACTGATGGAAGGTCTTGTACATAATCCTTCATACCATAGCAGTGAGGCAACAAAGGTTTGAGCCATCAACAAAGACGATAGGTGCACAATGTAACATAAACCAGCATTTCGGAGTTCTGTCTCTCTGGTTCTATTGACAGGGTATCTGCCTTTGTTTATCTCTGACTGTCCCTCTTTCTATCAATTTGTATGTCTCTCTGTCTAGCTATCTTTCATACCATATTTGCATAAGCCTTAAGACGAGAAATGGACACCTAATGATTTACTTTCCTCCCGTGTGCATAGAAATTAAACATTACGTGTTGCTTAATGAAAATTAAATGACTCTTGAGAAAGAGATGAAAACAGACGGACAGAAAGACAGACACACAAAGAAATTGAGTGTTGCAATGAACAAAAAATGTTGATCCTGTATGTTATGTCCAATTAATACTGAGAGGATTTTTCTTATGTTATTACTTCACTCCTCCGACCACAGGACATCATCAGAGATCATCATACTTCATTAGGGTGTGCCATAGGAGGGAAGATCAGCTAAAACTAATGGCCCATCACTTTTTTGGTAGATTTTAGTGTATATAAACAGAAAATAATTTCAGTTTCAATATTTTGCAACCTTTTGCTAGGTAAATTTTAGCGTGAAATTTATCGAAAATCTAACGTACAGCTGCATTAGTGCATTACAATTAAATAGTGAACATTGCTTTCTGACTTCATTCTTTAACAACCCAACTAACAATATTTTTTTCTGTTTCAGATTCTGATGCATTTATAAGTTGATAATATTTGCGATGGCTGCTTGTGTCAGGACGAGGAACCAAAAATCCAGCCATCTCAGTCACTATCTTGGGTCTGGGAGAGAGCTCCTGAAGTCGGAGTTGCCTACATTGAGAGATGCTTTGAGATACGGTGTTTTAATCAGGCAAATCAGTGAAAAGAACCAAAGAACTTACACAAACAAAGACATTGCCAGTGATATGACCAAAGCTGTCTTGGCACAGTACACTCTGGCTAACGCTCAGTTCAAGCCTCCAGTCATAACAAGTCAGAAGAAGATTAGTGAGAGACTGCTAGCCAGTTGGGAAAAGGCAAGAGATATCTCTCTTGGGAGAGGAAAATTTGCAGTTAAGGACAGCTTTGCCAAGCAACTGGACCAGTTATTTGACATAGTTACTTGCAAGTGCCCAATTGTTCTCTGTCCTGAGATTGGATGCGATCGTGACTGTAAATCCGAGGCCCACATCTCCTGTATTTGCAAGCGTGAACTGAAGATTCCTGTGATCGAACTGGCATTTGTCAAAGCACAGAGAGAGAAGACTGGCAGTATAGGGGCTCTCATGATTTCTAGCCAAGATATTCCGGAGTCCAAGAGACAGGAGGCTGCCACAGAGAGACAGAAGAGGAGAAGAGTTGCCGAGGAAATGAGACTTGAGAAGGCCCAGGGTGAGGTAAAAAAGGCCGATGATTGGAGTCAAGCTGATTCAGAGTTTAATGACTTCCCCATGGCTGATCCGAGTGCTGACCAGGAGAATGGTGACTTTGTCCCTAACCCAGAAAATAATGATCCCAAACCTTCCAGGCATAAGATTCGAAATAGGAAGGATATCCCGAGCATAGCTCTGGCCAGCATGCGACACCACACTGGTCTCAGAGAAACTGCAGAGATAGCAACAGCTGCCTGGATTGACGGTGTTTTGATAACACCTGATGATGTTCACCTGGTGATAGATCATAACAAAGTAAGGAGAGCTCAGGAGAAACTTGTCAGTAACCTAGAAGAGGAGTTTGATAAGGGGATAAGAGAAAATGGAATCAATTGTTTGTTCTTTGATGGGAGAAGGGATGACACTAAAGTGTTCATGAAAGTTGGAGATTCTGACAAGTTGTTCCCTGCCATGGTGAAGGAGGAACACTACTCCTGCTGCAGTGAACCAGGAGGGAAGTATTTGTGGCATTTCACTCCAGAGAAAGATGACATCAGGAAACCAGCTGAGATAGTGGCAGATAACATTGTGAACTGGCTCAGAGAGAGGAACGTAGACCAGACCCTGCAGGCCATTGGAGGGGACAGCACCAACACGAACACAGGGTGGCAAGGGGGGGTCATATAGTGGATAGAGCGGAAGGTTGGGAGGAAGCTGGTCTGGATTGTTTGTGACCTCCACACCAACGAGTTGCCACTCAGACATCTGATCCAGGAGCTGGATGGCAAGACTCTTTCAAACAACAGATGGTCTGGTCCTCTTGGCAAGATGCTGGACTCTGCCACTGAGTTAGAAATAAATCCGAGCTTTGAAAAAATCACAGTTGGCCCTCCACTCGTTGAGCTTGCACATACTGTCATTGACGACCTGAGTACTGACCAGTACTATGGTTACATGATTTGCAGTGCCATCAAAACTGGGGTCATGTCTGATAGACTTGCTTACCTGCAGATAGGTCCAGTCTCACATTCTAGGTGGCTCACAACGGCTCTCAGGTTCTGCAGAATTTGGGTCGCTCATCATAAACTGAAAGGGAACCAGCTTCACAACCTGAGACTTATTGTCCAATTCATCGTGAGTGTCTACTTGCCAAATTGGTTCAACACCAAGGTCAAGTCATCGTTCCCCGAAGGTCCGAGGCATGTTCTCTTCCAGCTTGAGCTCCTGAGGAGTCAGCCAAGGAAGGTTGTTCAGATTGTGGAGCAGACTGTGAGGAGATCTTCCTGGTATGCTCAACCCGAGGCAGTTCTGCAGACAATGCTCTGCAGTAAGGATGAGGAGGAGAGAAGAGTGGCTGTCAAAAAGATCTTGGATATGAGACTTATGAGAGGATCTGGGCATGACGAATCAGTTGGTGACGATTCCTTCAGGGTCAGGAAGACTCCTGAAGTCAATCTAGGTGCCAAGACCCTCACTGATCTCATAGATCTGGATAACATCCAGGCTGGCAGTGAGCCCCCTCTTACCTGCAGCCTCACCAATGTTAAAGTCAGAGCTTTCCTGGACAACCCCATGCATGTCCCTGCCTGGCCCTCGCACACCCAGAGTATAGAGCGTTGTGTACAGCAAGTGAGCGAGGCCAGCAGTCACGTGTATAGCCAGGAGAGGAGGGAAGGCTACATCCGAGCTCAGGTGGTCAGCAGGGTGGTGATGAGTAGAAACATAAGCAAGAAAGACATGTTCTCTATGGTGTGCAGCAACACCGGGTCGTAGTAGTAAAACCGGTTTTTGTATTTGATGATTTTGTTTTCTAAAGGAATATTAAATTTAATAAATGTGTCAAGATCATTCGTTTCACTATTCTGGATCATTTTCATCCTAATAAATTAACCTGATACATTTACTTTACTTTAAATAAGCTATTTAGTGGTGTTGGTAAAAGGGTGGGAATACTGAATTTTCATAAGATTTCAAGTTAAAATTTACCTAGCAAAAAATGAAAACTTTTCAAATCTGAAGATATCACATGATTCTGCACATAGAACTACATCATTAATACCATGGGCCGATTTTTCAAACTCAAAAAAAAAAAATTCGCCTCCGTATGACACACCCTAACACTTCATGGGCTTTACCGCAAGGATATATCATCACCCAGCCAGGGGTGTTGGCGGCCTGTGCTTGTGTTTACAGATTGTCAACTGTTGTTGCTTGTGTACTCAATGTTATAACATTTATTTTAGCTCATTTAATCCCCGCGTTTTGTTCCAATAAATATTTTGTGTAATTGTGTGTGAGCAGGGCTGGTATTCAACAGATTAAAAAAAATTGTATGTATGTGGGTATTTTGGCAGCTTAAATGTGGGAGTTGTTTAATACTAGTGTTAGGCTTGTAGTTCCCTAGGGTATGGAACTTTGTCAGTCACTGGCTGGCCTTGGGAGTAGGAGCACGTCTCAGTTTCTCAGTGGTGGATACCTTTTCAAATAGGGTTTAGTTGAGCATTATATTCAGCGCTGTTCTATTATTATTCATGGTGTGTAAAGTACAATCAATTATTGTGTTGTAAGGTGGTTTATTGTTTATACACGGTGCCAATAGTAGTTGTATATTAAAGATGAATTTATTCTTTATTCTCGTGATTTAATTTATCTCATGTAACCTACACAATTGCAATTGGGGGAAATCGAGTCACTAATAGGACTTCTCTCTCCAAACCCTTCACCGCCAAAGCTAGTCTTTCTTCCAAAATGTTAACGACCGAACCACAAACCACTACCTCGCTGACCATCACCTGATGCCACTCACCACCACCTATACACCCAGGAAGCTTTTTCTATCAGACAACGCTCTGTCTGTGTCGCCTGCACTGCTCAGGGGTATCTCTCGAACAGAGGCGGCCCAGATTGGATGCTATGTAAAGGTTTACTGTAGCGGACTGAGTCCCGACCCCACTAATGTTCCTTGCACCAGTGACTATCTTCTCTGCTCTTCTTTATTTTTTCGCTCTGGCCTGGGACCTGCACCCTGGAGGTGTATTCATCCTTATGTCTCCCCTGTAGTTGTTCACCTCCCTCCCAGGAGTTAACGAACACGAAAGCGGGGTGGAGCAGCAGAACTCATCCCTCCGCCAAGCCTTCCTGGGTAACCGTGATCGTACGGGTCCACCTATGAAGGGGTCGCAACCCTGAATCCCCCCTGCCACGTCCCTCCGCCTGGGTCAACGCCATCTAGGGGTCGCTAACAGCACCACCTTGCCGCCTAGGTGAACGCCATCTGGTGGTCGGCATTTAACAACACTTCCGTGCCGTATCACGACATTGGACCAAGAGTCGCCAGCCCAATAATATCACTGACACGTCTCCCTAGCCTCTACCACACAATTTAGCCTCTCCCGTGAGCCACCAAGGTGACGAGGGACCTGTATCTCGCCTTGCAAAGCAGTTGACCCTTATACTCTGTCCTGGATTAGTGACTTGCCCTAAGGACCTCCATCTTCCCCGGGCTCCTGCGCTTCAAGTGACCGCCTTAATCATCCGTCGTACCATAACATAACATTCATCGCACAGAGAAGTAGATGGCTTCAGTTTTTCTCTGGCTCCTCTTTGCTCTTATCCCCCATGATTTAGTTTGTATCTAGTTAGGATATTTATATGTTTAGTTGGGGCACTGGTGTAGGGTTAGCGGTTAGGATTTGTCTCTATTATTAATTACTAGTGTTAATAAATATTAAAAACTCCCCCTTTGTATAATGTCCACCCTTTTCCCCTGGAATCTTTCTTAAATTACCTTACTTTTGTTACGAGTTGGCCTCTATGGGTGGACCCGACATTAAGTTAACTAGCTAACTTGTAACAAGTGGCGACCTTGCCAGGATTTTTCTATAACTCTCCATTTTTTTGTGAATTTAATTTGTGTTAACTTTATTCCCATTGTCCCCGTTTTTCAAGGTCATATGTCAGTTTATTTATTTTACTTAATTCTTTTATCTTTGTGATACGTTGGTGTTAGGTTAATAGATTAGTGATGTCGTAGGTTTTATTGGTGTATGTCTTTCATGATAAGGCTTATCTTTATGGATGTGTGTAGGGACGATAGGGTCTTATCCAAGAGAGGAAGAATCCGAATTGTTCTCCACTTCGCCTATGTTAGGACGTGGTGGGCTTGAGTCGAGGACGTTCGTTCTTCCCCCCACGGTGGGTCAGTGTTATTCGCCTCCTCTTAATCGAATCTGGGAGTAAAACGGATCTTTAAATACCAATGCCGTAATCCTCCCCATCTGTTTTTTAAATCGAGTTGTCCACGCTCGTGAGTATCGTAATTCGGGCATAACTAGGTACTACCCCGAGGTTTATTCTAGTTATATACCTACTTTCAAGTTCTTTTCATTTACCTGTTTTGTGATACTTGCCATTTATTCCAATTAGGTTGTCATCTAATCATACTTTTACATTTAACACCTTAAGTTATGCTGATAATACTTCTTATTGTCTGTGTACACCATGGCCGCTGCTAAATTTAACGTAAAAGAATTTTGTAGGCAGCCAACTTAAGATCACTTACAAGGTAAAGACATAAAGAATAATGACTGGATTGCCATTGCTCGCTGTTTTCAAATACCTTTTTCAAGTAACGTAACTAAAGAAGTTCTACAAAATGTGGCCATAGAAGGTCTAGTGTTTTAAAGACATCATTGAGGGAAAAGCAGCTGTCCATTTAACACCTTTTGAGCCCTTCCTTCGCTCATGAGGATAACGAAATCCTTGTACACCCCCACACACCCCTGAGTCATTAGATACGAGAAAGGTCGACTCCCTCGAGCTAATAGACTCGGTCTGGAATTTGAATTAAAAAAGAAGAGCTCAAGTTCAAAGCTGAGAATGAAGCACTCAAGCTGAGACCAAACTGAGAATGAAACTGTTAGAAAATGAAGTGCAGCTTAGACAATTAGATGTTACACAGATAAGTTGTCCACGAAAAACAAATTGCTTTCTATCCTGCTTGAGAATCGGCTCTTGTTCCTCCCTTTGACGAGTCTGACATTGATGGATCATTTAAGTCTTATGAAAATGTAGCCACTGACCACGATTGGCACGCCGAAAGTTGGGTGTCCATGTTAGCCCCTAAATTGACTGGAAAGCGTACAGAGTATTTAACAGTCTTGATAACCAAAAAGACTTCCTGTATGTACAAAAGTGTATTCTTGATGTTTACTCTATTACCCCTGATGGGTACAGACAAAGATTCCGCTATTATGTCAAACCCTTCTCCTATACCTTTGTAGAGTTTGCTAATGAAAAAACGAGGTATTTTCGTAAGTGGATTGAGGCCACCAACACTAACACATTCGGTGACCTCGTAAATCTCATCGTGGTGGAAGAATGGAAAGAGAAATTGCCATTCATTATTTTAAAGCATGTTGAGGAGCGAGGGGAAAACAATCTAATTAAGGCAGCCCAGATAGCTGATGCCTTCTGTCTGCTGGTGGGGTCACTGAATCGCAAAGGGCCTAGCACTTTTCAGTATGTACAGTCATCCTCTGGTGAAAGCCTTGGCTTTGGGGATGGTAACCAAGATGTTTATATGCCAAGTACCTCCAAAATGTGTTCATATTGTAAAAGACCCGGCCATACCATCCAGTTTTGTAAACCTCCAAAAGGTAAAACTTCTACAACCCCTCCAAACACCACTTCAAAATCTAGGCCAGACGATAAATTTAAATAGCCTGTTGCTAGTGTAAACATCCATACCCCCCAACAAGATCTCTTCAAGGACTACTAGTTCGAAGGTACCATTTCATTGTCAAAAAATACTGAAGCCTTCCCCATCACTATCCAAAGGGACACAGCAGCTGCCCAAAGCATTCTTATAGATAGCGCTCTCCCTGACATACATACTGCCTATACTGGGGAGAAGATTCTAATAGAGGATCTCTCGTCTTGTCATCCATACAATTTGGCTAAGGTTTACATAAATTGTGATCTTCTGAAAGGAGAAATACAATTAACTGTCAGAAAAGTCTTTTCCAATTAAGGGATTACACTTACTATTAGGCAATGACCTAGAGGGAAAATGGGTAGTTCCTATCGTAAAAGTGGTTGACGCCCCTTTGTCTGAAAGTCCCACCAAGGAGCTAGATCTAACCCAATTACCATGCGAAAAATTTGTTTACGTCTTCCTGTAGTTTTGTGTAGACCTCGTTAGCTTTAATTACACGTTCTGGTTTAGTATCATCAGCAAACTTACTTATGTTGCTGTCTACATCTATATGCGGGCACACCGGATTCGGATACGCTTCCATGACGGGGGCGTGTCTGACGAATAGAAGACAAGACTGGTAAGACTCCTCGGTGCAATTCTTCTCAAGATATCCACCATTATCATCACCGAGGTCTCCTCCATCACCCTCTGCTTAACCAAGAAGGATGTCGATGTACTCCTGTCAAGTGACCGCACCAAAAAACTCGAGTCAGAAAAGTATGAAGTTGTTGTCCCTCTACAACCCAGAGCATGGAAATCAGTAGTAACCAAATGATTGGATAGGACGATCACCGAGGAAATAATCTAACCGCAATTGGCATCTGGCATCGAGCAAATGAACCAATGGGGCAAAGTGAAGGAAGTAGTCAAGCTACCCAGACTGCCATCCATGCTCAAAATAAGGTTTCAAGAAATAGTCATGGCCCAGAGAGAAATCCAGGAGGGACTTTGCCTTTCCTACGACCATGTCAGCAGCAGCCAGGAGGAACAGGGTCAATTCCTCCTTACTCCATGCTGAAACTATTACCAATACATACAAACGGGTACAGACTACCCAAACAAAGTACACTGTTAAAAGGAAGCGTTTCAATACACCACCAAAAGTTCCCAAAGCACCAGCTGAAGTGTTACGAAACGCCAAAAGTGGTGAGTGGAAATGGGTGTTTCAGAAAACTATTTTAGGTGTTATATTTACAATTGAAACACTTGGTTTGGAGTTCCTGAACACATTTGAGGTGTTTGTCTTGCGTTGTGGGGCGTGGAAAGCTACAGGGATTTTAATAAATACTTCTACACATACACGAGGTACATATTGTTTTGTGCCTTAACTTAACTTAAGTTATGTTAAAAATTAATATACTGAGGGCACATATGGCAAAACAAAAACAAATTTGCAGCTCGGCACATCTTAGTCATGGGTTCAATCAAAGCCCTCTCTTTATCCCAACACTTCAGGAGTGAAGGTTTGTTATTATAAACATTACGAAGAATTTAAATAAAAATTAATAACATAAGTGTACCATAACTGGGTCGAGATCAGCACAAGTTTCTCATGCCTCACTCTTAACTTGCTATTGTTATGTGTGCCAATAAATGTTAGGAATTACATTTTGTTATGCAGGTACATGTCATGTCAAAATTCGTAAAAATTTCCTTCTATGCTCGTGTGCTGCGAGAGTCTCGGAGTGTTGTGGTGGTGAAATGTCTGCGTCTGATCACCCAGACTTACCTCAGTCCTGACCACTCAGCCAGGAGGGGTGTCGAAACTTTGGATTGTGACTGTACCTTATAAATGGGTGTACCATCAATGGGGTACAATTAAATTCTAGGAGGTCTTACACAAGCGTTTATCGTTTCCGAATATAGATTACTTGTAACCGACCACGGAGACACGTAGTATATTGATAACTCTGATTAGTACGACAGGTTATTCTGGTTAGTGCTTGTCGGACATTTCATTTGTCAGCTTTTCACGTGGTTTTTCTGTCAGTTATAAGTTAATACCTGAGGATATCATATTTCAATCCACCTGAGAGTAATAAATTACTGGATGCCTTATGTCTTTGTGTTCTGTGCTGACTTGAAACTCTTTCTATTTGTCTTCTTCATTAGCCAGAATGTCACCTATTGTCGCCGGGGTGATAGGTCTTAGAAGGCAACTGGATACACATTTCACCACCAATGCTGACTCCTCTTGGTCACGGTGAGAGGTGTTAGAGGGAAGCTGGGTGCATACCACATTCCTCTTCGTTTAAAAAGTCACCTTTTGTGCTGATTATGTGCCTGAGGCGACATTAAATTATATCACTAGATAACTACAGATACATGAAAATACTGAAAAGAAATAAATAGTCGATTCAAAGAATTATTTGTATACGGGAGATACTCAGTACAACACTCAGCACTACCGGCTTAGACAAGTGTACACCTAAATGCAGAAGAGCAATTACAACGTCATAAACAGGTGTCTTGTTTTCAAAGTAAGTTTAGAGCTCATGTGCAATCAATGGTGGACACCATTACAGAACTCGGTAACTCATTCTCTGATACTGGAGAGAATCACCACAACACTCACCACTGCCAGTTCAGTCAGGAAATTTCTACATCAGAGAAGCAGAACAGAACAAAAAACCTACTACTCGAAAATTTACATTTCATCAATATAACTCTTGCCAAACGTGAAAGTAAAATATGAAGCGCCAAATGAAGGAACTGTGAAAGAAAATTCAATTTCTCGGAAATAAATTTTCATTCCATCCTTGCTCGGTGGAGCGTCGCCTCATCTGAATATTGGTCAAATTTTTGCAAGACATATTGGATTTTTTTTGTTTTTCGTTTTTCATCGACAGCATCGCTGTTTCCTTAAGAGAGTGAACAAACGCCAAGGACCAGGATGTGTTCATGGAGAATAGGAACCGTATTTGGAAAACTAGGCAAGTTCACTGCCAAGACTTCAAAACTGGATAAGCTTCGAGAAAATATATTGCTAGAAAATGAATTGTAAGTGGTGCAGTCGGTGGAATAACAAAATGTCTCGATTTTCTTCTTCCCAAGTAACAGATCTAACAAAGTTTCCAATATACAAACGACCAAATATTAAGCAGTCGTACTCAGGGAGTTAAATCATTGCACTTTACGGTCTAGCCATTGTACTCAAGGGCTAAGTCATTGTACTAAAGAGTTAAGTAATCATACTAAAAGGGTTAAAGCATCATATTCAATGGTTAAGTCAACATACTCAAAGGTCAAATCATCATACTGAAGTGTTAAGTCGACGTAATCGGGGGTTAAGTCATATTACTTAAAGGGGTTTAATCATCACACTCAAGGGTTAACTTATTGTACTCAATAGGTTGTCATCATACTCAGGGGATTAAGTCATCATACTCAAAGGTCAAATCATCATACTGAAGTGTTAAGTCATCATACTCAAGGGTTAAGTCATCGTACTCAAGGGTTAAGTCATCGTACTCATGGGTCAAGTCATCGCAATCAAGGGTAAACTCGTCGTACTTATTGGGTTGTCCTCTCACTCATGGTATTAAGCTCTAAGGTTAAGTCAGATTACTCATTTTCAAAGGTCAAACCATCGTACTCAAGGAAGTTATCGTAGGCAATGAGTTGTCAGCGTTCACATGGAGTTAAGTCATCGTCTTAGAGGTTAAAGTTATCATATTCAAAGGATTAAGTCATTATACATAATGGGTTGCCATAGTACTCGGAGGTTAAGTCATCATACCTAATGGGTTGTCATCCTACTCAAGGGGTTAAGACTCAGTATACAGAGGAACAATCACACACCACTACGTCCTCGCCAGTTACTCGCTAACTTCTCACGCACTATACCACAGCGATGGATCTCACGTACCATACCACAGCGATGGATCTCAATTACTGTACCTCAGCGATGGATCTCACGTACCATACCACTGCGATGGATCTCAATTACTGTACCTCAGCGATGGATCTCACGTACCATACCACAGCGATGGATCTCAATTACTGTACCTCAGCGATGGATCTCACGTACCATACCACAGCGATGGATCTCATTTACTGTACCTCAGCGATGGATCTCACGTACCATACCACAGCGATGGATCTCACGTACCATACCACAGCGATGGATCTCAATTACTGTACCTCAGCGATGGATCTCACGTACCATACCACAGCGATGGATCTCACGTACCATACCACAGCGATGGGTCTCAATTACTGTACCTCAGCGATGGATCTCACGTACCATACCACAGCGATGGATCTCACGTACCATACCACAGCGATGGATCTCATTTACTGTACCTCAGCGATGGATCTCACGTACCATACCACAGCGATGGATCTCACGTACCATACCACAGCGATGGATCTCAATTACTGTACCTCAGCGATGGATCTCACGTACCATACCACAGCGATGGATCTCACGTACCATACCACAGCGATGGATCTCATTTACTGTACCTCAGCGATGGATCTCACGTACCATACCACAGCGATGGATCTCACGTACCATACCACAGCGATGGATCTCAATTACTGTACCTCAGCGATGGATCTCACGTACCATACCACAGCGATGGATCTCACGTACCATACCACAGCGATGGATCTCACTTACCATACCACAGCGATGGATCTCAATTACTGTACCTCAGCGATGGATCTCACGTACCATACCACAGCGATGGATCTCAATTACTGTACCTCAGCGATGGATCTCATTTACTGTATCTCAGTAAAACTGTTAATCACTCTTCCTAAGTTTATTAGAATTTCAATGAGTACACATTCGAAAAATTTGTGTATTATAGGTCCTTGTCAATCTGTAAGGCAGACAGACAGGCAGGCAGGCAGGCAGAATAAGTGTCAACACAGTAACGGTAATAGTCCGTGTCCAAATATCAAAATGAATTCGCCTAATTTATCAAAGGTTTTAATGCCTGTGTGTCGCACTTTAACGATCATGAAAACATTTCCTTAGTGCATTTTCTCATCCAACAGAAGTTGTTAAAGATAAAAAAAATATATCCAGATATTATGTTGAAGCATCATCATCTTGGTGCACCTAACCTTATAACCTTACAGTATATCACTCGAAACATCGGCGTGTTAACCTGTTAAATGGGTGACTCAAGTAACACATATAAAAGAGTAAGTGTCGACAGGGACATGTGAGCTCCTGCAGCAGCCGCCACCAACACACTGGCACACCTCGCCTTGTGTGAAGGATTGAACACCTGTCACCAGCCACATGACCTAATATTTGGAAACTGTCTAAGTTTACTTTGAGTTATGGTGACTTGCGCTGCCGTAACACTGCAAAGCTGTATTGTGCAACAGCCAGCGTCCCCATAGCCAGCAGTTATGGTTCCTGGGCTGCTCTAACAATAGTAAGAATTGGGTAACTTCTATCACAACTGTAGATGACATTTATAGTATTCTGGGTCTTTTAAAATCACCATAAATATAATCATTCATCTGTCGTCATCAGTGTTTCATGAACAACACTGGCCAGCGTTCTGCTACTGGTAAACCTGTATGCCACAGCTGAGAGAAAACTGTAGGTGCGCTTGATCCATGTACGAGTATATGCTGATAACCACATAGGAAACAAGAAGTTCACCAAACACTTTCGTGTAATTCACATCTTCAGACTAAGGCGTAATTGTTGACAAGGCTAATATATAAGAACATAAGAATATAAGAATGGAGGAAACTGTAGTGGGCCTATTGGCCCTTACTTGGGCAGTCCCATTTACTCCTAACCGCTATTGTTCATATATCCACCCAGCCTATGTTTGAAGCTATCCAACGTATTCGATTTAATGATGATATCTGGTAACTTGTTACAGTCGTCCAATACTCTATTTCCAAACCAATGTTTACCTATTTCGCGCCTAAATATAAATTTGTCAAATTTAAAACCATTGTTACGAGTTCTCATATACTTCTGTGTGGTTACGGTAATACTTCATTCCCTGAGAGACCATTTCATTGACCAAAATTAAGTGGGTATGTAAACAATAACCATTAACAAATTTGAGTTTTTATGTTAAAACAAATCATATAATACATTAAGGGGAATCAACCGAGAACCATCATTCACGGGAGTAAGTGGAGGTGCAAACTGTTTTTCCGTAACCATACTACTGCAATAAATACAGTGTGAATTATTTTGCGTTGGGGTTGTTAAAATTCAGGTCAAATAAGGTGGGAACCAATCTTCAGTTGAGTACTGATGTCCAAGGTTAAACTGCAGAAGGGTTAAACTGGGATAGAAAATCTTCAGAAGAGCATTTAGGGGAGTTATTCTTCAGGTAATCCACATTCATTTACATATTTATACCTAATCAAAGCTTTCAGGCCATATTTTAGGATTAAAAAAATATCAGGGTCTCGGTTCATAAAAGTAGAATATTTTTGAGAGGCTAAAATCATTGGATGATGGAGAGTCAGAGTTGTCTTAAGCCGTGGAAACCTTTGCCAACAACCAACAACCACTATGGGGTGTGTGTACCAACAACCACTATGGGGTGTGTGTGTACCAACAACCACTATGGGGTGTGTGTGTACCAACAACCACTATGGGGTGTGTGTGTACCAACAACCACTATGGGGGTGTGTGTGTACCAACAACCACTATAGGGTGTGTGTGTACCAACAACCACTATAGGGTGTGTGTGTACCAACAACCACTATGGGGTGTGTGTACCAACAACCACTATGGGGTGTGTGTGTACCAACAACCACTATGGGGGTGTGTGTGTACCAACAACCACTATAGGGTGTGTGTGTACCAACAACCACTATGGGGTGTGTGTGTACCAACAACCACTATGGGGTGTGTGTGTACCAACAACCACTATAGGGTGTGTGTGTACCAACAACCACTATGGGGTGTGTGTGTACCAACAACCACTATGGGGGTGTGTGTGTACCAACAACCACTATGGGGTGTGTGTGTACCAACAACCACTATGGGGGTGTGTGTGTACCAACAACCACTATGGGGTGTGTGTACCAACAATCACTATAGGGTGTGTGTGTACCAACAACCACTATAGGGTGTGTGTGTACCAACAACCACTATGGAGTGTGTGTGTGCCAACAACCACTATGGGGTGTGTGTGTACCAACAACCACTATGGAGTGTGTGTGTACCAACAACCACTATAGGGTGTGTGTGTACCAACAACCACTATGGGGTGTGTGTGTACCAACAACCACTATGGAGTGTGTGTGTGCCAACAACCACTATGGAGTGTGTGTGTGCCAACAACCACTATGGGGTGTGTGTGTGCCAACAACCACTATAGGGTGTGTGTGTACCAACAACCACTATGGGGTGTGTGTGTACCAATAACCAATATGGAGTGTGTGTGTGTGTGTACCAACAACCACTATGGGGTGTGTGTGTACCAACAACCACTATAGGGTGTGTGTGTACCAACAACCACTATGGGGTGTGTGTGTACCAACAACCATTATGGGGTGTGTGTATTAACACACGCCCTTCCTTGACTGACACACACACCAGAAAATATACTTCTTTATTCTTATTTTTACCGGAAACAAATACAAAGAAAAATAATTATGGGTAGTGACTCCGTTAATTATGAGAAAACACGAAAAGTTTGGGTCTGGTGAAGCGGGAAGACACCAGTGACGAGCTCCTGTGGTCTCCTCACAACCCTCGCTAATTCATACAAATATTTCCCTACACACACACACACACACACACACACACACACACTACCTCTCTCTCATATATCACATATATAAAGGTGGGATATATTTATGTAAATGACAGGGTAAATGAAGAAGATATTATTTTTGACCCAAGATGGGTGAAGAATAAAAGATTCATGCTCAGTTACACTCTGAACCGGACAAAATTATTGGCTGCAGAATTCTTCCACATTTTTTTTTCGTTTTTCGCTCTCTTTTCCTGTCTCTTTCTATCGCTTTCCCACTTTTTTAACCATCTACTTTTTGAGAGATTAAGCCTTAAGAGGAGATAATACTTTTAATCTATGTCAAGAGTAAAATTAAAATTACTTGTCAGTATTGATCTGAGGAACGTGACCTCAGGTAATAACTTAACTTTGTCAAGATAATAATATATTTACAAACGTATTACTTCACACACCGCCCAGTCCTGTGTGTGTGTGTGTGAGATGTTGGAGGCTGTGTGCGTGTTTGGTGTTGGTAGGTGAGTCTTTGTGTGTGGCCTGGGAATGAGTGTGTGTGTGTGTGTGTGTGTGTGGTGTTGAAGGGTGAGTGTGTGTCTATGTGTGTAGTGTTGGAGGGTAAGTGTGTGTGTGTGTGGGGGGGGGGGGGGTGTATGAGAGTGTGGGAAACTGGGAGTGTGACGAAGAAGGCGTGTAAGAGTGGACGAGGGAACTGGAGGCGGGTTCCTAAGTGTTAATTAAGGGAAATATATTGTTTACGGCTCTTGTTGTATATTATTAATCTTGGAAAATCATAATATATTTTATTTTTAATTTCTTGCCGCTTAGAAACAAGATAGGGAGGCGAGAATCTCACCATAACAATACAACTTGCCAACTCCGGACAATCACCCATAACAATCCCTGTCAAAATTAGACATTGACGGATACTTTCTCATCACGACTGTCGATGGATTTTGTTGGTAACTTTTCCTGGATCCGTAGGAGGCGGTTAATTCTCTTCGTGACGCGCCCCAGATTTTGCCGCAAAGTGAAATTGAATTCTGGGCTCAGGTGGGTTTTTGCTTCAGCTTGTCGACCATTATTCTTCAGTTGGACGGACAGAGGTTCATTCTCCTTGGTTCACTGCGTCAGACAGCTACTGATTTTCAGGGTGATAAATGGACTGTTTTGCGTGTTAGCTACTACCGGTGAGTGACTATGCTTGGAAACTGAAGTGCTGAACAGTTACATGCGTAGGAGTGGTCTGCCTCACGCCACCCTCTCCAAAACACACCACACTCTACCTAGAACACAATACACCCAAACCAGAATGGAACACATCCTACCAAGAACACAACACAGTCTACGCAGGACCCAACACACTCCCCCAGAACACAACACAGTCTACGCAGGACACAACACACTCCCCCAGAACACAACACACTCTACCCAGAACACAACACACTCTACCCAGAACACAAAACCCTCCCCCAAGACCACAACACGCTTTACTAAGGGCACAACACACTCGACCCAGAACACAACACACTCCAACCAGAACTGTATTAGGCCCTGTCAAACAGACAGTAATAGCAGTAGGCAGCTATCAAACAGAGGGGTACTGCCGCCTGTGAAGATATTGGACGAATAATGTGCTGTTTAATTTTAGACCCTGCTGCCATATGGCACAGTTAAAATTGTGACCAAGTCCCAGGTTGCTTCTGCCCCATTTACACACAATGGCAGGGTCTCAATTGATTTTCTTACTTTGACAACACAACATAAATATATTGTTTCTCACTATTGATTTCTTTTAAGTTTTGTATTTATTTATGGTCCTTTATTATTAGTAATAAAAATATTATTATCATTATTATATTATACAGTACAGTACTGTGTTGTATTTTCATTTAATATTTTTATTTTGTATTATTATTTTGAATTAATTATTATAAGTACTATTATTGTTATTATTATTACTATTATTATTATTATTGTCATTTTTATTATTATTATTATTATTACTATTATTGTTATTGTTATTATTATTATTATTATTATCATTATCATTATCATAATATTTTCGCCCCAAGGCCCTGATGTGGATCATTGACCCGTGCCCTGGTGGGCTAATCCTGAAATATATATATATATATATATATATATATATATATATATATATATATATATATATGCTGATAACCACAAGCATTGGATTCCTGGCCTGTCCTAACACTGTATTTGTGTTGTTTAATTCTAGTTGCAAGATCTTTACCTGTCTGGCCTAAGTAAAACATATTACATTCCTTGCAAGGAACTTTATAAATGCAACCAATTGTGTTGTTGGGGGAGTTCTTGATTAACATTTGTTTAACAGTGCATGAGTTTTTAAATGCCACATTGACGTTCCAGGTTTTTAGCTGTGCAGGAATATTACCATTTCACAAAAATTTCTCACACATTCCTGCACAGGTAAAACCTGGAACGTCAATGTGGCATTTAAAAACTCATGCACTGTTAACCAAATGTTAATCAAGAACTCCCCCAACAACACAATTGGTTGCATTTATAAAGTTCCTTGCAAGGAATGTAATATGTTTTACTTAGGCCAGACAGGTAAAGATCATGCAACTAGAATTAAACAACACAAATACAGTGTTAGGACAGGCCAGGAATCCAATGCTCTGTTTGTTCATTTGAGGGATAACAAGCATTGCATTGACTGGGATAATGCCTCCTCAATATTACCATGTAATTCAATTGATAGTAGGAACATCATAGAATCTAGTCTTATTAAACATACCGAAGCATTCAACATGAATTTGAGTAACGGCATGTACAAGCTGGACAATTTTGTAATTAAGAAGATTTGTGATCAGGTGAGAAGGACGGGTCACTTGACCATCTGACCTGACCACCAACCGTTGTGTGCTATTTAAAGATTAGTAGGGTCATTACCTAATACCTGACCATTGTGGACCTGGTCTCACCCTCCTCTGTATATATACACCTTGATTTGTATTACTCTCTCTAGTCTGTACTCACCCCTGAAGATGTGAATTACACGAAAGCGCTTGGGAACTTCGTGTTTTCTTCTTTCCTTGTGGTTATCAGCATATATATATATATATATATATATATATATATATATATATATATATATATATATATATATATATATATATATATATATATATATATATATATATATATATATATAGTGACCCCTCGTTTAACGAACACCTCAGTTAACGTAATTTCGATTAACGAACTGCCTTTCATAAAGATCTTCAATTCGGTTAACGAAAAAAAATCGGTTAACGAAGTTCCTACGAATCGACCTCAACATGTTTTCACTTGCACTGACCGAGCAACCAGCTTTAGTATCAGTCCGCCAATACATTAATTGGTTCTAGGGCTTAAATTCCTTACTATTTTAGTAAATATCAAGAAGTTTATACTATTCAATAATTTTAAAAGTTTAATATTCAATTATTTAGTCATTTTAACAATTATTGAACATAACTGAAGGTAAAGTGACTAGTTTAATGCGCGGCATCCAGCCTCTTAACACAGCAAACAGGCGTTAGTCTCTCTCTGTTTTCACTGGAGGTAACATCTTGCTTGAGACTCTCTTCAACTAAACGCTTTTTTTCTGTGTTTCCAAGCAAATTATTGATCATTTTGAAATATATTTTACATAATGACAATATATAATGCAGTGCAGTGTTGATTTAAAGAAAATAATCTTGAATTACACCAAGAGAGCTAAAATTTTATGGGTGAAATGGCGCCATGGGGTGACTTCTCTTCCACCCCAATGCCTTCTCTTCTTCCTTATCCTCCACCCCCTTTCTAATGCCCATCATCATCATCCAGGAGCCTTCTACATACACACCTCAAAGTAAGTGAACTTTTCTACCATTTTTGTTGAATTTAGGAAATTTTCGATGAGCTGGAACCAATTACCCAAAAACCCATTGTAAGATTGTACCATCGTACGATATGTTTTCCCATGTTGAGATGGGGGCTTGTCTTTGGCAGCGCCCGGTTGCCAGTCTCCAGCTGACGCTGTTAGAATAAAGTCTATAAAGAACGTGGTCTATGACTCCAACCTCTCACATGGCGCACAGTGAGTAGGATATGTCGGGGCCCGACACGCCATTACAGCCCTGACAAGAACGCTGACATGGCCCCTACACGTCCACGATTCTCGACGCCCTCAAGGGGACGCCAGGGCTTCTCTACACCGGCCGGGAACACCACGCGCGCCCAGCAGCAGGCCAGGAGTGCATTGATGGCTCAGATGGCGTCTCTAGGTGCTGGCGGTGGTCATGCTTCTATGCCGGTCATGAAGCCCTCAGCAGCTGTCGCTCCAGAGAAGTGTGAGGCAGAAATGCCAGCAGCTGCGTTTAGGACGTGGAGGCGGTACTTGGAGTCATGGGTGCTGTTGAACGGGTGGCCACAACTGGTGGCCACACTCCACATTCGCCTGAACTGCGTCCCTGCACTCCAAAGGGTGATTGACTCGAGATACCCCAACGGTCAGTGGGAGCAGCTCTCGCCCAAAGAAGCCCTGGACGCCATCAGTGGAATGGTTCTTCAATCTTCAAACCAAGCTGTGAAATGGAACGAGTTTTTCAACAGCAAACAAGGTGAAGAGGAGCCCATGAAAAGGTATTTTCAACGATGCTTCTCAGAGGCAGTGGAGTGTGAATTTAAATGTCCCACCTGTGATAACGACCTCTCTGAGTACATGCTATTACGTAAAGTTATGGTGGGCCTGAGTAACCCAGTGTTGAAAAGGGAAATTTTCCAGGGGTACTCTAGTTATAATAGTGTTGAAGTGCTTAGAAACAAATGCATGTTATTTGAGGCAGCAGTGAGAGATGCTGGTGTATTGTGTCGTACGTCTGGCCAGGCAGTGGTGGGAACAGCCGCGGAGGCAGTGGCGGTTGGTGATGACGTCACCGGTGAGTCTGAGGTAGCTGCCGCCCGACCTCGACACCCCAGTCGCGTGCACTGTGGTAACTGCGGCGTGTCACATGCCTCTGGTAAAAGTAACTGCCCTGCAAGTGGGGCTACATGTCGCAATTGCTGTAAGGTTGGTCACTTCAAAAGGTGTTGTAGGAGTAAGTCAGCCCTAAGTGCTCCTGTGGATGTGTCAGGCGCTGTTACAGTGGCAACAGCCAAGCTATCCCGCCACCCCAGGTTACAAGTATTCGTGTCCCAGGCCGGGGGCAATTCCCCCGCCACCCCTGTGCTGGCTGTAGCCGACACGGGTGCTATGGTGTGTGTGGCAGGCGCATCCCTGCTCCGGGACATCGGTTTGTGTCCGGGGCAACTTCGGGCCCGTAATGGCTTAAGGGACGTGGCGAACAAACAGCTCAAGTGTCTGGGGTCCGCCCCCTGCCGCCTCGGTGTGGACGAGGGGTCCACCGTCCAGGAGGTCTACTTCGTGCAGACAGCCAAGGCTCTCTATCTGTCATTGGAGGCCTGCAAGTGCCTCAACTTGGTGCCTGTCGACTTCCCGCTCCATAGACGTGCTGTGGCTGCCGTGGGCGATGGAGGGGAGCGGCACACTGCCGACGATCCACCTCCGAACCGTTTACCTGAGAGCAGCCGTTTCCCGCCGAGGCCAGTTGAGATACCCTTGCCTCCTTTGGAGGAGAATGTGGCCAGGCTGGAGGCATGGCTACTCACGCACTTTTCGTCTACCGCATTCAACACCAGCAGGTCCCCACTGCCAGTCCCCCTCACCGTATCCACCTGACGCCCGGCACGTCCCCCTACGCCTGCCACACACCCGCTCCCGTTCCGAAACACTGGGAAGCGGAGGTGAAGGCCCAGTTGGAGGAGGACGTCAGGAGAGGAGTCATCCAGCCAGTGCCTGCTGGTGAGGCTACGGAGTGGTGCGCCAGGATGGTCGTGGTGGCCAAGAAAAACGGTCAGCCCAGGCGCACTGTGGACTTCCAACGCCTCAATGCAAGCTGTCTGAGGGAGACGCACCACACACCTGCACCATTCGACATGGTGTCTGGGGTGCCAGTGCACTCGTTCAAAACCGTCGCCGACGCCTTTTGGGGATTTCATCAAGTGGAGTTGGAGGAGGAGAGTAGACGCCTGACCACATTCATCACGCCGTGGGGACGTTTTCGATACTGCAGGACGCCCATGGGACATTGCTCAGCGTCAGATGCTTACACCAAGAGGTTTGACGACGCTACTCAGGATGTGCCCCGCAAGTACAAGTGCGTGGATGACACTCTCCTCTATGACTCCAGTGTGAAGGGGGCGTTCTGGCACACTTACGATTTTCTGGAGACCTGCGCTCGCACAGGTATCACGCTGAAACCAGAAAAGTTCTTGTTCTGCAGGAGAGAAGCTGAGTTTGTGGGTTTCCTCCTGGGGTGGGACCTGTACCAGCCCACTGCCCAACGTCTGTCAGCCATCAAGGACTTCCCCATGCCGGATCAGCCATCAATCACTGACATCAGGTCCTGGCACGGCCTGGTTAATCAGTTGGCTCCCTTCCTTGCCACTGCACCTGTGATGGAGCCCTTCCGTGAGCTCCTCAAGAAGCCAGTGGGCAAGCAGGTGTATTGGGACGACCAGCTGCGGCTCAAGTTTCGCCAGGCCCAGGACACCATCTGTCAGTTGGCCAGAGACGGCTTGGTGTACTACGACAAATCCAGGCCTACGGCAGCTGTCACTGATTGGAGCAGGGAGGGCATCGGCTTCGTCGTCCTGCAACAATACTGTGCCTGTGCCTCTCCAGAGACGCCCTTCTGCTGCAGAGGAGGGTGGCGGTTGGCTCTGTGTGGTAGCCGACATCTGAGCACGGCCGAGGCCGGTTATGCTGCAGTAGAAGGGGAGGCCCTGGCTGTGGTGTGGTGCCTGCGCAAGGCCAGGCTGTTCCTCCTTGGCTGCCCGAACCTCATTCTGGTGACGGACCACCGCCCCTTAGTTGGCTTGCTAGGGAACAGAGCCTTCACGGATGTGGCGAATCCGCGCCTGTTCAGGCTCAAGGAGAAGACCCTGCAGTACCGATTCACGGTCAAAAACTTGCCAGGGAAGCGGAACTGTGCAGCTGACGCCCTATCCCGCTTCCCCTCCCTCAGGGCGGTGCCTGATGCGGAGGACATGGACCAAGAGGAGGACCTGTGCGCTGCAGTGTGTGCAGTCACAATCGCAGCACTGGATCAGGATGGGTGCATCACTATGGACGAAGACAC
This sequence comes from Homarus gammarus, assembly GCA_958450375.1. Lineage (NCBI taxonomy): Eukaryota > Metazoa > Arthropoda > Malacostraca > Decapoda > Nephropidae > Homarus > Homarus gammarus. The sequence continues at coordinate 1,261,947 of CAUDMG010002530.1, forward strand.
AGTATGCAAAGCGGCGGCGGACGACCCAGTGTACCAGATTCTAGTGTCGAGGGTGCTGGCGGGCGACTGGCACCCCCACAAGTCGCAGGAGGTGGCCTGTCTGCGCCCGTACTTCTCGGTGAGGGACAGGTTGGCTGTGGTCAGGGGTTTGGTCACCTACACCTTTGACCAGGGCTGCGTGCGCCTTGTCATCCCCGACTCCCTCCGCCACCGGGTCGCCGTTAACCTGCATGTGGGGCACCAGGGCCTCGACTCAATGCTCAGGCGGGCCCGGCAGTCTGTCTATTGGCCTGGCATGGAGGGTGACCTGCAGTATCATCGGTCCCGGTGTGCTGCTTGCGAGACCCACGCCCCTTCCCAGCCTCCGGAGTCGTTGGTTCTGACCCCAGCGCCAGACTATCCCTTTCAACAAGTGGTGGCCGATTTGTTCCACCTGCAGGGCCGCACGTACCTAGCATATGCTGACCGACTGACAGGTTGGCTGGAGATCGCCCACTTCCCCAACGAGGCCACCTCTGGAAAAATCATCGCCAGTCTGCGGGCCTACTTCACGAGGTGGGGGGCACCTGAGCAGATCTCCACAGATGGAGGTACCAACCTTGCCAGCCTTGAGATGACAGATTTCCTCAAGTCATGGGGGATCGAGGTGCGCCTCTCGTCGGCCCACTTCTCCCAGTCCAACGGCAGGGCAGAGGCTGGGGTCAAGGCTGCCAAGAGGCTCCTCAGGGATAACACTGGGCCCGGGGGTAGCCTGGACTGCGATAGGACATCCCAGGCCCTCCTCCAGTACCTGAACACGCCTCTGCGGGGGGTGAACAAGTCGCCCGCCCAACTTGCCACCGGCCGCCAGCTCCGTGACGGCGTTCCCGTGGCCAGACAGCACTATAAGGTGGACCAGCACTGGCGGCGGGCACTTCGTATGAGGGAGGTGCGCTTGGCCGAAACACAGGATGGGGTCCTGTCGCGGAGGGAGGTATCCCGCCAGCTGGCTCCCCTAGTCGTGGGCACGCAGGTGCGTGTGCAGGACGCAGCTACCAAGCTCTGGGACAGGACAGGCATAGTGGTGGAAGCCCGCCCTCACAGGCAGTATGCCGTCAGGTTGGGTGACAGTGGCAGGGTGTCCATCCGCAACAGACACCACCTGCGAAACGGCTCCACACCTGTGCCTACTACTCGGGTGGTGCACCAAGCTGTGCCTCCTGGCCCCCCTTCTGCTGTGCCCTCCATACCCGCGCCCTCCTCCCCACCCACGGCCCCTCCCCAGTCGAGCGCGGCCAGGCCCAGGAGAGGCCGTAGGCCTCCGGGCTGGTTGACGAACTACGTGGTGTAGTGTATGTGATGTAAAATCAGTTTAGAGTTTTTTTTTGTTTTTGTTTTTTTGTTTTTTTCCTTTGTTTGACTCGTTTTTCCTGCATTATTGTTGTTTTTATGAATGCATTGTTTTCCTTTTGTTAGTTCAAATGTGCATTGTCATTTCCTTTTAACTTGGGGGGGGAGATGTAAGATTGTACCATCGTACGATATGTTTTCCCATGTTGAGATGGGGGCTTGTGTTTGGCAGCGCCCGGTTGCCAGTCTCCAGCTGACGCTGTTAGAATAAAGTCTATAAAGAACGTGGTCTATGACTCCAACCTCTCACACCCATTGAAACAATGGTTTCGGTTAACGAACTTTTCTGTTAACGAACAACCTGCTGGAACGGATTGAGTTCGTTAACGGAGGGGTTACTTATATATATATATATACATATATAAACGTTAATTATTATTATAATTATTATTATTAATATTATTAATATTATTATTATTATTATTATTATTTTTTTTTATATTATTATTATTTTTTATATTATTATTTTTTTTTATTATTATTATTATTATTATTATTATTATCTGGCAGGTAAAACAAAAATCCTGGATGAGAATTTATGTATCATAATGTAGAGTTTTGTTGTGGTTCTGTTATAGAGTGCGTGTTACATCACTGAGCGATGATTAAGCCAAAGAATTACTGCTTACTATGGAGTCTTGGTATCACAGGTTTCTTACTGTGTGTTTGAATAAGCTTTTCTCTCAGCTACTCGACAACTTGCCCTGAAGAAAAGATACAAGCGATCCTTCCAGTCCTCAATAACAAGACTCCTTCCACCATATGACTGAAGTATAAAGGTAGGTGGAAAGCAAAACTTACATATGTCATGCAAAAAACACTTTATATGTAGAGGGACACACAAATAGTTGTACCAGGTAAGTCTACTGTATTCCCCTTCTCATATACTTCGTCAAACAGGTATAAAAAAAAAGGAAATTCTCAACTTGGTGCGTCTCAGATGATGGACGACACAATTTCCTGTGAGAGGCGCTGCGGGAAAACTGTTCAGTCGGTATAACTTACCCGCTACAGTGACGCATAAATTTATCTTATCTGGTTTTATAGTTTATTGTGAGAGAAGAACCTAAGATATACTGCCCGCTTAAAGTGTGTCTATTGTTAGAAGATATGATCTACTGTCTGCTTGAAGTGTGTCTATTGTTAGAAGATATGATTTACTGTCTGCTTGAAGTGTGTCTATTGTTAGAAGATATGATATACTGTCTGCTTGAAGTGTGTCTATTGTTAGAAGATATGATATACTGACTGCTTGAAGTGTGTTTATTGTTAAAGATGTGATATACTGCCTGCTTGAAGTGTGTTTATTGTTAGAAGATATGATATACTGTCTGCTTGAAGTGTGTTTATTGTTAATGATGTGATATACTGCCTGCTTGAAGTGTGTTTATTGTTAATGATGTGATATATTGCCTGCTTGAAGTGTGTCTATTGTTAAAGATGTGATATACTGCCTGCTTGAATTAGTTAGTCCCATCCCTCCCAGTCTTGGTGGAAGTACAAGAAGTGTTCTTTCTGCTGGGGTTAAGTGAGGGTGTTTCACTAATTTGGGAATGAACTTGACACTGATAGCTTCTGCCAGAGAGTGGAGGAGGGGTCCGATCTCAGGGATGGTGTGCATCAGGTAGTTCCAGCGATGCTTGACTCCATGGGTGAATGCTGTAAAGGCCGCATGTGGCTCTGTGTTAGCAATCTCAGACAGAGCTTGGATTTCGCTAACCCACTCATTCACCTTTCCCGCTACGTACTCGGTCTTGAAGTCCGTAGTGCCAATTACTGCGCCTAGATGTCTTTGGCCGTCCTTAGTTATTTTGACCTCACTTCCGCCAAAAACCTCCAATGCCCATTCATAATGTTCTGGCTTCACGATGAGGAAGGACTTGCTGGCGTTTGGGTGGTACCCTATTTGTGGACCTCGCGATGTTACCAGGTCCCACCACTTTTTGATGCACTCCACTTTTCCTGCTCCTGTAAGGTCATCAGCGTACGCCACTTGTTTGACCCCAGTTGTTTCAAATTTTATTTCTTGTTGGAGCACTGATAGGCCAATTGCATACATTGCCATTGCAACTGGGTCCCCCTGTGTTGTTCCCGCAGTCGACTGTAGGATGGTATCACCTCGTAGAGCCTTGTTGTTTACTATGTAGAGGTCAGAAGGATTCCTATACGAATTTTCAACATACATCGCAAAGCTTGGACACTTGATCTTGATGTTGTGCAGTGCAGCCTTGCGGTTAAGTATGTTGAATGCGTTTGAAGCATCCACCAGGAGAACGGCCTCACAATCACTCTGCTCAAATATCAATCTCATGGCGTGAATGGCCGCCTCCCCACCAGCCTGGTGGCCAGCACACACTTGTGGGTTCCCTGCTGCTGCCCTGACATCATCCTTTACCACTTCCATTATGCATTTTCCGATGATCCGCCTCAGCACTTCCCCCACCCCTATAGGTCTACATCCTGGTTTCTTTTCCAGAGGAATTAGGCGGCAGGCCGTCAGAGCCTGGAGGTGATGGCAGCGAGAGGATGCAAGCTGTCTTGCAAGGGCGGCAATGGCAGTGCAGAGATCGCTTGCTACAGGGCCAAACTTGTTTGTGCTGAGGATGGGTAGCTGCTTATTACCTACTATTTAATGTTTAAAGTAAGAATAATCCGGTAATATTCTCGTGTGTTTTAATAATTGCAAATTTGTGTTTTACTTGTGTTATATAATATACACCCACTAAAAATTATTCGGCACCCTTACGGCGTGATACAACATGACACGGGTGCCGAATAATTTTTTAGCGGGTGTTCCTAATTAACTATATTAATCAATACGTAATATAAATATTCTTTTTTACGACGAATGACCCACCTGGGCACAGGTCACCGACCCACAACGTGTCCTTGGGACGAAAAAATAAGAATAAAAATAAATAAAAAATAGAAGCGAAACGGACTAAATTAATCTACACCACGAATATGCCGGTAAACCATTTTTTTTAAGTAAGACAGTTTGTAAGAATATGGAAACACAGAAGAAGGCAGAGCATTCCACAGTTTGGCTGTGTGAGGAAAGAAGGATGTACTATAACGGGTTATTCTAGTGTGACCGACATCCACATAGAAACGGTGGGCCCCACAGGCAAGACGAGTGTTACTAGCCAAATCCACCGAACATTGCCCCTTAAACTACCTGGAAAAGAAAGAGAGTGAAGCAACATTGCGACTAAGAGAAACGGAAGAAAGAAGATCAACTAAAGGAGGAGAGTTAATAAGACGAAATGCCTTTGATTCTACCATATCCAACAGCTCGACAGAAGAAAAGCCACCCCAGATATGAGAGCAGTACTCCAAGTTAGGATGAATGAATCCCGTAGATACTTGAAGCAACTATTGAGGAGTGAAGTAGCTAGGGCATCTGTACGGCATTTACAGCTTTCGGGAGGCAGCTTTAGCAATGTTGAAGATGATGTATCTGAGGAAATGGTGAGGACTAGCATATCTATTTTAGAATTTGGCAGAATGACTGCGTCCTGAAATGTGATTGGTGGGAGATCTTCTATTTTGGAATATGTATTTGTTAAATACTGAGTTTTTTTACTATTGAATTTAATCAAGTTTCTACCTTCCCATTCGGAGATGCTGCACAAATCCACATTGGTTATAATTAATCGTAGTGTGAAATAAATCATTGATAAAAAGAAAGAAGAGAGTAGGTGAAAGAACAGAGCCCTGTGGGACACTACTATTGGTAGAGAAAGAGCGAAAGATTGATCCCTCGACAACAACTGCCATGGATCGGTTCTCAAGGAAACTAGAAATTTGAGAACAAAGTGGGGGAGAAAACCATAGGAGGGAAGTTTAGGAAGCAGATGCTTTGGAGATTTCGAGGACCACGACGAAAGTTTCCCCATAATCCCCCAGAGAGGATAGGGGCAGTAGGAGAGCAGATCACCAGTACAGTATATCTCGCCCGGCGAAAACCATACCAGTGATCCAAAAGAAGAGAAAGGAATTCAAGATAACCTCCCGCAGCCAAAGGGTTAAGATAGGTTCGAACACTTAGAGAGGGATGAAGTTAGGGGAATGGGGCGATAACAGTGATTCTTGTGATTTTTTTTTTACGGGGATTAGCGCACCCGGGCACAGGTCACTGACCCACATCGGGGCCTGGTGCGGGGGGGGGGGGGGGGGGTGAATGTAACAATAATTTTCGTGATGCCATACAGCAGCAGGGTCTACCATTAGACAACACATTATGCTTCCAACATCTTCCCAGCCGGTAGTACCTCCCTGTTTGGTAGCTGCCTACTTGCTCCTTACTTGCTGCATCCACGTATTTCAACCTCAAGATTATTTACTCATTATTTTTACTTGTCAACTTTGCCTTTCCTCACATAGCAAAACACTACTCTTAACAATATCATACACAATCAATACTCTCCTCATTGTTGAGGCAGTTATAAATTTGTCAAACTTTTCTTTGGAATTTTGTCTGAACTAAAATAGTCCAATGCTGTTTTTCCCACTTAAGTTTTGAAGCAAGTTTCTCAAAGTGAATAAAGAATGGGTCAGGATCATTTTCATCAAAGTTCCCTACTAGTTGGGCATTTTTACAAAGAACAAAATTTTTAGCTGTTTTTTTTTTATTTTCTGATGAATTTTGTTGACGAGTTTGAGCTAATTGTAATGCTAGACTGACGCGTCGCTCTTCCGCTTCTGATCTCTGCTGTTTGCTTCTATTCTTCTCTCCTCTGATTCTTTGTTCTGTTGTTTTAATGGACTCTCGTGTTCTCTTTCTCACTGTTTTTATACAAATTCTTTCTGTTTTAATTTTAACTCGATGTCTTTCTTGTTGTCTTAACTTAGATTGGCGTTGCTCTTCTAACCCGTAGTTTAAATAGTTGGCGTTGTTGGGCATGTCGGAATACCTCAAGTTTCAACTGTTCTGGAAATGCTAGAACTGAGGAAGTAGATTTCTGATCATCTTTTGAGACTGGACCTCTACGGGAATCATTCTATGTCCCCGACACTATTAAAGAATTAATGCTGGATGTCCAAGAAAAATCTACCTCTAATATGAATTATGGGGTTAATTCTAGTTTGACTGGATCACTTAAAACAGCACCTCTTACTTCTTATTAGCTAGAAATGCTTGTGTTATCAGCGTCATAATGACTGGCTATAAAATACCACTGATCTATAGTAGCATGTTCGTTCTGGAGTTTGTCTGCTTCGGGAGCTGCTATAAAGATTGTAATATCAAAATAAATACATTATTTTCTCCCATAATCGTCACTGAAACTCGCGCTAGAATTACAATGTGTAGCTTAGTTATGCATTACGAAAATTGTGCAGATTGAGGATATCATTGAACACTGAATACTCCCAAAGTATTTCGAGCACGGTGAACAATTCACGTCTTATTCAAGCCTTAGATACCACTTGCCGACTACACTGTTTTAATTGCTTGTAGTAAGTCTACAAAAATGAACAGGCCCCAAATAAAGTTAATTCTGAACTGATGTGTTGTCAGTTTTATCTAAACTTCTGTACAGGCTAACCATTTGTTATGGGATTATTAAAACCTCTAGTTAATAATAGGGTGATTTGTTACAGCACTTCCAATGCTCACTTAACAATTCGGCAAGATTGTCAACCATAAGTTTCAACACCTTAGACAAAGCAAAGTGAAAGTGTAGCAAAGCTATCATTTTAAGTCATTAATTTAGTATGGTAGAGGGTAGGTAAAACAAACAGCGACTGTTTTTATTATACTTAACATATTTATTTACATACAAATAATCATACTGAGCTCACACAAGTGCACGATTATAATTAAGTAAACACTTGTAAGATAATGGAAGGTGGTTCTCTGCGCATTGGCACCAATACCCACATAAAATAATGATCTACATATATTGACGACATTCATATGAATAAACAAGTTAATGAAAGCATGTGATGTTCCTTTGTCTCGTTACTGGTTGATCGGCGTTTTCACAGCAAGGTTAGGGGAGCTTTTAGAAACCACTTACCTCACATTAGTATAACCAAGGCTGGTATAAGACCCCTAGTAATGAACAAGTCAGAAGTACTCAGTGGAGACGTTGTAGCCAAGTAGAGATAATCAGTTAGCCAAATACTGTGCGGATTTTTAAAGTACGGAAGTGAAGTGACACTCTTGGGTCTGAGAAGAATATACCTGTGTCCCTAAAACTTGAGGAAAACAACAAACAAAACAACAGACAGGCAGATTTCCACCAGGTCACAGAAACACACTTGGGAACTGTTGACCTTTATAATCTTCACAAAACTGTTCACAGGGTATGTCTTCACAGCTGGACTTCTCACTTCAAATATATAGTCAGCATACTACCAGAGTACAATTCCTTAGTCTTTTCACTACATATCGCTCACAACAATTCCACAATACTTGCAAAACAATTCTTTTTAGTTTGCTACACACTCTGAGCAAAAACGATCGACTGACCGACTTAAGCTTGGTTTGTCTTGGTTTGTATGGAGATTACTGGCCACTTCGCCTTTCGGCTATTTCGGCCGAAGCTGTTTTTCTCCTGAGTGGTTTTCTTTGGACTTCTTCCTTTTATTCGTTTTGCTTTTCAATTTCCATTCTTCTTCTTCGTCTTATTCTGTGACAAGTGTGATAAACCTTTCATGTTAATTTTACTGAATTTCTGGCTGGCAATGATAACAGGTATTGAAGACACTATTTCCTGTCATTCTGACATGATGTGAATGTTATGAAAATCAGTGTATATGAATTAGTTTAAGGGGTCACAAGCTGATCATATTTTTCGCATTGATTTCTATTACACTTGTTGAAGATATTTTGCCTATATGTTCCTAAGTTGGACGATAAATCCTTTTCGATATTAACATTACGTAATATAGAAAGTTTTGTCGATTTTGTGTGGTAACATCTTGATTACTGTTATTTTTATTTTTTTAATTATTTTTATAATTGCTGAAAAATGCAGTATGGCGGTTGTTATTAAGAATTTTAGAATGGGTATTCTGAAACCTTGACAACCACACTCTTCTTCAGTGACGTTTTAAATGTGTGTTTTTTCTTTTACTCGAATGACAAGGCTGTTTCCCAAGATATAACAAAGGCAAGTGATAGAATATGTAGAAGACCAACGACAACTGAAAACCAGACTTTAACTTAAATGGAAATCCAGATGACTGTCGTCTAGTATATACAGTGACGGAGAAACAACCACCTTCCACATCCACATCTTTTCACCGAGCATCATCTGAAGGAGATAAACGGAATTCCATTGAATGACAGAATCAAACAGAAATATCGGATGAAAGAGTTGCTACATTCCCACAGAATCTTCTCAGCCTAAGATAAATGGTAAGATGACACACACACATATCATAATATCAGTAAATTACACTTTACATCTGTGCACAATAGACTCAATATTTCTTAATCAGCAGTATAGATTTTCCTTGGTCTGAATGCTGCTAATAAAACCGGTTGGAATCTGTAATTGAGTAGGTTGAAGCGGTCGTGCCCGAGGCTCAGTGTTTTAGTTTCACTGTTGAACCTCCAGCAATCTTGGATATGAGAGAAAAGTCAACAGAGTCCAGGTTATTGCACATCAGCAAACAGAATGAGAAGATTTACTCCAGTAATGGAGGGACTTGAGTTCCTCTCTGAAGACATTATACTCTGTCTGACTCTTAAGTAACTTATATTTATCTCACTCTTTTATCTTTCACATTCCTAAATAGCTAAATCCTTACTTTAGGGTGATACAGAAGGTATCAGGTCATAGGTACCAGTTGCAACACATACACACAGGAGACATCACACACGAACATGGGATAATCTGAAACTACTCAGACACCAGGGTCAATGGGACCTGAAGTTTGTCGTCCTCCTTCCTCGCCTCTTCACCGAGTTACAGGCTCAATTGTCTGCTTAATTTATCTTTCTAGGAATGTTTCTTTGTCACATGTGTATTATTAGAACGCTTCTCGGGTATTGGTTGCTTGATTTCCCGCCGGCTATACCTGTGGGCAGTCCTTCCAACCCTCCACGAAGTCATACAATGGGCAGAGTGATCTCTCTCGTCTATTCTACGGACCATATTATGTGGTGCCATGCTATTCGATGCCACCCAGGTGCTCAAGAAGCCCATCGGATCGAAGCCAACATTTCCCCACAGGATATGACACATTGAAAAACTGAACCAAATTATTCTTATGAATGAAGTACAGATGAGCAATGATCCATTATGGTACAGAAACACCACCCGACAGTGACTTCGTCCCTGGCAATGTTTACTCAAATTAACACTATCATCTTGTTCATGATACTTTGTCTTATTTTTATTTTCTAATTAACTTATGAGGTGGTGATAATTAAAAGGAAGATATTACCAAAGAAAGCTGAACCAAATTAGGATTTTATTTCATTTATTTATTTATTTGTTTATTTTATTTATTATTATTATTATTATTATTATTATTATTATTATTATTAAACATACTCTTGAGGACAAGAATTAAGTGCGTGACCAAGCCCTGTAAATTCCCGCCCAATAACTGCTGAAAAAGACTAAAGGATGTTTCATATACTCTTGTTTGTGCTCATGCACTTGATTTGGATTGTTAGGTCATTACCTAGACGGACTATTTGTACAGTATTTGATATATAAGTGTTATGTTAGTCATATTTGCCTTTACAATGTCATGTAAACAGTGGTTCCTTATAACGAAAACATGGGATGTTCTCGAAGGTTCTGTCAATATGGGACTGGAGCCACCACCACTCATACCCTGACTGTCTGTTGGGAGGCACCTACTTCGGGCTATTAGCGCACGTCTGTTTAATTGACTGTTTAGTGTCTTGTACATGCACCATTGTGATCTGTGTGTTCACTTTACTGTATATATCGTAGTGAATAGAGATATATTTTGTGACTATGTTTAATATCGAACTTCCTGGACATTTGTCATCCTGAGGTACCAACACAAACTCAGAACATTTCTAATTGACTACCAACTGCAATTAGTGACGACGACTACTACTGGGATTCCTGGGGTCGTTTGTTACTGATGCGCATTGGTGAAAATCTGACTAACTGATTTGAAGCAATTATTGTGGGGCTATGGCGGATTCGTGTACTTAAGGAAGACTTCTTCTTTTCCTCAAATAAGCTTACCCAGAGAAGGCCTACGTGTGTGTGTTTGTGTGTGTGTGTGTGTGTGCTTGTGTGTGTGTGTGCTTGTGTGTGTGTGTATGTGTGTGTGTGTGGTCTAGTTTCATATGTCTGGCGCTAAACTGTCGGAATTAGTTGACTTTGTATTGTGGTTTTTATTTGTGTCTTTAATATTAGAATTTGAAGAGTGATTAGAATGTTTTCACATTACATCTGACATGAAGAAAAGTGTTCTCTTGGTCTGAGTGGTGTGCGCGTTATATAACACTACAGTATGTTGGAAGAAACTTAAGTTATGGAGAATATTACATTGCCCTGTTGGGTGAGTCTGAGTCTAGTCCTGTCGGTATATTTATAATACACAATTACCAACATATATCCAGTTTGTTTAAAAAGCAAAGTAATTTTTTTTTTACCGAAACCAGTTCTTTATCTGCACTAACCAAAACGAAACACGATGAAAAATAGCAATTTAGCCGTATGGCCCATTATGTAATTGAGTTTAACATTTCATTCTAGTGATGCTGAATTGGATTCCAGAATTTGGTTTGGAATTGCACTGAAATAATAGGAGCGTGGAAACCATTTCTCGTAAATGAATGGGCAAATTATGCATAATAATTTACAGTTTATATGCATTGGCTGCAAGGAACACCGGTCAGGAGCGAGGCGAGAGCATGGAGGAGGATTTACATTATACCTGTACACAGAGTCCGAGGCATGCCGTCACTGCAACACCGTCTGCAGATATTACTCGAGACCTATAGTACCAAATGAAACATACTCCGCCAAACGTGGCTCATCATATTCATGATACCTGATCTATGGCCACATCATCTGCTACTCGTCATCTGCTACTCGTCCGGGGATGAGGAGTAGCAGATGATTTTATGAAAACGACAGGTGACGATTCTGTAGATTTATGTGTAAGAAGCTCAGAAATGCCTTTAATTTCAAGATTGGGTATAATTTAGCTACATCTATTTGGTTTTGAAGTTTTCCCATTGATGTACTGTAGTATGTGTTTAGGTAGATAGATCATGTCTGCAGCATTTGTACGTTTGTGAAGCCACAGAAGTCGCTCTAATCTTGCATATTTTTTGTGTGCATATTGCGTAACCTTGCACAATACAGTCACTCGTTTGCACGTAGTGTGATTGCACTATGTGGAGGCCGAGCTGGGCAGGAGGCTAGTGTGTGACCATACTGGGGAGGTGAGCCTGAGACACCTCATCATCAGCTTGAATGGCCCCACACTCACCAACAACAGGTGACGAGGCAAGATTGCGAGATGCTGGACACTGCCAAGTTCTGTGTGGGGCCTCCTCTGATCCAGCTGAGTGAAGAGGTTGTGAGGGGCCTCTCTACAGACCAGTCCTATAGCTACAGGATTGCCCAGACCATCAGGACTGGAGAGCTGCCCCACAACTTGACCCTGCTGGAAATTGGACCAGAATGTCATAGCAGGTGGCTGACAACTGGCTGGCCCCTCTCACCAAGTTCAAGAGGTAAGGAGTATAGTATGCAAGCATATGTATGTGTGTGTGTACGTGTCTGTACGTAGTGTTTGCATTGTGTGGCCGCTTTTGTATATCGCGTTGGCAACAGTAGAGTCAGTCGTTGTAATACATACTGTAGATTCTGTGTGTGGCTTGTGTTCTTGCTCACGATCATTACTACAAGGAGGAAAGTACAAAACCTCGATACCTATTGTCAAACAATACTAAATAAAACTGCAAATACGATTTTCCATTGTCTCATTTCAGTACAATGGTGATAGACAGCAACAGGATAATTGAGCATTTTGGGCCTAAAACCAAAATTTTAAATAAAAATTGATGTAGGTAGGACACCTCTAATCTCAAAATCAAGGTTACTCCAGAAGTCTACACATAAAAACTTCTAAAGTTCCACTTCGACCCCTGAAATTGACACACTATCGGTTACATCTCTCACCAACCTTTCTCTCTGCTGTAAAACTGCTGTCCTACAATGATACCTTCAAGATGTAGGGTATTTTAAGAAATGACTGTTATCATCGTTGGTGAGTTCTAAAGTGGCATGAAAGGATTGTGTCTTCCTCAAATTTGGCAAATAAAGTGGGTTACATCTAGCATGGGAAGAGTACAATCGATCAACATTGAATGAGTTTGCATTCAAATGTGAGATATTTCTTCCTAACTCGTAATTTGGAGAGTATTTTCTCCAAGCTAGGAGTCTTGACTGTATCCTTGAACTGTATGTTTGTATTTTTCCCGCTGATACCGACACTACTTTTGGTGCTAATTAGTTAGTTTGGAGTCTACTTTTGTTTATTCAGGTAACTTTGTAAGTTATGTTATGTTAGCTGGGAATTGATCAAATTAGCTTCTATTCCCCTACTTATTTGTCTTCGTTTTCCCAGTGGGCTTTGAGGATGAGTCGAAAAATTTAGTAGTAGTAACTCACAAGCGACTTTAGATGTTACTTTTATGAGTCGCTACCATACATTAGAGCGTGGAGGATCCCTGCTCGATAGACGAACACATTTGATATGTACGAAGCCAGCCTTGGGGGCGAGAAGCCCATCTGATTCAAAGTTAAATTTTCTTCCTGCCCCTGTTCCAGTGCAGGCATAGCCTGTATTGAGGTCTGCAAGTTGCAAGATCGTGACATCTTTCATGTTCTTGATGTTCCCAATGAGGATAATGGTGAGTAAGATAATGAGTTTTAGATTTTTGTTATTATATTTGATAAGTCATCCTCAAAAATATGGGTTTACTTATGTTCTTAATCCGTTGTTTGCTGAAATACGACATATTAAGGTATTTATAAATTATTCACCGTGTGCCAGTTTATTTGTTGCTATGAAAACTTTGTTATGGGAATGAGACATTCCTAAGTTTTGTTAGAGACTCAGTCATTATTTACATGCACTTGGATCCAGTGCAGGTAAAAAAAATTTTAATTGGAAAGCATAATTACATTGAAACCCCCCAAACAGCCAGTTCTTAGAATTTACCTTGACCTCTAAGGGTCAGGAAAAGTATTCCAACCATTAAAGGTTATCATCAAATCTGCGATTTTACATTAAAATGTCATATTTAGAGCCATTCTGGTTACTGAACCGTGACACTTTCTCTATTTTTATATCTTCTGCCATTCGTCACTATATTGGTTGTTATAGTAACATCAAAATACCGTAAAGCTGGATTTCCCAAATGACCCCCATAATTTTTGTGAATCATGGCCATTGGGCTATCAGAAGAAACACATCTCCTTTTGACCCCAAAGATGATATAAATTTGTTCAAATTTGGGCCTTGGCCCAGAGACTAATAGGGAGCTGCAGCAATACGAAGACCAGTCAGGATGAAGAACTTACCTCCTTGCACTTGAGAGGTACACACACACACACACACACACACTACTACTACTACTACTTTGCTGTCACTCAGAATCGAGTATGACGATCATCCAGCTTTGGTAAAATGATATGGGTTATGAGGGATGTCACCTAGGTTAGTGAGTTTTGAGGTGACTAAAGAGGCCGATACAGTACCGGCAGCGTCGTCCACATTCGTTGCCCGGTGGCAGCGTCTTTCCGACGTTGGCGCTTATCTGCCTCGGTTTGCAGTCGGGCTAACTCGAAAGTATTGACACCTTCTCGTGTGACACTTCTCCAAGCGTTTACGATGTGGAGTAATCGACTCCCAAGTGAGGGGGTCGATTTGACACCTTATACCTTTTCCATTGCCCATCAGCGTTACGTTTACTATTCGTTAGGTGACTGTAAAGTAGCTGCTTTGGCAGTCTACTGTCGTCCATGCGGGTAACATGGCCAGTCCAAAGTAGTTGTTCATGGATAATGGTAGCCTCGATGCTCCTACACTTGGTGTCAGCAAGAATGCTGGCATCTGTTCTCTTCTCTTCCCAGCGAATTCGGAGGATGGAACGTAGACTACGTTGGTGAAAGTTTTGAAGTGCCTTCAGGTGCCTCCTGTATGTGACCCATGTCTCACTGCAATATAGTAGGGTGGGCAGGACCACTGCTCGATATACGTGGAGCTTTGTGGATAATTTCAGCTCCCTACAGCTGAAGACACGATTTCGGAGTCCGCCCAAGGCTTGAGATGCACATCTGATCCGATGCTAAATCTCTTCATCGATTTCTGCGGTGGTGGACAGGTGGGAGCCTAGATACTGAAAGTGGGCAACATTAGAGAGTTTTGTACCGTTAAGCTGGATGGATGGTGGAGGTGTGTCTGAACCAGGGGCGGCTGAAAGAGAATGTGAGTCTTAGGTACATTCACCTCAAGGCCGAAGTGTGCATACACGTCTGCATAAGGGTTCAGGATCTCCTGTAGGTCGTGTTCAGTGTGAGCAACAAGGGTGAGGTCGTCTGCATATTGAAGTTCACTGACACACACACACACACACACACACTTTTTCCTTGACAGCACACATGAATGAAGAACTCTAATCTTAAAGTGAAAGGCAAACATTTGACATATGATTGAATGAATACTTTTCCTTTACACTTCATTAACGATGAATTTAAACTTTATAGACTCATCGAAAAACTCTAGTAATTAGAAGAAAAATAAAATAATTATAATAGAATTTTAACTTAATAGTGATTATTTAGCTATAATCTTCCACTTTATTATGATTAAAGATTCTTTTATCAAAAACATTATCAAAATAATAATTTCCAATTTTATGCTCCAATTAATGACTGGTGAACCACAGCATATATCATCTGACTCACCCTTTCTCAATGCGGCATAATGATAGACTACAGCCCCAGTAGCCAATGATTAACTTTGTATCAAATCTATGAGTATTTATTCATATTGGCTAGGTTTGTGTCCTTTGTGTATTCCATAGTGCTGTGTTTTCTGCATTAATTTGTATTCATTCCCATCAGTACAGTTGCAAGGGCATTTTTCTAACAATATATAAGTTGAACTGTGCTTGATGTTCATATATTATTTCATAATGAAGTTTTTGTCAGCATTCCTTATAATCTCTTTTTTCAATAAATATTTCAATTGTTTCTGTGCATATATAGTATAAGCATTGGATGAGCGCAATTTAAATCCATATGACTTCTCTCGTTTACAAATATATGCTCGTGATTTATTGTCTACAGATATTTTGTTATTTCATTATTGGGCATTGACTTTGTTAAATTATCTACCTGCCTCCAGTGTGAAGGAAAAATATATTATATTTAAAAATAACATTATCTTTATCAGTGGTTCGTATTCTTTAATCTTAGGTCCGAATTAAACACGGTGGTTTGAAACCACATGAAGGTTTAAACCAAGGATCGAGCGAAGATTGAGGATTGTTGGTATTCAGAGTGCAGTCTTGAGCCAACACAAAGATTCAAACTGGGTTTGAGACCGGATTTGTCGATCATCGCGTTAATCCAGTCTGAAGGCAGGTTTAGCGGTCGATCCGTCACTCAAGACAGCAATTAAATATGAATTTTAACAGAAAGCGCTTTTCGGCGATATCGTCAAATTGGAAATTTTGTAGATAGAAAGCTGATAAGCAGAATTGTATCAATTTCTATGATAATACGCAATTCAGATAACAATATAGTTTCACCAAGGAAGATTTCCTTGATATTTTCCGTGATATGGAGCATTTACGTAACAGACCTGTTGGCTATGGTCCACCTCTACCTTCCATTCATCTGCTGATGATTGCTTTGAGATTCTTCGCAGCTAATAGTTTCCAGATAAGAAATATTCTGGTTACTGAATGAGTTATGGTAATGTGTTATAACACTTTCGTGTTAAGGATCCATGAAGATCAAGCGCGTAAATGTAAAGAACGCTGACACTTCTTTATTTTGGGTGTTTTTCTTTAGGAAAACTATTTTGATGTATTTAAATATAATTGAATAAATGTAGAATGTATTTTGATTTTATTGTAATAATAAAGGAAAATCTTTTTAACTTTACTAATCAGAGGAAATGTGGAGTTAAATGAGCAGAAACCTCACCTAACTGAACCTAGCCAGGTTCCTACGCCCTGCACTGATTCATCTTGCTTTGGTTATGAATATTGACACCTGTCCCGGATAATATCTACAATTTGTATGTAATTGTTTTTCCTTTATGCATTTCTTTCTTATTATTTAACAAAACAGCCACGTTGTAACACAGTATCATAAATCTTTATAATTTGATCATAATTTGGTGGCAATTATATGGAAGCAAATTGTGTTGTCTGATGGTAGACGCTGCTGCCATATAGCATCACGAAAATTGTGACCAAGTCCCAGATTGCTGATCTGTCCTTCTGCCTCATTTACAAGCAATTGCAGGGTCTCAGTTGTCTCTCTTACTCTAGACAGATCAATGATGTCAGTTGTTAATAATATTAAAGCGGGGCCTTCTCGGATGGGTCCCACTGGTCGGGAAGGTTGTGGACCCCTGGGACGACCTGTCATCATCAAGTTACTGAGGCCTCAACTGACGTCACTGCGGTTGCTGGAGGATCGACTTTTTCACACTTCATTTTTCCAACATTCGCGGCTTGAGATCCAATATTTCTTCTGTGGAGCACCATCTATTAACCTCTTCCCCGACCTCTTCAACTGACCAAAGCAGCTTCACCCAAACATTTTCAACTCTCCAACTACAAACTTTATACCTATTTCCGTTCGAAGGGAGGTATATGCACCTACTGCAACACAATGGCATCGTTGTTCATCTGATAACTGGTTTTCCTGTTTACATCTCCTATACTGAGTACTTTACATTTGTCCACATTGAATTTCATCTGCTATTTTTCCGACCATTCGAAAAATTTGTTTAGATCTTCCTGTAGTTTTGCAGAATCCTCGTCAGATTTAATTACACATCCTATTTTAGTGTCATCAGCAAATTTACTTATGTTGCTGTCTATGCCGATATCTATGTCGTTTATGTATATAATAAATAATAATGGTCCAAGTACTGAGCCTTGGGGAACTCCACTAGTGACATTGCTCCAATGAGATTTAGTGCCGTTTATGCTCACTCGCTCTTTCCTGTCCCGTAACTACGCCCTAATCCATTTAAGGATATTACCCTTGATGCCATGCTCTTCCACCTTTCTAATTAGTATTTCGTCGAGATATACCACATCATAATTGTGCCCCTCGTCCACCGATTCGAAAACTGATGAAAAGAATGTTAATAGATTAGTTATACATGAACGCCCGCTTGTGAAGCCATGTTGGGAATCATTGATCAACTTGTGCTTCTCTAGGTGGTTTCGAATAGAGTTTGAAATGATTGATTCTAGTAATTTGCCTACAATTGATGTTAGACTGATTGGACGGTAGTTAGAGGATAGTGATCTACCTCCCTTATTGAAAATCGGTATTACATTCGCTCTTCTCCAGGATTCTGGTACTACACCCGTTTTTAAGGACATGTTAAACAACTTTGCTAAGGGTATACTAAGGTCTTGCTTCCATTCCTTTAATACTCTGGGAAATATCTCATAGGGACCTGGTGACATATTAGGCTTTAGTTTGTCTATTTGCTTACTAACATCGTTACTAGTCACTACCATCTCGCTTAATTTATTTTCTTCACTATCTCTGTATAGAGTCGGAGCTTTGGGTATCATTGTTATTTTTTCGGTGGTGAAAACTGTTGAAAAATATTTATTCAGATTATTGCTCATTTCTCCGTCGTTATCAGTTAGCTCGCCGGTATCTGACTGCATTGGTCCAATCTTTTCTCGTGTTTTAGTTTGATACATGTGATAGAATCACTTGGGGTTTGACTTTGCCTCCGTTGTTATCTTCAGCTCATTATTCGTCTTGTCTTTTCTTATCTCGGTCTTAACCCTACTGGGTCATTGTTGTTTGATCTGAGTTTTTTGTATGGTATGTTCTGCCTTTGTACATTAAGTAACTCATTATTTAATTTGTCGTGGAACTCGGCAACCTCAGATGTCGTTATCGGGAAAATCTCAACCGTCAGGCCTACCGGTAGGGTAAGGTAACCGTCTGTGGGTACATTGAGTACATTGGGACGGAGGTGAGAAGGCCGCTGCTGCCTCATTACTGGCCAGACACGATCCAGCCTTCACCACAGCTGTTACTTCACCCAGCTGTTCTATTCCTACTCTGGTTGCGTACTCAACGGAGGTTCCTGGGGCTCGTGGGCTGATTCCCCGGTCCTGGTCCTTTATTATTCGACTGTCAACTCCAGCTACTGCAGCGGCTGCCACGTGATCACCACTTCCTCCACGCCCTATCCACCGTCCGTGCCCTGGCGTCTCTCTTGTGCTGCAAGACATCGCCCACCAACGCTGGCGCCAGTGAGGAAGCTGCCCTGGACCTCCCCCCTAAGAGCGGATCACCGCGTTACCAGAACATTCTAAAGTGCTGGTTAGAAGGAAGATTCATTTACAGCCGTAGGAAATAACTGTACTTTGTTTTATTGATTATGCTTTGTTTTGGTAATTTTGTTTGACTCCAGTGCTGTTTAGTTAATGTTTGTGGGAGTGGTGACAAACTTTTGTGATTATTTCTTAGTAAAGAGATATCCTCTCTTCAGGTTGTTTATTACCTCTTGGAAACCCATGGTTCTTGACTTTCCTTTGATAAGATCCTGATTAGGTTGGCAAGGGATTTATATCCCCACAGGCCAGGCCCTTACAGTGTTTTTTGTCGTAAAGTGAGCCAGCATCTAGTCTTTTATGAGATCTAAATTAACAGTGGCTCGTTTGGGAGGTTTCTCTTTTTCCTTCTATCGCTGCCATGGCCTTCACCATCTGTTGTTTCATGTATGGGGCAACGTCCTCATCGAAGAAAGAGAGGTCACCACTTCTAACAAAGACCACATTTGGCGAGACATTTTTTTCGAAGTTGCTTTTAAAATCCCTACATGGACCTTTTTGTACTCGACAAGAGCCATGAACAGATTACAATCGCTTTCCAGGGCTTTTGCAGCAAGTGGGGCTGTTGTCTAGACCTGCACATAAATTCAGGCAAGGAAGATGCAACGATTACGAAGTGCTGTCTCCTATAGTTTGGCAAATTAGACCCGAGATCGAAACAAGCAAACTTTGAAAATATAAATGACCTTCCCCATCCACCGAGGCATAGTGCATTGGTACAGGAGCTGCAAATCGTGTGTCACATGCAGATGCAGAGCCTAGAAACAGTGATGTGAAATCCAAACGTTCCCTAAAGTCATCTTATCAAAGGAAAGTCAAGAACCACGGGTTTCCGAGGGATAACAACAACCGTTCGAGATTGACATCTCTTTACTATGAAAATAACACAAAACTCTGACACCACCCTAACAAACATCAAATAACAATTACGGGAGTCAAAACAATTATGAGAATCAAACAATTAATGGAGTCAACAATTAATGGAATCAAATAATTAAGAGAAACAAACAATTACGGGGGTCAAACAATGAACGGATATTTCCTACGGCAGCTGCCCTGGGGAAGGTTCTGGAAAGCAGTGATCCACTCTCAGGGGGAAGGTCAAGTCAGCTTCCTCACTCGAGCGACGGCGGGCGATGTCTTGCTACAAAAGAGAACTGGCCAGGTGCACAGAGGGTTTGGAGGAACTGGTGATGACGTGGCAGACGCGGTAGTGGTTGGGGTAGGTGTCCGGAGATTGACAGTCGATTTGTGAGGGTCTGGGGAAACAGCCCACGAGTCGAGGACCTATGATGAGATCACAACCAGAATTTGACGAACAGTGGGGAAGTGTGGCTGTACTGTCGGCTGGGTAGTATCTGATCTGTGTCGAGGCGGCAGTCACGTTCCCACCTCTTTCTAACCCCCCAAGTGGGAGACGCGAACAAGCAAGCTGGCGGAGAACAATCATCCTGCTCGTTACCGCCCTTACAGAGGATGTTCTTTAATCAGTGCATTATGCACAAACTTCAACACTTAATATATATATTTATTTCGGTAGAGGGATATTATTTGGAAAAAAAGGTATGTGATCATTAATAATAACTCTTACTTTTGGAGAGAGTGAATAACAAGACTAAAAGTCATGAAACAGAAAATAACACAATTATAGGTGGTGAGGAAATGCAAAGCTGTCCTGATTTTCTTATTGATATATCGGTATTGTACAGGACATTTACGTAAGGGATTTATTATAAAGTAAAGTGTCATATGCTGATAGTTCTCATAGTAGAAAAAACAATTCGGGAAAGTTTGTCATTGTTACAGATCCTGTGACACTGTGGACCAGCAGTGTTTTGTGGGGAATACAAATTAGTGTAATTTGAGTGGCTATACATCTTTAGTATTTTAATGGTGTGTGTGCTGGTGAACAATTAGTAAGTGATGAGCATAGTGATGAACATTAGTGTCAATATTGGGTGAGGTGGTGACCGCTGGACCATCATCGCGAGTGTTGAGCGTGGTGGTGGACCATCCGTATGAGTAAAGGGACATATATGTTTACAAACCGTGCCACTGGCCAGTTATACGTGACTTATCATGGAGATCTTGATGCCATTCATAAGAGCAGCCACACGATGCTCACCATTGAGTTTGCAGAACCCCAATTATAGTAGTATGTTTGTGATATAAGGAATTATGTAGTTTCTTATTATGATAATAGATTCATGTTTGTGAAGAAAACCAACGAAAAAAACAGGTACCGTCACTCATAAAAGAAACGGGCCCCCCTGGGTGAGAGGTCTTGTAACTGGAAGCAGTTCAGTTCTGGTAACGAATCCAGGTAAAAAAGTCACAGGTAAAAAAGTCACAGAAAAAAAGTCACAGGAAAAAAAGTCACAGGAAAAAAAGTCACAGGAAAAAAAGAAAAGTTAACTATCGAATTCTCACATTTTTTAAGGTTAATATGTCAATCAGTTTCAGTAAAGGAATATGCAGAACTGATGGTAACCTAACCTAACCTAACCTAACCTTTATTACTGGCCACCATAAATTAATTGTGACTTATTTTCCTGTGACTATTTTTCCTAGCCAAAATTGTGACCTTTTTTCTGTGACTTTTTTTCCTGTGACTTTATTACCGGCCACCCTGGTGTAACAGTGTACCTGACGTAACGGGTGTGGGTGTGTGTGTGTGGGGGGGGGGGGGTGAGGTGGATCACTGCCTTCTGCACGAATCTCTGCCTCGGGTCATGTCTCGTTTCATGAACAACTAATACGAGGTGAATACAACACCATAATTATGTTACCTTTCGGCATTACATTCTAAGATCCTAATATCATCACTAAATTAACCTTGTTCATCGCATTATACCTACACTTTTTATTCAAAGTAAACTTATTATGCCAAAAAAGAGTTTTTTTATATATTTATTCGGCCTTGGTTTGAGTGAGTGCGTCGGGGAGAGGCCTCTTCTTGTTGTTAGGGAGGGCAGAAATGTCCATAGGGTCGATATGGTCTCAAACATCGCGAGGTAAAGATACCCTGTATGTTATTCATATAAGTTCAGTCACTTTATAAACTTGCGTGGTCGTATACAGACAAATATGTCGGAAAATAACTAAATATTTGTTCGATATTTATTACAGAATTAACAAAGCTAGACGAAGACTCCAACAGAGTGTACATGGGGATAAGGGAGGTGTTGATAGTCCCGGAATTATGAGAAGACGTAAAGTTAACATGATTAGGGTTTTGTATTCACATTGTTTAGTTGTTCATGAAACGAGACATGACCTGAGGCAGTGATTCACCCACCCCCCTTCCCCACACCCACACACCTTACTTCAGGTACACTGTTACCAGAACTGAACTGCTTCCAGATACAAGACCTCTCACCCAGGGGGGCCCGTTTCTCTTATGAGTGACTGTACAGTACATGTGGTGAGGGGAGTCTCTATTGCGTGATGAGAGTCGACACCACAAATTTAATATTGCCATTTTCTCACTAAGGAAAAAGTCAAATAAAGATATTCTTGTGGATGCTGTAGAGGGAGGAGAAAGCTTGGGTAAATATATTTTAGTAAGAGAAATGCGAATGAGGGAAAAGGAGATAGATACCATTGCTATTAGCGGAAATGGGGACACGTAGAGAGATATAGGAAAGGGAGAAGAGAAAAAAGATGATTAGGGAAAGATAAATACATGAAAGAGAGAAAGACTCTATAGTACAAGGAATCACAAAAAATATCTTATCTGTTGATCATAATTAGTATCACCATTTATTCTCTATTGTCTCATGAGGGACTGTGAGGTCTGTTTCCTAGGACCATTTCATTTTACTTCTGCCAATGATGCCTTGTACCTTAATTTCTTATTAACCATATTTTTTTTCTTCAGATTTCTCCCCCTGCTTGTTATGTTATTTCAATTTATATCTGATTTCAAGCATCCACTTCTAAATTCCCAACAACTTTGATTTTAAATGCTATGGTTTTTACCTCTATGGGTAGCGACTTCATAAACCTGTTGAACACTTGCTTGGGTCAAATTCATCGTCATTCCAGCCTTATTTGTTACATTTTTCATATTCACTTCATTTGTAGGTAGTAGGTAGTTGGCAGCTATCAATCAGTGAGGTGCTACCGCCTGGAAGGATATTGGAAGCATAATGTGTTATCTAATGGTAGACCCTGATGCCATATGGCATCACGAAAGTTGTGACCGGACGTCTACCACGCGTTCTGCTAAGGAAAACGACCACGTGGCGTCGTCCCTTCCCGCGCACGTTTCATCAGTATTGCAAGTAAGTTTTTTATTCGATCTCAGGCAGTGTTTAGATAGGGCAGAAAAAATTTAACAGTAGCTAACAAAGTTCTCCTTTTGCAGGGTTACGAGAACCCACTTGGTTGGCTAGTGATGGTTGGTCGATGGTTAGTTGTGGTTTGGAAGATATAGCTGGCTCCACACGAGGCAAACAGGTGTCTCTGACGACTAACTACAGGGATCACCAGCCGCCCTTTGGTCGGTGGTCGATCTGGTTCCTCAAATCTCCCCATCTTGGTTCATACAACACCACATCTCTTCAGTCAGTCAGTGAAAAATCTTACTAACGGGTAAGGGTTCACCTGGATGTACTCTGAGCTGGCCTAACTAGGCGGACTGACTGTAGCTCTCTTCCTGTCCATGAAGTACTGGGAGTAAACTGAGTGTAGACTGAGTGAATGAAAGGTCACACGCTGGGACCGGAAGTCTAATGGTTACATAGAGATATTCATCTCCCCATTATTGGGTGTATGTGATTGAAATAACCAAGTCCAGGTGTGTAATCAACGTTCCTCATGGTTGATTGCACACGTGGCACGTAGGGGTTCCTCTTTAAAAATTGGTGAAAGGTTGTAGTACCTTAAAGTACGGGTGCACTCTGAACCTATGTGTGTAGCATGAAACCTAGAGAGAGTAAATCGAAAACAGCGGAGCACCCGCCTGCCTGAGGGGACATGAGTGATTTTCTCCGTGTCTTGTACTGTAAATGCCTGCCCCTTGGCAGGTTAGTAGTTACAACCTTCGGGTTCTGGTAGTTAGGACAGTTAGGATTATAGAATTTTGTGGGTCATCCCAGACAGGCTATGAGTGATCCATGTTCTTGTGTAGTGTGACTAAATCGGGATTTCTATTCCTCAGTGATTGCTATAATTTTGTCGGATGCCCTTAAGGCATGTTCATCGGTGCAAGTAATATTTTTTTAATGTTTTATGTGCCACTAAGTGATGTAGGATGTACGAAGGAATTGTTTCAGATGAGTTCCTCGTTCTGGTGTATGTAGTACTGCTGCATTAGTAGTTCTTTTCAGATGCAATTAATATCTTTCAATAATTTTTTATACCATTTATAACTTTTGTTTCCCATTGTAGTGTTGTAAGCCACGCTAAGAAGTACTCTAGTGCTGGTGTACAATTATTGATTCCGTCTCATCAACCCCAATCACAGGTACTTGCTATTCCACGGTCACGGAAAATACTTTTATTAATTTATTGTGTTTGTGCTGGTTCGGGATTTTCTCTGAGGGGCACATCCACTGCATTACCATCCACTATAACTAAAAAAAACAATAACTAGTAGTGAGATATTCCGACCGGTTACAACTGGTAGCAGAGCGTAGTTTATTCGTGACTGATAGATCTAGGTGTCCTCATTTTCTTCCTCTTTTTTGCCTTCTTTGTATCTGATCGCCCCCCTCCCCCCCCAAAAAAAAAAAAAAAATTAAAAATAAATAAAAATAAATAATAAATAAATACTTTCCTATATGTAAATTTATATGGGTAGCCTAAGGGCGTCTAGAGCACAAGCCTGTGACCCTTAAGTTAGGAGGCGAGTGCTCCATCCTCTTGGCATAGGCGCCCTTGAGATCATTATCAATAATTAGAAAATAGTTTGAAATATCATTTATAAGTCGTCTATTCACAGAGGAAATCCAATTACGTGTTGTAATTTCTTGTACCAAAAAATATACGAAGCAAATTAAAAAGCAATGAAAAAATATATAGAAAATTTCCTAATGTTTTGTTTGTCTTTGTCTAAATCTTTTTGTTTTCCTGTTTCTTGTAGCGTGAGTGGTAGCAATATCAACTATACACATAAGATATGCATACATTCGCTGTCACTCGTTCAGTCTTATTGCTAAAATAGATGTGTTACGATGAGGTGTGTAAATATTATATAATAAAAATAATTATATCACATTTCACAGTTTAGTCAGTTATTATGATCATTTAGTTACTTAAACTCTTATTTGTTTCCGCGTTGGTGTTTACAGAGATAAAAAAATCTCATCACATGTTTTAATTTGTATCGTCGTCGTCAAAGATAACTTAACATTGTTCATGATATTTTAACAGCTAGTTCTATAAGCAATGTGACTGTGTTAATGAATGTAACATAGGTCATTAAATTACGACTTGAAGAAAATAAATATCGACGGTCTAGAAAAGAGATTTTTTTGGGAGCAATTTCTAAAAGTTGCGCACCAAGCGGCATGGAAGATCTTCGCCAGAGCACAAATTCTGCCCTGTGAGGAACTTTGACCTTCACCCTCAGCTGTCCAAGCAATCCGTCAAGTTACAGTATATCGTAGTGTCTTTTTACAGAGACTTCGACCTTTGACTCCCTTTCTCTAAAGATAATTTTTCTCTGGAAGGGGAGGGAAGGGAGTGACTGCCAACTAATTTGCTACATTGATCATAATTCGAGGTGTATCGGATGTCAAGATATCATATTTTTGAAAGTTCTGTTCGTCACCTTAAGGCGTAACTGTGATCAGTAAATCGCTTAAATAGAAATGAATTATTTATATACTGGCCAAAAATTTACCTTTTGCAAGTTTCCACATCTGTTAATCCTAATAAACCAAATTTGTTGCTCTGGCCAAGATCTGCTTGACCTTGACATGTGACTTATTATATTATCTAGGAAAATACTCTATCTTTTTCTCGACTATAATTCAACGCATATGCCAAGTTCTATTAAAACTAGCACGAGTCTTAATGCTATATTGTTTATAACATACAGACTCACGCACTGCCAAGCACATGCACACTCAGACAAAGCGCACGTGATAATTGACACTATTTCTTACACGCCCTGTATAACAACCAGTGTGTTGCCTCTGGAACTACAGGGTGTATATATAAACATGCTGGACAAAGGAGTCTGACCTAGATAAATTGTAAGATTGGAAATATATAATAACATTATATTTCCTTATAATTATTTTATATTTCACTATATGAACATTAGGAGATATTTTTCCGTAAACAGTACGAGAAATAAAAATAGACTGCTTAACCACAGAAAGAGTAACCAATATACGTTTTATTCTGAACGGTGTTTTATCCCACCAAGCTTTACGCCACTCAGTTTTAGGTCAGTAGATTATGTTACAGATACGTTATGTTGATGGTAATCACAGAAGTTGCACCAAGCTGGGAATAACCACACCACGCTCTCTATGGGGGCCAAATATAGCAGCAAACTATTTGACATTTTCAGAAACTGAATCATAGGATTTATTTCGATAACAAGCCAACGTGATAATCCATTTATGCACTTCATATATATATTTATTACCTTAACCCATGACTCCATATAGTAATGTTCAGGATATAATTGGATAATGTTTACTTTAAATATGTCTTTATATTCTGTTACGAACCACGCCATCAATTGTCATGATCTACCAACCCAGCACCACGAGCAACGCCATCTAGGGACGAAACCCGAGTATGACTAGTCTTAGTTACCACTCCGGGATTTCCCTTCTCCATATCCTGGTTGTTGTGTCACCTCCTCCTAGTCTTCCTAATCAGCTCCAATTCGGGGAGAGTTTAGTTCACTTTGGGAAGTGACCACACTAGGATCACCTATCCTGGAAACCTACGGCACAGTGACTACCTACCATCTCCTTCAATACTCAGCCTTACTCGTCAGCCATCTCAGCTCCGCACTTAAGTATTTGTTATCCTATATTGCCTCCCCCACGTCCACTTGCTTCAAAATTGTTGTATAAATATGTATATACTGTTAATGTTTAGGTTAAGTATGGTTAAGGGTAAATTATAGAAAGCTGAATATTTTGTTAAGGAAGTTGGCGTGCCAATGACAAGTGTGTGTGGTGGCGGCTTGCACGTAAGAACTTGTGATGCCTCTGTTCCGAGTCATCCTGAGGCGGAGGTTGTAACTTCTGAAGGGGTTCAGGATCCTCGTTGTGGTGGAACGCAGCCGCGGCTGTTTTTTGTTGTCGGATATCACTGTGATTAAACCCTGAACACCATTTAGTCTGGTCCTTCTTGTAAGCCTGTTTTGACGGATCTTGTTGACGATAAAGAAGCTGGGTTCCTTCCTGTGACTGATCTTTGAACTGGAGAAGTGCTAATGGTTTTTTACCTTGTCACGCTTTCCTTGGTTGGTAGCCATATGCAGAAAAGTGAGCGTCTGCTTTTTCAGCCATCTGACTAAGGGAGATGAGCTCGGGTGGGCAACATTAAATCCTTCATTCCCTCTTTGGTTTCTGGTGTTTCGTCCATGCTGATCCACTGGTTTAAATAAGCAGTGAGACGGGATGCAAACTGAGTAGCGGTCTCCTTGTCCTGCATAGTAGCACCAAGAAACTGGGATCTTGCTTGGTCTACATTTAATCCATAAGCCTTAAGAAGAGCTAACTTCATCACGTTATATGTCTTCTCACTACTGCTGATGCGATGCAGGATTTCCAGTGACTTTCCCTCAAACAGGCTCATGAAGTGAAGACATTTCGTAGACTCGCTGAAACTGTAAAATTATGCCAGATCCTCAAACCGTTGTATATATAGTTCTTTGGTTTGTTGCTCGTTGAAAATTGGTAGTTTTACGCGAGGCAACGAGGATACGGCAGGCGTCTGGGCGGGGGAATCCTGTTTAACTGTTGTGATCTCCAGTTCGTGTTTCCTGGCTTTCTCCGCTTCCTCTCTTCTAATTCTCCAAACCTCAAACTCGTGAAGGCGTAGCTTTCTTTGCTCTTCCCGTTCATTGGCTCGCTCTTCCCGTTCCTTGGTTCTTTCCTTACGTTCTTTGGCTTGCCTAGTCAACACATAATTCCTAATTTCAGTAGGTTTACTGAGCCTCATCAGCTTTGCTTCCTCTAATAATTCTGAGGTAGACATCTTTCCTGCCTTACCACAGCCGTAACCGTACCCAAACTGTTTCGTGAGAACTTGTTTACGGCCACCAATCAGTACACCCAAACGTTGTCCTTGTTCGGGCGCCATTTGTTATTCTATTTTCAATAGAATAATAGGGTTTGTATGAACAACGAATAAGGGTGGACCCCACCCAACTATTTAATGATTAAAACACACAACACTGGTATGACACATGGCAGCACTCCCACGAGGCACGACAGTACTCCCACAGCACACGGCTCACGGCAGTACTCCTACAGCACACAGCTCACGGCAGTACTCCTATAGCACACGACTCACGACAGGACTCCTACAGCACCACAGCTCACGGCAGGACTCCCACAGCACACGGCACGACTCCCACAGCAACGGGTTCACGGCAGTACTCCTACAGCACACGGCTCACGGCAGTAAGTATTGACCGGGCCTGCCAGGAGTTCCATCTGTCCCGGGGTGATGGTTCGCAGCGCTACTAGCTCACCTCCGTCGCACCACCTTGTCGTCCCGTCTCATTGACCAGTCCCGTTGTGACGCACCCTGACGTTGATTGTCGTCAGTAATTGCTGCTTGAACCAGCCAACGAGTCCTTAGCCAGCTGGTCCATAGTCATGGCATAACATAGTATATTCTTTTTCGGGTCAATGACAAAAGGCGGTGCGCTCACCTGGATTTTCAAAATGGTAGAACAGTATTTTTGCTCACGATGCACAAGAGACACAAGTTTTGCAGGAATCACAGTGATAGACTTTCAAAATAATGACATCCTCAAATTGGTTTGATGACTAATGGAAAATAACTATAAATAATTTTGTAAATATTATTGAGTTCCAACAGCTTATCATGATGCTCGAACTACCAAGTAATGTTGGTGGTGGGACGTGTGTGTATAGGTGCTCCGTGTTTTTCGTCGAAAAACAGGGTCATATCAGGAGAACCCAGCCTGATTTCTAGAAAAACTGATTTGTGAGTGACTAGTGGGTGTCGTGACCAGTACAATATATATCTATGACCCCTCTAAGTAGATATATTTGTCAATTTACTCGTGAATCTGTAACTCTGTGACTGTGATTTCCCTCAGTGCCACAGCTTGTGATCCGAGCCCTAGTCCACCCATCGCCCTCCTCCCTCACCGTCCCACCAGGCAAAAATCTTGCAGAGAGCATCCCTGATCACCAGGAGGAATTTAGAGCCTACCTGCAAAACGGACAGCAAAATAAGCTGTTCTTATCCCCTGTCACAGCCATGAAGATGGCCAAAGATGCAGCACCAGGCGAAGACAATATACCAATGAGCATCATTAAGAAAGTAGCCCACTTATTACTACCTGTTCTCCTACACATTTGTAACTCCTCCTTCACTAGCGGAGAAGCTAGCATGTAGTAGACTAAATTCCTTCTGCAATGCCAATAACATCTTTACAGACTCCCAGTTTGGGTTTAGAACTAGAAGGTCGACTGAGAGTGCTCTGCTATCCTTTGCTAATGACATCTTAAATCCTTTGAAGACAGTCAGTTCACACTCGGTATATTCTTGGACCTCTCTAAAGCCTTTGATACTGTCGACCATACCATCCTCCTTTCAAACCTTGAACGTTACGGCGTTAGGGGCCTGTCCCACATTTGGCTTACCTCATATCTGTCCAATAGGAAGCAGTATGTCTGCTATAATAAACACCAATCTGACTCCTCGCCAATCTTGTATGGCGTCCCACAAGGTCCAGTACTGTTTTTATTGTACGTAAACGATAAAGTCCACGCCAGCACACTCATAAAATACATCTTTTTTGCAGACGATAGTAATCTCTATGCCAGCAACTCAGACATCCATTCCTTGATGAGAACTATGAACACTGAATTAACTAAAGTCAGGACCTGGATAATACGTAATAAACTGACCTTAGACCTAAAAAAAAAAAAGACCTACACTAAATTCCTCGGAGTTATTGTTTGAAAGTGTACACGTTATCCTTTTTATAATAAATAAACAAAAGGGACATATTGGATTTCACTACAGAATATCCAATAAACTTTCATCTATGTTTTAGTTCACCAAGAATATAAGGTAACGACTTCACAAGTGCCTGTTACGAGTGGTGACCACCCAGGAATGTTGTTACATATACGACAGCTTCACGAGTAGTTGTTGTACAACGGTAACAGTCACCTAACAGTTACACAGTTGGTAAGGTAGAGATAATTTGTTCTCCCCATTACTGTGTTATATACGGTTATTAAGAAGGTAATTCATTACATAGTGGCAGCTGATTTATCGACCAATATTCGAACATATGTATATAATAACAATCCAAGATATATTATATGTGACAATATTTGGGGGTTCCTGATTTTTTTTCCAGTGCTCACGGATATATACTGTACCGTCGTGAGACGTTTAATGTTGAATGATACTCATTTTGTCGTCCAAGGTGATGTACAATTTATATTTTTATCAATAACCATTACTGAGTTATTGATAAAAGCTGTTGTTTATGGCAACACTCTTGTGAGCTGAAGTGAACATTAGTTTCTGCAGGAAATGACAGGACGTGAGTCAGAGCATTTTTCATTTGACTTGAAGAACACCCCCAGCTACCAGCGCCCCAGCTAACCCTCCTAGGTTGGTCAACACCCATTCAACAACATGAGATTGTTTTGACTTGGTCAGCAATCTTGGTAAACACAAGTGTACCCAGTGAACCCAAGAGACCTTGAGTTCACCGGCAGGGAGCAGCATCTACAGTTTGCTGTACAAGAATTTTCGTGGACACTGACCTAATAACCGTAACCTTCGTATCAGCTGTGACTCCTGTTAGCGAGTGACTCCACACTCTGACACTCTGAAGTCTACGGGATTTGAGGCAACATTTTTGCATTCAAGAAATTCCAGGAAGAATTCTTCGTGTCAAGCCTACAAGGAATAGGTATTTTATAGACATGCAGTAGATTTATACACACATAAATATGTTCTACAGCATCTCATCACACGTTAACCGTCGTGATACTGTATTGTAACATGCGGGGTCCTTGACCGGGACCTGATGACA
The DNA here is from genome assembly GCA_958450375.1 of Homarus gammarus. Lineage (NCBI taxonomy): Eukaryota > Metazoa > Arthropoda > Malacostraca > Decapoda > Nephropidae > Homarus > Homarus gammarus. The sequence goes on from CAUDMG010002530.1 coordinate 1,293,155, forward strand.
AATTTTCACGAGTTTTATACAAAATAGGTTTAGAATTGTGAATAGCGAGTTTTGCTGAATTTTAACCGATTGTTTTCGTTTTCTGTACTGTGGTAAATTGTGTAACAATGGAATTTGAGCTAGAAACATTTGCTGGTAATCCTAGTGTAGAGCTACCTGAGACAGGTGCATTTGAGGAAAGAGGAGTGGATTAAATTGGCACGTGAGTATCGGACCCAAATTAAACATCAGTGGAGAAAGTCTGAAGTGAAAAATGCTGTTTCACGTCATCTTGTGAACAGAGGTACTTGACGAGTTCGGTTTATATAATGGAACTGGAGTTAGAGAGTGAAAAGTGGGAAGTGGATATAGAGAAGAGCCAATGAGTTGCTTATGAAGGAAAAGGACACCGATTCTTGCAGCTTTTCTTATTGATCAAAAGATTTCTTGGCTAATGGGATTGATCTTCTCCTTCGATATTGGTGGAAAGCACATGATGCAGTCAAGTGTATTCTTCCTCATAAGCTCTTTTTCTTTTAGTTTCAGTGACTCCTTGTCCGCCATTTTCACATCTTGCTGACAGACAAGATGAGATATAATAATATGGAGTGAAAAATAATAAAAAAAGATGAATGAGCTGGATTTCTGGGCATCAAAATACAAAAATAATCTCACCAGTGAATGTTTCATCCCCAAATTAGTAAAGATGTTTGTAGGCCAACTGGATCAAAAGGTACATTTTTTTTTTAAATTTCCCTGACGACGCATGGCGGCCATCTTTGCTTCCCATTATTAGGTACTCGCAAACCAGACATCGCGTGTATATCTGACGGTTTTTGGAAGAGAGAGGTAACAACTAAACAAAAATCATAGCAGCAATTAAATAGATGGTGGGGGAGGGGGGGGGGCGACCTTTTCGGTATCTGGCCACAGGTCTGTCACACTGATGGTTCAACACCCTGTCCAAGGATATGCTCCATATGTATGTCTTGAAGATTTTGTTTTTATTATAATACTAATTTTATAAGTAGAGGCTCGATTAAGTGTTTGAAAATTTCCATGTAAACTCTTCAGTACTCGGTATTTACACTCTGTTCTGCTATTGTTACTAAGTTGGATGAAGGAGGTAGTAAAGTAATTCTAGATGACTTGTAATGTAAATGAATTTGTCCATTAACCCACAGTGGAGGCATTGGATGACTTACGTAAATGTGATTTGTCTAAAGTTGCTGAACACTTTGAACTGAAGGTTAAGAAATGTATGAGGAAGCATGAAATTAAGAATGAACTGATCAGGCATATGGTAGATGAAGAGCCACTTGATGAGAGTGCTTTAGGTCAAGCTGAAGGTGGAGAGAGAGAGAGTGGGTTGAACAAGGACATCAAATTAAACTCAGGGAACTTGAACTCCAAAGAGAAAGAGAGTAATGGGAGAGAGAGATACGAATGGGAGAATTAAAAATTAAGAGAGAACTTAGTCTGAAGGTGTTAGAGTTAAGAGGCTCACTTCCTGCAGTCACCACTGTTCCCTTCAGTGTTGCTCATAATATTAAGTTAGTTCCTCCATTCCAAGAAAAGGCTGTAGATAAATACTTAAGATATCTTAAGAATGTTGCCATGAGTTTGGGATGGCCAAAGGAACAGTGGACAATACTCCTCCAGTCTGTGTTCGTAGGAAAGGCTCAGGAAATCTATTTGTCTATGCCAGTGGATGACTGTAGTGACTATGAGAAGGTGAAGCGTGCTGTGCTGAAAGCGTATGAGTTGGTGCTATAAGCTTAAATTTCATAATTCACGTAAGCATGACAGTCAGAGTTACTTAGAATTTGCAAGGGAGAAGGCTGATATGTTTTCTCGTTGGTATGGAAGTGAGAAGTATGTAATGTAAGTTTGTAATATTTATGTACATTTCTATATGGTAGGATTAGGGTGATTGTTAGGGTATTGCTTTATATTTATGTAACTGTTGTATGAGTGTGGTGATTGTTAATGTTTGATTATTGCTGGTTGTTGGTGTTTCTTGTCAATATAATGTACATTCCAACATTGCGTTTGATACTCCTCTCCTATAGTGATGTAGAATACCTGAGTAAGACTGAATAGTGCAGTAGCAATAGGCTAGACATGAGGTGAAATGCAAGTTAGCAAAACGTTCGAGTCTGTGGAGGTCGGTTACCGCCCGGTTCCTGGTAAGGTGTCCAGCTCAGGAACAAAAGTTCGTAACATAAATTAATTTCTATGAAAACGACAGGTGATAATTCTGTAGATTTGTGTATAAGAAGCTCAGAAATTCCTTTAATTTCAAGATTGGATATAATTTAGCTACATCTATTTGGCTTTGAATTTTTCGCACTGGTGTACTGTACTATATGTTTCGGTAGATAGATCATTTCTGCACCATTTGTACGTTTGCCACGCAACAGAGATCGCTCTAATCTTGCGTAATTGTATGTGTGCGTATTGTGCAAGTTTACACAATACAGTCACTCGTTTGCACATAAGAAGATGAAATACAACACTGAGAACATCAGGGACATTGCTATGGCCAGCATAACGCACCACAGTGGCCTGAGAGAAGCAGCAGAGATTGCTACAGCTGCTGGTTTGATGCTGGAATCATCACAAAGGATGACACTCACCTGGTGATAGATTACAACAAGCTGAGGAGGGCACATTCGAAGGTGATGACTGAACTGGACCAGGGGTTTGAGAGGGAGGTAATGGAGACTGAATCAGCTGCATCTTGTTTGATAGCAGACGTGATGACACTAAAGTAATGATGGAGGCAGAGACAGTAACAGACTGTTCCCTGGCATGATCAAGGAGGAGCATTACTCTGTATGCAGTGAGCCGGGAGGGAGATACCTGTGGCATTTTGTTCTTGAGGAGGCGACGGAGGAGAGAACGCTCGCAGGTGTGACTGCAGACAATCTGGTGGACTGGCTGAGGGAGAGAGGAGCTGACCAGTCCATCCAGGCAATATGAGGGGACATCACTAATGTAAACACTGGGTGGGAGGGAGGAGTAATGCACTATAAATAATAATAATAATAATAATTAACGGTTTATTGAAAAAATTCTGCAGCCCGAAGGCTGAAAATGTGGAGGTCAAGGTGGGCAGGAGGCTAGTCTGGCTAGTATGTGACCTCCATACTAGGGAGTTGAGCCTGAGACACCTTATCATCAGCTTGGATGGCCCCACACTCAACAACAACAGGTGGGGCGGCAAGATTGGCGGTATGCTGGACACTGCTACAGAACTGGAGATAGATTCCAAGTTAGCCAAGATCTGTGTGGGGCCTCCTCTGGTCCAGCTGAGTGAAGAGGTTGTGAAGGACCTCTCTACAGACCAGTCCTATGGCTACAGGATTGCCCAGACCATCAGGACTGGAGAGCTGCCCCACAACTTGACCCTGTTTGAAATTGGCCCAGTATGTCATAGCAGGTGACTGACAACTGCACTGAAGATGTGCAGACTGTGGGTGTTTAAGCATGGACTGAAGGGGAAGCACAAGAAGAATCTCAAGTTCATAGTGGGGGTGTACTTACCTAACTGGTACAACATCAAAGTCAACCACAGCTGGGTGGCAGGGGCCCAGACACATTTTGTATCAGCTGGAGCTGCTGAGAAGTCAGAAGAAGAAGGTACTGGACACAGTGATGCCCACTGTGAGGAGGTCAGCCTGGTATGCACACCCAGAGGCAGTGTTGCAGGCCATGCTGTGCAGTGAGGTGGAAAATGAGGTGAGAGGTAGTGGACAGGATACTGGAGTTGACGTGGAGGGAGATGAGGAGACACAGATTGGTGACAACTCTGTCAGGCCCAGGAGAACACCTGACATAAACCCAGATGCCACCAAGCTGTCAGAGCTGATAGACTGGACCACTGGGGTCACTGAACCTCCCCTCACCTGTTCTCTCACAACAGCCCAAGTCAAGCAGTTTGTGCACAGGCCTCTGGAGGTGCCAGACTGGCCTTCACATACTCAGTGTGGAGAGGTGTGTCAAACTGGTCACACAGGCAGCTGCCCGTGTCTACAGTCACGAGAAAATGGATGGGATGATCAAGTCCCAGTTGGTGAGCAGACTTATGACGTCTAGGAACAGGAGCAAGCAGAACCTGGCCCCTCTCACCAAGTTCAAGGGGTGAATAGTATAGTATGCGAGCATATGTATGTGTGTGTGTACGTGTCTGTACATAGTGTTTGCATTGTGTGGCCGCTTTTGTATATCGCGTTGGCAACAGTAGAGTCAGTCGTTGTAATACATACTGTAGATTCTGTGTGTGGCTTGTGTTCTTGCTCACGATCATTACTACAAGGAGGAAAGTACAAAACCTTGATACCTATTGTCAAACAATACTAAATAAAACTGCAAATACGATTTTCCATCGTCTCATTTCACCACCACACACAACACTAACACTAATACTTCACCACCACACACAACACTAACAGTGATACTTCACCACCACACACAACACTAACACTGATACTTCACCACCACACACAACACTAACACTAATACTTCACCACCACACACAACACTAACACTGATACTTCACCACCACACACAACACTAACACTTCACCACCACACACAACACTAACACTAATACTTCACCACCACACACAACACTCACACTGATGGTCCACCACCACACACAACACTCACACTGATGGTCCACCACCACACACAACACTCACACTGATGGTCCACCACCACACACAACACTCACACTGATGGTCCACCACCACACAAAACACTCACACTGATGGTCCACCACCACACACAACACTCACACTGATGGTCCACCACCACACACAACAATCACACTGATGGTCCACCACCACACACAACACTCACACTGATGGTCCACCACCACAGACAACACTCACACTGATGGTCCACCACCACACACAACACTCACACTGATGGTCCTCCACCACACACAACACTCACACTGATGGTCCTCCACCACACACAACACTCACACTGATGGTCCACCACCACAGACAACACTCACACTGATGGTCCACCACCACACACAACACTCACACTGATGGTCCACCACCACAGACAACACTCACACTGATGGTCCACCACCACAGACAACACTCACACTGATGGTCCACCACCACAGACAACACTCACACTAATGGTCCACCACCACACACAACACTCACACTGATGGTCCACCACCACACACAACACTCACACTAATGGTCCACCACCACACACAACACTCACACTGATGGTCCACCACCACACATAACACTCACACTGATGGTCCACCACCACACACAACACTCACACTGATGGTCCACCACCACACACAACACTCACACTGATGGTCCACCACCACACACAACGCTCACACTGATGGTCCTCCACCACACACAACACTCACACTGATGGTCCACCACCACACACAACACTCACACTGATGGTCCACCACCACACACAACACTCACACTAATGGTCCACCACCACACACAACACTCACACTGATGGTCCTCCACCACACACAACACTCACACTGATGGTCCACCACCACACACAACACTCACACTGATGGTCCACCACCACACACAACACTCACACTGATGGTCCACCACCACAGACAACACTCACGCTCGTGGTTCTCTTTAACTCCATGATACACTATCAAAGCTGTGAATCAAATTGAAAGCCGAAGCAAAATCCAGGAACTATTTTGATTCATACATAGTAAATTCTTATTATATATAGTAGTTAATTTATACCGTTGTTATTCTTGACAGATCGTGGCCACTTTCAGCTGTGTAACATGTTTGCATTCTGCCTTATACCATTTCCTATGCTTCCTCAGTTGTCCAAATCCTTATTCATTCTAGCTACATCAAACCTATCCCAATCACCCTTCTCCTTTATTCCTTTCCCTCAGTTTCCCACTACTTCTTCTTCCCTGTCCCTCCTCTTCCTGGCATCCTTATCCACATTTCCGCTGTGTCGTCCTCAATTACGCATATTCCTCCCTCTCTCCATCTCTCATGCATATATCTCCCCTCATCCCATTCGACCACATCCCTTCCACCTGGGAAGTATTGAGAATGTACGGCAGATTCTTTTCTTATTGGAACTTGATGCATGTATTTTATGTGTTGCTTAAAGGGGCGACTCCTTCTTAGAAAGACTTCCAAAAACCAAAATGTAATGTTATTCCGGTTGCTCATTGTTGATGGAACAGCAAGAAAGTTAAAAATCAAAATATGTATGAGAGGGACACAAACTCGTGTGAAAGAAATGTATGAGCAATGCATGGCAGGTCCAGTAAGTTAATTACTGTTCGTCGAAGACACTGCCCTGGTTGTGAGTCGGAAGAAATGTTGAAAAATTATTAATGGGTGTCTGGAAGAGTTCGTACAGTAGTAAAAAGTGGTGGAAATGGAAGTGAGCAAAATAACAAACTGTTGTATATAAAAAAATCAGAAAGAAGGGAATTTTGAATAGTGACAGAATGGAGAAAGTATTGTATGCTAAGTACGGTACCTGGTAATAATTGCACTGGTAAAAGTATGAAGAGAGAGGACTGAACCAAATGAGGCAACGATAGTGATGTATGGCTGGGTCGATAATATTGTACAGTCACTCATAGAAGAAACGACCCCCTCCCCCTCCTGGGCAAGAGTTCTTGTAACTAGTGGCAGTTTGATCTGGTAACAATGTACCTGACGTATGAGGTGGGGGTTAGGTGTGGTATTGGGGTTGGTGGATCACTGCCTTCTGCACTAACTACTGCTTCGATTCGTGTGTTGTTTCACGCACACCTAAAAGAAGTGCATACAGCAGCATAATTACGTTACTTTTACGCATTATTTTCTAAAACCCTAGTATTACTAAATACGGTAACCATGCAATTTTCTACCCTACATTTATATTATATTTTAACCTGGTATGAGTGGTTCCATGCAGGATACATTGCCCTAGTAATGATTACATCAAACGCAAAACTTTAATTTCTCGGTTTTCTTTTTTTCACGTGAATACATTTTTTTTTTTTTTTTTTTTTTTTTTTTTTTTTTTTATCATATTCACCACTTATCAGCTTACAAGCCGTTTGGGCGCTCTGCAGGAGGAAACCGGGGACCGGGAAACCTGTGGTGTTTGGTAGGGTCACACTGGATAACACCCTTCTCACGTGTATCCGGGCCGAGGCTCGAACCCTTGACATATTAGCGAGAGTTTTGCGCGTAATCGCTGTACTACGAACATGTGAGTGAGGAATATATTGAATAATATTTTATTAATAGTATGCAATAATGCATTGTTCATCTGTCTGTCTGTCTATCTGTTACATCTTAGATCAACGCACGTATATTATCCAGTAAAACAGAAAAGAGGGGCACATGGACAGATAGAGTGAGAAAGGTGCTGCTCTCTTACATATATGTGACTTTGCAGGAGTTATTCGTACTGATATATCGGACATTGATAGGTTATATAATCTTTATGCGCCCACGCAAGTTTATAATGTGACAGAATTTATATGAATAACATACAGGGCATCCTTCCCTCACGACGTTTGAGACCATACTGCCCCCGTGAACATTTCTGACCTCCTCATCGACGAGGAAAGGCCTCTCCTGGATACGCTCATTCAAACCATGACCGAGTGAATATATAAATGAACTCACCCTTTTGCACAACAGCTCAGGAGTGAAGGTCTGAATTATAAACGTCACGTAAGATTTAGATATAATCTAATAAGAAAAGTTTACCATAATAAATGTGCAAGTTCCATAATGAACGGATAAATTAAATCAAGAAAATACAGAATAAACATGATCACTGACTTTGAACATATTTAACATGTAGATACTTCCGGTTACCTGAGCTACAAGGGGGATTTTATACTTGTAGTGATGGGTTGTCAGACCACAGCTTACATCTCAGAAACAGTCCAGACTTGACCCGACATTAGGGGGGTCAAGTGTAAGGGTGACCCTCGCGGCCACTCAAGGAGTTACAAATCAACGAGCTCCCCTCCACATGTCACACGGCCCCAACAAACATGTAAGAAACCACCTGCCGACTCTCTCCCAATATACACAACTACAGTGCATCTCAGACAAGGCCCAGACCTAACCTCACATTAGCCAGGTAAAATGTAACCCTCGAGCCAAAGTCAAGGGGCCACAAATCAACCAGAGCCTCTCATGTCACGTGGCCCCACCAACGATGTTAACAGGCAAGCATTCATCTGAAGATTTCTCCAGAATATACAACAACTTATAGTTTCAGAAAAAGTCCAGACCTGACCCTACATTAACGAGGGCAAATGTAAGGAGACCCTTCGCCGCCCCCCCCCCCCCCCGATCAGCTCAACCTGACGGCTGGTCTTCCAATATATAGGACGTCCTAGTCCTCCCTCATGAGAGTGTGTCTTGTAACCAAGAAGGGCCAGCAACTACGTCCCCAGTCCCGCTCGTAGCCCTCCCTCAGGGGAGCAGCAAGAGGGAGTCAGAGAGACAGAGTCTGGGAGAGAGAGACACACAGGGATTGGAGGAGGCGGTCCACCACAGCCCAGTCCCGCTCACGGGAGGAGAGTCACGCAAGACTTCCCTCCCCGAGTTCCCTCCGGTGCCCAGCTAAGCAGTCTCCCATAGAGACAACCCAGAACCACCTGCTAGACCTCTCCCAGGTCACGTGAGTTTTTGTCAGAGCTTTCCATGGGATGGGTTGCTTATGTGGGAAGTGTATCCATTTCATATTCGTGTCCGAGAATCGGTGTCTGGTAACGTAATATGATGTCCTAGTAACGTAAATATAATGTCCTAGTAACTTCGATAGAAGGTGTTATTAATGTGTCCATGTTATTGTCGTAATTAATAAACAGTTGTAACGACGCTGTGTTTGAGAAGTCGTCCTTAAGACTTAATAGATGTGTATTGACATATGAGATAAGATAAGTGTAGTGACAGAGTTCAAATAACTAACACGACCACGCTACCAAAATCTTCCTCTCTTTTATACTCTCTTACTAAATATTCTACCTATATATATAAATATTCTTCATGCAAGATCTGTCTTGTTACATACTCCATCTCAATAATCCTGGCTACAAGGGGGAGTTTATACATCAGGTGAATACTCCTGGTTACAAAAAAACAGACATTATGTCAGGTCAGGAAAGACAATATGACGGAGATAGAAAGTATAGCAATGTCGCCAACCAACCAAGCGTTAATGCCTTCAGTGGTAAAGTCTAGACACTTTTGTTATTTATCAATCACTGTACAGGTTTTCCTCTTACGATCTTCATAAATTTATTACATGAACTACCAAATAGTGATGCGTTATGGGCACCTATATCTTGTAATCTCCCAAAGAAAATGTGGGCTGGCGTAAATAATTCTCTGGGTATGTGTGTGGAGGTTAGGAAGGAAAGAATTGCTCTAGACCAGGAAAGTTTATGTTCTCTCCTGCTGCCGGTTCTTTACTGCCGTGGGTCACGTTTGTGGGGACGTTGAGTAGCATTAGTTCTGCTGGACGATGGCAAGAGGTCACAACTCTGTATTTCTTGAGGGGAAACTCCTGTGTATTTTACAAACCACAGCTCTTGTTGGCATGTCATAGAAACTGTGTTACCTCATTACAACTGTCATATTTCATCTGCTACAGAATGTTAGTAAACAGTCGTTCTCCAGCTGTTTTCTCTGACACATTTCGGCTTCTCGATAAAATACACTACAGTCATTTGAGTGATGTACCACAGCAACACGACGTCCGGCAAGAGTATGGCATCTCAACATAAGAGAACCATGGTAACAAATCTCCCAGCTCTCAAATTAATATCGATAGCATATTTACAAGGTCCAGAGTATTATGTAATGGTGAGTTTTTCTTGGCTTTATTTCCCTAAAATTACATATAATATATTTAGAAAAAATCAGTTGTAATTTAAAGTAAAATAATTATTAAGTATAGATAAAACTTCTAAAAGCACAGTGAAGCATTGATAAAGCTCATTTGTTCACATGCAAAAATAATATATATTTAAACACCAAAACAAAACATAATGAAACTTAAATGCATAAGAAAAAACATTAAATATCCTTTGGAAAACAATGGCTATCCTGATGTAGTTTCTCGGTCAGCTCTATTATATTGGGTTGTATATTGATGGCCTCATATAGATCAATAACTGGATAATGGAGCAGTTTTGTTTTTCTGCCTCGCAGGACAGAACCGGTTTGTCCCGTAGCTGTCACCAAAGCTCTGACAAAGAAACTTGACCAATATTTCTCTCATAATACTTGATTTCTTAAAAGGAAATGAGTTTTTCGTGGAAGCCATCAACTTCGTTATTAATTTCACTGACTTCTAAATCAAAGACTCTTCAGTAGACTCTAGTACGAGACGTTGGACACAATAGCCATGGTTTAGTACGAGAAGTATGATACCCCAACAATAATCTACTTCAAGAGATAATATATCAAGGCAATAGTCTACCACGAGCAGCAGCAGCATACACTAGCCAGACTTTAATACGAAGAGTAAGACACAGAAGCATTAGACTATGACTCTCAGTATGAGAGGTTAGAGCAGGGGTTCTCAACCTGGGGTCCGTGAAGGTCAAATAAAAATAAATTTTTGCATAAAAAGTGTGAAACATAATTCTTTGTTAAGATTGTTTACTTTATTCATACTTTGGTTATGCCATACACTGTACAGTATGAGGCAATTAATTTTCAATAAAATAAAGTATATTCATTGCATGCAAAGTTGTGTTTATGTGCTTTTGTGCATTTTTCTAGGGAGGGGGTCCATAGCTTTCACCAGATTCTCAAAGGGGCCCGAGACTCAAAAAAGGTTAAAAACCACTGGGTTAGAGGATACCAGTCTGACTCTTAACCTCGTTTCTTAATTATTGTTCTCCTCCCAGTCTACCATTTTCTATTCATCTCCAGTATATTCCTTTTTTCTTCCTTCTACTCATATCACTTGTACTTCTCCATTGTCTTCACTCTACAGCATCTATATCTCCTTTTGCTGGTTGATTTTTTCTTCCATACTCAGTCATTATTTTGTACTTCTCTTTGTCTCTCTCTACCTTCCTCCTCCTTTACCCAACCCTCCCACTGTCATGTAGATGCTTCACCAACATATCATGAAGACAGATGAACGTTTATTAATTTGTATATGATCAACATCAAGCAGTAAGACTCGACGAGTGTCCTGAGAGGCAGGTGTTTACCTCAAAGAAAAACTTTCTCACGTAACTTTTTCAACCTTTTCCACACCTCTTACCTTTACCTCACCTGCTTCTAGGTGTCCTAAGACAATATTTCTCACTTAAAGAAGACTTGTAAAAACAATAACATTTGTCTACATATTCCTTCAAAATGCCTGGCTATGATCAAATACAAACCATAGGGCAGTTTGCATAACCGAGAACTTAAATCAATACTCTCTCTCTAGATGGCTTTCCATAACAAGTACGTAAATATTATATATAATCACAGTGCGATATACTGCTATATTCAGTATGTAGGCTATTTCTACAGTCATAATTTTTATTGAACGTAAATAAACAACTATGCCTCACTTATATATGTCTCCACTCATGTGTAGGGGAGCCATGACTAGTGAGTGGATGTACCGCCATTGTCAGGTTGTACACGTACTGACAAGAAAAGCGCAGAAATGTCCATTTATGGCCAGTGTGTGTTATTGGATACCAATGGTTGCATCGGATATCTCTAGTCATTGCTTTGGTAGAAATATCCAGTAATGGCCATAACCAACATATCCAATCTCGACTATTGCCGTGACCAGATAAGACTTCACAAGTTATCGCCATATTGCAAATATCTACTCCTTATCCACGGTCATAGTATTCACAAAATAAATGTCCCGGCATAGATGTACTTTCTTGACACTATTATATACTGTGAAGTCCAACTTTAGGTACAGCAGAAATAGAAATATCCAAGTATTTCTAACCATGTCATTTTACATAACCCCAATTCCGTAATGTTCACCTCTTATTCATATATTCATGATATGCAATCATGTCAGGCTATTTTTAATGGGAAATTTTTTGAAATATTTCCATACACATATAAAATCATAAAAGGATTCATTTTACAATAGGTAGACAATTAAACAAACTAATGAACTTTCCAATTAGGCAAAGGATAAAGAAAAAAACACGAATTATGTATAAATTGTTGATGTTGAAACTTTCGTCACAGTAATCAACGACTCAGAATGTAGTAATTCAAGGAGTTTATGAAAAGAAAAACAAACATTAATTTTATTACTTGGCCTTCTAAAAACCTTTCACCTGGTGTATTTTTTATTTACCTGTGCACATGGCACATTCTGATATGTTACTTGACCACCAAACAATGGCAGACTGTAAAGGAGAAGCAATTGTAGCCAAGGAGGACGGAGGTGAGTTACCTTGTTCCCTTATTGTAGTAATGGAGTTGTTCTGTTATTCTTGTTGTCATAGTTACTGTGTTCACCAAATATGAATAATTTCCAGTAAATATCCCAAACTTATAATTCTCACAACAATTAAAATGTACAGTAGCGGGGATAATACACAATATTATTAATGAATCTAAAAAAAATTGCAATACTCTATAAATTATGTCTACCCTACGTGTAGCTATCGTGTGATACAAGACAACTTAGGAGAGACAACCAACCTACTCTTCTCAGTGTCCTGCTACCTGCTGGTACCTACCAATGCTACACCTCTTTATGAACAGTGTTCATATTGGACCGATGTCTTGTGGTAGTGAAGGAAACAAGACTAAGAGATGGAGCTTTAATCCAGACGTTTCGTCAAAATACTTTTCCATTACTTTGAAAAAGTTTTGTGATGAAACGTCAGGATTAAAGTTATATCTCTTCGTTGTATTTCCTTCACTACCACACAACACGTACTCTTCCCAGTATCCTCACCTCAGCCTACTGTACATCAACTAAATCTACACCTACTCCTCCCCGTGTCCTCGCATCGGCCGGCTAAACAAATACTAATGCTACACCTACTCTTCCAAACATCGTCATCTCAGCCTGCTGGACACCTACTGGTGCTTTACCTACTCTTCCTAGTAACCTCACCTCAACCTGCTGGCTGCTGGACACCTACTAATACTACACCTACTCTTCTTAGTATCCTCACTTCAGCCTGCTGGACACCTGCTAATACTACACCTACTCTTCCTAGTATCCTCACTTCAGCCTGCTGGCTACCTAGTAATGCTACGCCTACTCTTCCCAGCATCCTCACCTCAACCTGCTAAACACTTTGTATTAGCCCTATCAAACAGACAGTGATACAAACATTAGAGTATTAGACAATATAGATTAGGTTCATGCAATTACATCACCCATGGTAACTAGACTATGATCAGTGAGGAGTCATGACTATACATGTGTGTGGTAATGTGGCCCAGTGTTTTTCCACTGACCTCAACGCCCCATTGAATGCGTGGATCATCACTATACAGCGCCTTGCAGGGAATCATGCGTAGTTCATGCTTGCCTTCGTAACTCATGGGTCATGGTTTTGTTAGCAAGTTACATAAAGTGAAAGGGTATTGAGTGTATGAGGGAAAAATTCCCGGTACAATTCATCTGTTTATGGCAAATCGTGGCAGGTCCCTAATATAGTCAAGTGCCAGACCTGTCTCTCGGAGGAGGGGTATCTGGTCAGGGTGGGGTGAAGGTGACTAGCGTCGGAATGAGAAGAAGTCGATCCATCAACATTCCCAGAATCCTCGTTAATAAAGACCTGCCTTTTTCACTGGAAGCATCGGTTGCCGACACCAGAGCTATTTCCAAGTGAAGGTACCTCCAAGGAACCACACCACTCCACGCACCGGAAAGAGTGGATCTCCTGATAGAGTTAGATGTACCACAAGCCCTAACACCGTTAGAAGTAAGGACCGGGGAGAACGGAGAGACGTTCGCAGTGCGCACACTTCTAGGATGGACCATAAATGGACCGATTGGACCTGCAATAAGTGAGCACCAAGCAATCACCCACCTCATCTCAAAAAAACCGCTGAGCCTGGAGACACGTTTAGAGAAACAGGTCAGACACTTCCGGGAATGTGACTCAGCCTACTGCAATGAAAACCCCAGAAGAGTGCTGGTGCTGTGGTCAACTTCAGTGACGAGGGTGGACAGGCACTATCAACTTCCCATACCGCTCCGTCATGAAGAGCCGGGACTCCCGAATAACAGGAAACTAACTGAGCAACGGTTAGCGAACTTGAAGAAACGTCTCCTGAAATACCCAGAACTCCGCCAAAGATATCGAGAAGAGATGCAAAACCTGATCAACACGGGACATGCTGAGAGAGTCCCATACCGTGCGCTTACCATTGGGCCGTGGAAAACCGAAAATCTCCCACATCACCCACTATTGAACCAAAATAAGCCCGGGAAGTTGAGAATAGTTTTTGACTGTGCAGCAACGTATGAGTCAGTGTCCCTGAACATCCAAGTGATGCAAGGGCCAGACCTCAACAACAAATTAACGGGAGTCCTAATTAGGTTCCGACAAGAAATGGTGGCACTCATGGCTGATGACACTCCCGCTGTGACAGAAGCACTTCTGGGTTATTCACCTTCCGCACTGGAGACATCGTCACCATATCTGGACATCCTCTCCCAAGGAGCAAATGGATGCTAGGAAGAGTATTGGAGGCGGTACCGGGTGATGACGGCCTGGTGCGGTGTGCCAAAGTGAAGACGAAGGACTCAGTGTTAATACGTCCAGTGACAAAGCTCTGCCTATTGGAAGGAGTCGGAGAGTGAGACTCCCAGCAGACAATGGATTTCGAGCAAGCTCGACAGGGGGAGTGTTACCGCCACAGTAAGATAAACTAGAAGAGAGAGAGAAAGAGAGAGATAGAGAGAGAGAAAGAGAGACAGGAGACAGATAGAGTGAGTGCTTACAACAAACTTTGCTGAGGTGTTAAATGTGAAGCAGATGGCCCTCGCCTCGGGGACTAATTCGCTCCCTGTGAGGTTCAGAAGATAGTCTCGAGCTGTCCAGTGAGCTAACAAGCCAGGGACCTAATACGTCCTACATTAGACCCGAAACACATAAGTTTTTTATGGTTTAACACCCTACTCTACTCAAATATATCATATGTAGTTGTTAATAGTGATGGAACATACGAGTGATTTAATTATCTCATTTGTAACATATGTAATTTGTACTCTGCAGGTTTTGACCGAATAAATAACAATCACGTCCTACGGGCAAGGGTCTCCTTATCCCACAGTCGCTCACTGGGCGGTTATAGGTGGGCTATTCCCCCGTAAAATATTAATAATAATAATTTATCAAATCTTAACTTCTGTATATTATCTGTATTTTATGATCTCAGCTGTAGGCCCTAATAAGCAGGCATGGGGCGATTAAGTCTCAAATTTAACTACAGTGTAGTTAAGTTAATTTTCTTTTATTTTTCAGTTAAGTTAACTTGATTTTTTTAACACTATCTAATCAAGTTATTATTTCTTCGATTAAGTTAAGTTAACCAGTCAAATTTCTTAGGGGAATTTTCATGTGGATTCATTAACTTAATAACCTGTATATATTTTCCAGAAGAGTAAACGGATACTGTAGTTTGAATATCTGCAGAACCAAACTGAGTTAGGCAGTCTGGCACACTACTTCCCTGGTATGAATAAGTCTTGAGATAAAATAATTATAAATTCTTGACTTTTTTATTTTTACTCAACAGTTTTTCACATGTAAATAATTTTATTATTTCAGTATGCAAAACCAAGTTAGACTTTCTCACTTGAAAAATTATATCATATAGGAAAATAATTCTGTACTTCCAATAAATAATAATCACTGAAAGTTTAAACTCAAACTTTTTCATCACATACTTATTACACTCGCTGCGAGCAAGGCCTTTACAGGGTTAGTCCACCCGGGTACAGGTAACTGACCCACATCAGGGCCTGGAGGGCGAAAATATAATAATAATAATAATAATAATAATATTAATAGTAATAATAATATTAATAATAATGATAAATAAATAAATGCGAAATTAAAAAATAAATCAATAGTGAGAAACGACAGTTTGTATGTTGCGTTGTCAATGGTAAGAGAAACAATTGAGACCCTGCAATTGTGTGTAATTAAGGCAGAAAGACAGATCTGCAACCTGGGACTTGGTCACAATTTTTTTAATGCCATATGGCAGCAGGGTCTATCATTAGACAACAGATTATGCTTCCAATATCTTCCCAGGCGGTAGTACCTCCCTGTTTGGTAGCTGCCTACAACCTACTACCTAGGCCTGTGTGTTATACTGTATATTATTTGTTATTTTTTTATATGGAGTTAATTGAAAATTAATCGAAGCTAAATAATTAATTTGCCAAAATTTTGATTAAGTTAAGTTAAACTGTTATTTCAAAAGTTAACTAGTTAAGCTAAGTTAATTAATTGCCCAATGCCTGCTGATAAGTGGACAATATTACATATGGGGTGATTCATATTGTGGTGTGGACGAAAACACCGGTCACGCCGAATTATTAGTCTTTTTGTCACCGAGTACAGTTAGCGGAAAACTGAACACAACATAACCTTGATTACACTTCATTCAAATAAACAAATACACCAACATAAAAATTATAAGGCTAAAACGAAAACACTAAATTATTATGTAATCCAAAACCAAAAGAAACCAGGAAATGATGAAAAATACGAAAGGAGTTGAAAATAAACTCGACTGCAAAAATCTTTACCCATTAAAGTGATAACCCCCAGCTGGTCTTCCTCCAGTCTGGCCTTCTGGAGTGTGCGCCAACTGTTTCTTGCTGGGAAGTCACGGTTGTATTTTTGTTTCTTTTCTTTTCTTAACACTTGACTGTGTTTTGTTTATTTATTGATTTATTTTTTTTTTTTTTTGGGGGGGGGGGGTTCTCTTGCTATCCTGATTTCGCAGTCCCTCTTTGCCTTCCATACATTTTCTTAACATTCCTAGAAAGTTCATTATACCTATTTCTCAGCTGCTCCTCCCCTCCCTTTAATTTCTTATAAATTCCTTTTTTTATTCCTAAGTCATGTTTAAGTTTTCTGGTCATCCACCTTGGCTCATTCTTATTTGACCTAAGTTTTCTGTATGGTATATTTTGTTCTTGTGCTTTACATAGTATACTGGTGAATATATTATAGTCATTATCAATTGTTGTGTCACCTGTGACCTCACCCGTTCCTATTGGGGACTGACCTTACTGTTCCCAGGCGACCTCACTTAGGTACCTTCTTAACCCCTGATAATCCACCAATCGAAAGTTTGGGACTCTGACCATATTGTCATTGTTTTTCGTTTCCCAATTTAGGGTGAACCTGATTTCTCTGTGATCACTCTTCCCTATTTCATCCCCTATTGTGATATCTTTGATTATATTTTCTTCATTTGTTAATAGGTGGCCCCCCGAGCCCTGATGTGGGTCGGTGACCTGTGTCCGGGTGGGCTAATACTCGTAAAAAGTGTGGCATAAGGCATATGCCTGTCCGTGCCATGACAAATATAGTCGGGTGAGTGGCCCAACAAGTTATTGATCGACCCATTAATCATGGCTGCTGCTACTTGAGGTAACCAGTCCTCCCATGTCCTGTGCATTGGATTCACAATATGCCGAAGAATGTCAAGGACTTTACGATTGGTTCTTTCAACCAGACCAGTCGCCTGTGAGTGATAAGCTATAAACTATGGTAAAACTTTTTGGATTCCTAATTGTTGGCAAATCTGTGTTAAAAGTTTATTTTTAAGCTATGTTCCGTTGTCAGATAGAAAAACCTTTGTTGAAGTGAATGGGCATATCTGATGCATCATTAGAGCGTGGGCTACCGCCGTGGCAGATTTATCCTGCAGAGGAGCTAAAATCACATATATGGAAAAATGATCCACACACCTTGGTGACTCTTTTGAAGTTGCGACAAATCAATGGCAACTTTGTCGAACAGATGTTCCAGTGTAGGTTATTCCAGCATTAGAGCAGGTTGAAAAGTGGAGCCCTTGTTTTGAGCACATGATAAACATTTAGCAATGTGTTCCTCAATTTATCTTTTCATGGTATTCCAATGACAAAGTTCTTCTAATTTCCGCTAGTCATTTGTCACACCCGGGATGGAACTTTGAGGTGCAGAGTATATAGTCCGGCCGTTCGTAGAATGTCAGGTACAACAATTTGTGTGATAGTATCCTGTGCCTTCTATCTGCAGCCGTGAAGTGTGTCTTGCCCGGGGTTAAATTGATTGAAAGGAAGAGGTAGCTTAGGTAGATTAGCCTCCTCCCCCGACTCTAGAGCAAATATGACTGTAGACCACAAGGGATCAAGTCGTTGTTTATCTCGCAATTGTGGTAGAGTGAACAAAGATACAGACTACGATCGCTCGTAGCGTAAGTGCTTGATCACAGGAGCGAATTCTTGAATGGTCAAATACCAACGTGGTAGTCTGTCTGCAAGTTTTTTTGCTTTTTTTCCACTGAACAACTCCACACGATCTGCATGGACGGTTATGTCGTCGCCAAGAATCAAGTCTTTGAATTTCTTGAGAGTCAATACGCCAGCTGACGCTTCCAGGTGCATTACTGAATAACGTGTTTCTGGACCATTAAGCTTACAGTTGGTGTAGGCAATCACTTTGTTTACCTCATGTGCCCAGCTGCATGAGTGCAGTTCCAAGCCCTTGTCCTGAGGCTTCGGTACACAGAGTAAATGATTGATTGTTTTCAGGAAGTGGTAAATGCTGTTTTCAATGCAGAAAAATATTCTCATGTTCATTAATCGAGAGAAAAGTGGCGTCTTTCTTGAGTAACATAATCAGCGGTGAAGCTAATGTAGCATATCCCTTTATGAATGAATAGAAATACGCTGATAAACCAAGAAAACTACGCTCGTTATCAACGGTTTGAAGGAACTGGACACTGTGTAAAGGTTTTAACTCTACCGTCAACTTTATGAATGCAATCTCCGTCGACATCATGAAAGCAGCAGGTCGTCTTCTAAGTTGTTCAATAGTGCAATCTTTTCTTCCCTAGCCAAAGCCTTCACAAGTTTCTGCCCACCACTTGCCCCAGGCATGATGCAAAGCTTAATCAGTCAATTAAAATCAGCAGTGTTGTCGCAGAGTACAAGGCTGATACGTTCGACCAGTACGGCCAGTGTTCAGAGAATGTCACGCAGGGAGAAATAGTTCAGAGGGTTCGAGATGTGCTGGAACTCGTGAGTCACCCTGGAGTCGAAGATTGGAAAAGAATCTTGCATGGCACGGTAGGTAATGCCACAAAATGCGATAGTAAATCGACTTAGCTGGACATTATATCATATTGTGTTTAAGTGTTGGATGACCGTTACACCCGTCGACTGGCAAGGAAAAGTCTTTGAATATGTAAAAATCTGCAGGAAATGGTCTAACACGTTCAGAAAAGAGTAGAGCTAGCGATACCACTCCCGTAATGTACAACCGGTTACCAGAAACTCCTGAGAGATCAGTGTCAGGTAGGTCTAACTTGAAATCTGCGGTGAGGTGAACATCACTGTAGTTCTTGTTGGACACTAAAGAGTGTATATTTGCGCACGCACCCATATCTATAGCTAGGAAAAGTATGTTGGTACCCACTTTCACCTAAACAGACAACACTTCTGCCTTGTTCAACGCAATGATTAATGAAGCTGCAAAATAAGTGTTTAAACTGTCGATGACGTGGTCGTCGTAGCTGTGGTCTATCATACCTCACATCCTTACACCGTTGGTGAGCAATACAGTTTCATGAGTCACGTGAGGCAGTCATGAAATATACACCACAATTTACCTGTAGTTGCAAGGGTGTATGTGTTTGGTGAACACACGTACACGCCTAGTGCTTAGATCATGTGGATCAAGCAGTTTCAAAGACTGCCGTCGAATGTAATCAAGGATAACTGGGTCACACGGTGGGTCACGCTGGGTTCAGTGGGCTCGCTGGGTCCTGCAACTACCCATCTCCTGGGAGGAGATGAAGGCGCTGAGGCATTTGCTTACGTATTAAAATAACTTGCTCTTGTTTAGAACACTGTGTGGTGATCCTGGGAGCTGGTGGTCAAGCAGATTTAGGGCTTGGGACAGTGGCACCACATACTGTATACCATAAGCAATAACAAATAACTTAAAAAAGCTTTTACTTGTACGTTGAAGCATAACGGTGTATAAGCTTAATAATTTGTTTGTCTGTCACTGGTGGACATAACAGTTACAGAAATGGAGAAAGATGTAAAAACTGCTGACCAATTGTTTTCAGTCATTACCATAAAACATTGGTTGCAGAGTTATAAGTTCGTATTTAAAAGCTGCCACATTTGTTACCTCTGTTTACCTGTTGTAATCACTGATGAATGGTCCTGGAGTCGCAGTACTGAAGGTAATTAAAAAATTACAACAATAAATGTTTTGGGGCTAAGCTTGCAAACCTAAAGTGTCATTTCTTCTTTTATTAAGAAAATAGTCTATGCACAATTAACATTATGATATTCCCGTAACTTACACTATGAGCTACGAGTGTTAGAAAAGTTTAAACTAGTTATAGCGAGCATCGTGAACACATATGGTCTGTTTGAGAGACCTGGTATGACTGAGATAACCGGTGGCTTTAACTGATGACCCTGCTAGACAGTAGTGAGCAGAGGTCATTTGAAAGACAATGAGGTTACGCGACATACACCACTCGCTTCAGTATTAGAAAGTACGAGTATATACCAGATAGTATTCACTGGATTCCTGCTCATAATGCCATCTCTTGAAACTGTTTTTTCCCCTCATGATTAAAGCAAGGACTCGAATATTTCCCCACAAATAAATGAATTAAAGAACATAACAATTATTGTATTTATTTCAGATGGATCGGTTATTGTTTTGTCATCTAACAGAATAACTGTCATCATATCCATGGTGATGTTCTGTAGATATATAATTATATGTGGGTCACCTTTTATTGTACAGTGTCCCTTTACGTATAAAACTTTGTTGAAAATATATGAAGTGAATCAGATTTTTGGAAGATATCAAACACTAAAAAATCTCAAACAATTTGGTTTTCTTCAAAGAAACGAAAGCTGAAGACCACGAAAAATATGATCAATGTGCATTGAATATTTGTAGCCCCGTGGGCTAGAGACCAAAGGTAATTTCAGCTGCCTAGGGAGACAGAACTAGGCGACATAGTAGTAGTTTTTATCACCAGGTGGGAATCAAACCCTTCCGGATCCATGAGTCACCTAATTATGGCTGGCTGACTAAGAGAGTCGGTATGGTTTATTGCTATCCTCACAACCAGAACAGGACTCGACCAAATATATTACCAAATATTGTGATCGATTATTGATGAATCACGGAAAATTAAATTACGACACCAGATTCTAATGTTTATTAAATTAACACAAACCCGCTTCCGCCCAAGAGAGTAACTTAACGAAGAAATAACAAGAAAATAAGTTTGCTAACAATATTGGTGTGTATTCAGTATATATAGTGTTAGATGTCGCTCCATCAACCAAGTGACGACTGAAAACTCTTGAATCTTTACTAGGCAGTCAGTTCTTGGCACTCATCTCTTCGGTTATTTTCTACGTGTTCACCAATTTAATGCTTTTACGCTGTCCATTAGGATGGGGTAAATAATGTCAGTGTCTTTACACACCCACAAGGCTTGCCTCCTTTCTTGTACTAGTTCACCTCGCACACTAAGGTTTGTTGTCTTCATTTTCCCCAAAGTTCAGATCCACAGTCTTTACAAAACACTGAGAGTGATATATAAATTTCGATGAGATAAAGATGTCCCACCAAGTGCCAGAATGACACTGGCGATACATGCACATGTTCTTTACCTGGTCATATGTGTACGCAGTAAAGAATGAGTTACTGCTATAACAATGAGCGGGAAGGAGTTTATCAGAAGATGTAGAGCTTACCTTCAGGTGATTGCAAACTACTGCGTATGTCTTCACTTCTGGCTGACAAAGCGTTTGAAGAGTGAAGGAAATATACAATGTTTATCTTAAATATATACTGAACTAGGTGGGGGAGTACTGAGTTTTGGTAATTATAAATGTTTAACAACTGCCAGTGATAAAATAAGACAACAACAGCACTCGAGGTATTTATTCTGCACCTATTAAAGAATCCTTCCTTCACAACACTATGATACATCTCAGGAAATCACTTTCATATGATAAACATATTATAATATTTAAATTAACCTACATAATAGTGTTATATTTTACTGAATAATAAATATTCAGATGATTCCTAAAATCTTAATCGACACATGACACATGAGAGAAGACGTTGAGGTGAAGTAAAGAAACACATTTATTTAGGCAATTGTCCCAAGGTATTCATATAAACACACTGACGAACTGGATTTGAATAAGGGAAAGGTAAAAACAAAATAGGAAAAGCTTTAATATGCAATGATATATATCTTATTTTCTCGGGTGACATTTGTTTCATCCTTACGTCACCAGCCATGGGCGAACTATTCAAAGCTAGATTAATTTTTAAAACAGAGAATGAGTATTCTTTTAAATTCTAAAGTGCTGGACTGGAATTCAGTTCTTGGAAGAAATTCAGACTGCAAGGTTTGTTCTAAATTGAACACTCAGAGAGCAGAAGACCGACCTGTCTGTTAGAAAACCTGTGAGGAACAACTAAATTGTTACATATTTTGTGTGAAAGTTTTTATTTTAACAGGGAGGAACCGATCGTGCACTTATTCCTAATTATATTACTTTTAAATTAATTGTAGTTTAATCCAGTAATCAGGTTTCCTATAACTGCACCAGTCAAGAGAGAGAGAGAGAGAGAGAGAGAGAGAGAGAGAGACTGCAGCTTGAAACAGACTTACAAATGTTGACAATGTTGTCGTCGTGTTTATCTTCCATTTTCTCTGTTGATATGTGTCGTGATGTCTCGTCCTCCGATGCTGCCACGGTGGATTCGAATACTGCAAGACAGTGCCAGACACAGCAAAACCATGCCAGATACTGCAAGACATTACATAATTGTCAGACAATGTTACTCTCAGATAGTTACTCATTTCTCTGCCAGTCACTGCTCGATATTTGTGCCTCTGTCAAAAAAAAATGCCACCCTCTGAAGAATACTACAGTCATTATCAAATACCACATGTCACTGTAAGACAATGCTAGACATAATAAATGTTACTGCCACTTACTCGTACTACTACAGGTAGCTGTGAAATGACATTACCCATACAACGCCAGTTGCTGCTAGATTCATTTAAGTTACTGTTAAATAGTGCTAGCCATTGCTCTTAGATGACGAAAGATTTGAATTTAAAATGTTACACACTTCAGCAAAATGAAAAGAAGCAGCCATGCAGTAATCTTCCTTTGATATATTAATAGCTACACAGGGACTTGTTGAGTACTGTGTATCTTAAAGCAGGAACGGAGGATACAATCAGCCTGGTCTTCGTAGCACAAAACCAACAAAGAAGTTGGTCTGTGTGTGTCTGTGTGTCCGCACGAGAATCTCGGAAACTACTTTACCGATCTGTAGTGATGATGGATGGTATTATATATAGTGATGATGGATGGTGTTATACGTGGTGATGATGGATGATGTTATATGTAGTGATGATGGATGGTGTTATATGTAGTGATGATGGATGGTGTTATATGTAGTAATGATGGATGGTGTTTTACGTGGTGATGATGGATGATGTTATATGTAGTGATGATGGATGGTGTTATATGTAGTGATGATGGATGGTGTTATATGTAGTGATGATGGATGATGTTATATGTAGTGATGATGGATGGTATTATATGTAGTGATGATGGATGGTGTTATATGTAGTAATGATGGATGATGTTATACGTGGTGATGATGGATGATGTTATATGTAGTGATGATGGATGGTATTATATGTAGTGATGATGGATGGTGTTATATGTAGTAATGATGGATGATGTTATACGTGGTGATGATGGATGATGTTATATGTAGTGATGATGGATGGTGTTATATGTAGTGATGATGGATGGTGTTATATGTAGTGATGATGGATGGTGTTATATGTAGTAATGATGGATGGTGTTATACGTGGTGATGGTGGATGATGTTATATGTAGTGATGATGGATGGTGTTATATGTAGTGATGATGGATGGTGTTATATGTAGTGATGATGGATGGTGTTATATGTAGTGATGATGGATGGTGTTATATGTAGTAATGATGGATGGTGTTATACGTGGTGATGATGGATGATGTTATATGTAGTCATGATGGATGACTAAGGAGTTATTAGGAAGTTAGAGGCCTTTTAAATTTGGTGCTACAAGAATTTACAATAAATAAGTTACGCTGGTAGGAAAAAAATAAGACACGCAATTGAAATTATAGAATAAGAAATATGATGAACTTTAGCCACATAATTAAAGATGAAAAAAGGTAGCTGATATATTGAGGGTACGAGGGCCAGGGTAGGCAGAAACTGATATGGATGAATGAAATTAAATGCTTGACTACCAGTTAGATACAAAACTCGGTAAAAATAACCGGAAGCATTTAGAGGGAGGATCGTGGTCACCAACATTTAGACCTGGAATTAGCATTGAATCACATTTCCCTTCCTATAGTCACTCCTCATAAGGGCCATGAAGCCATTTTCCCTTGAACATCTCTCTTGCTCCCATGCTTGCTCTCGGTTTTCTTTGTCCAAAAACTAAAACTTTTCTAATAATTGAAGAAGGAAGTAATCATCTACTGTAAGTGTTTGATAAAAGCTAAAAAACAAAAATGACTTGCAGTAAAACTATGAGAATGCCACCAAGACTATGTTAACGAGAAACGTTCACAGCACCAGTAAAAAGGGTATACAATTAGCTAGGACAAAGGTATAACAAATTTCAAATGCTCTTAGTTTAAAAAATATATAATTTTTAATAATTTTCAATTTAGTGTCTCGAAGAACACATAGTGGAAATGTTTGTGCTACATCAATATCATTTGAACTGTAAATCTTAGTCATCATGGTTTAGGAACTATTTTTTTCAGTGCAAAGGAAGTCCCAATTTTACCCCCAAATTGTGCATCGTAATATGAAAACACAAAGCGAATAATGGAATTATTTCCAACTCTTTTCATAAACTCGCATATATATATCAAAATAAAATGAACTAGCGAGAATAAATGTTATTAATAATTAATTAACTGCAAAATAATGCCAAAATATGGTAAATTATTTTTGCTCTTAATTGTGTAAATGAGTTTAGGATTTCATTACTGTTCCACCTGATGAAATTTCATAAATTTATTTCGGACTCCGGTGACATAATGCCAGCATCATATATTTCCCCTAATGAATGAGCGAATTATGCGCAATAATTCATACTTTATATTCATTTGTGTTGATGAGCGCCAGAGCTGGCAGGTGCAACTCTCTCTCTCTCTCTCTCTCTCTCTCTCTCTCTCTCTCTCTCTCTCTCTCTCTCTCTCTTATTGGCATGGGTGGGCTTAGGATCGGTTCTATAAAAAGACTTCTTAGTAATGTTAAGTCATTTGTCTATAAAAGACCTAGGGTACTTAAGGTTCAAGCCAATATTTTACATATATTTATATTCCTCATCAATGAATTCCGGACTTTGTATTCTTAGAGCAGGTAAAAACATTGATGAGAATACTGACTGTTTGACTCTACTATGGTGGGTAGAATAAATTAATGTACTGAAATCTACCAAAATGCCAGTTTTTTTCTGCTATGTTTTTGAGATGTTTGCGTATTTGTGACACTGAATTTATTGAAGAAGAACTGAAACACATTCAGTCCATTGCACAAAAACTTGGGTACCCTTCATTGTTTGTTGGTCATTGTTTTAAAAGGGCTAAAAAATCCTTTCATTCTACTCAAACCAGGCGGCAAATTCCTGCACTTAAGAATATTTTGACTCTGCCTTATCGCAATGAATTTGTCCCGTTAGTTCAGTCCCTTAAATTATTAAATATTAATATTGTTTTTAAGTATGACTCAACCATTTCCAATATATTAATCAAGAATAGCCCACCTTTGAATGTAAATGGAAGTGTTTATTGTATTCCATGTAGCAACTGTAATGGAAATTATGTAGGACAGACTGGGAAGCCATTGCAACTCAAAATCAAACAGCACAAGTACAACATCAGAACAGCATCTGACAAAGACAACACGTTGCCCAGTCAGTGAGGAATGATTTGTTGGTAGATTTTGTGTCCATAACTATTTATGATCTTCAGGGCCGAGGGTTTATCCTTTTACCACCCTGATGAGCACTTTCTTGTATGGATACAACTAGGTTCATGCCTTTTGCCCTACAGCTAGTCCGATCGTTCATCCAGTGTCATTAGTCCCGTGCGGTCTGTACACCATCCAGATAACTAAAACCCCGTTATCCTTGGCTCGGCTCTCCCGCGCTGGCACATCCTGTCAATTCAGGTGCGGCTGCTTAACTGATTTGGGGTTGGTTAAGCAGCATTTGGGACACTAAGCTGTTGCAGTATGACATGCCTTTTCTCAGCTGACACTGAACCCCATGCTGGGTTGCACAGCAGTGATGTCACCAGTGTGCCCTGGTAGAGCCCGACAATCACTCCCTCACATGCAGAGACCCTCTGCATGCTACCCTCACCAAGTTGGAAAAAACATAAAACCAGGACATAAAACCAGTCATAAATAAGACAAATATATATCTGAGAGCATCAGAAATAGAAAAAATTATCTGAGCATGCTTGAAAATACATATATATCGACACTAAGATCATTTAGATTGACCAATTACATCAATTTATATACAAAAATCATCTTTCGAAGGTCAATTTGGCAGCCATCTTGAAAAATGGCCGCCATCTTGGATTTCCAAATGGCCAATGAGGCAGATTTGACAAGTAGCCCCAAGGGTATGATCAGGCCAAATTTCATGCTTGTATCACTATTTGCACGATGTTTCCATTATCCGCTCTACTACTGGACTGGCGTACACACACACACTGACCACCACGAACTCTTATGAGTGACTGTACATTGAAATTCCCTAGGTAGAGGAACCGGTATAGGAAACAAAGAAAAATAGTCATAGTTGATAGAGATATTTTGAGTAAGATGACATATTAAGGGAAGAAACAAGATCCCTGAGTCGAGCCATAGGTTTACGTGTCTGAGTCGAGCCATAGGTTTACGTGTATTGTAGTAGGCGCTGCTAGTCCCTCACACTAGAATTCCACCAATATGCTTCCCGGTCGGGTATAATCCACGCTCTAACACACACTTTGCCGGAGTTGGATAATCTTAAACACACGGTACTCTCTTGCCTCCAACGAAGTTCACATCCCAACCTTTTCGTCGCCCTCTGTCGAGCAACCAGTCGAAAGTCACCTCCTCAACTAGCAGCAGAGATCTAAGCCAATCACGAGGGTTCCCGATATTATGTAATGAGAAACGGCTAATCGCTAGTTTCAATCCTAATCACAACACCCATACTGCTACAAGTAACAAAGGGTACTTCATGCAGTTACAAGTAACTAAGGGTCGCCTCATACTGCCATAAGTTCAGTAAATAAGGGTCGCCTCATACTGTCACAGAATAATTAGATATCTTGCTTATTTCCCACATAACTAAAAACTTCTGCTTATTGCCACATGACACCTGTTGATACAGAACAGTAGGTGGTTGTCCAAGGTAACGAGAGGTGGCTCAACATTGTCACATTATGATATTCTAAATGCTACTACATATTTCCTTTAATCACAGCTAAATTACCTGTATATGCATAACACATTTATATTATACGGTTTAGAGAACTCTGATGCACATATAAATTCAGATTTAATACCAGCAACAAAGTTGGAGGACTCTGAAACTGGCAGAGGAAATCCCAAATGGCGTTAACTGAGCGTATCAGCGGCAGTAAGGAATTTATGTGGCTCAGGAAACTGTATCTCTCTCCTCCAGAGGATCTTCCTACGAGCTTTATATTGCCAACATTCAATGCTTTCGAAGCGTTTACTTATATTTTATGGTACTGGCGGTAAATGCGTTATAGCTGCTGTGACTAAATCACCTTAGTTGCTTGTTTTATCCCTACTACTTGCTCTTACTGCATACAATAGTTATCGTATTATATTCAAAGAAGCAACAGTTCTTAGTTACGGGGGGAGGGGGGGGGGTGGTGGTGGCAGTAGCTTATGAGACAAGCCATTCACAGTAAAGTCAATAAACAGGGCGGTATCATGTATCACACTCGACATTCACTCACTCTCACAGCAATGAAAGAAATATATTATGATCTTGTTTACCAACACCTGATACACTGTCACACAGTATGGGGGGCCTCTGGCTCTTCAAAAACACAATCCCTGGTTACTGCACAAAAGAGAGTTGTACGGACAATGACCCACTTGAAAAAAACAGATCACACAAATACAAATTTGCTATATTGAAAATTTTCAAATTCGAAGATATTAACACCTACTGCTGTGCCCTCTTTGTTTACAAATCTGTTACATCACTTGCTTGACAATAATTATTTCCAGTGTGTTCACTCCCAGTCAATCTTACATTTTTGCACTGTCACTATGTTGAAATGCCCTGTAGTATGACCTTCTCCCCACCTATTTATTATATATCATATTTGTATCACTTATGTTACTTGTATGTTATTTGTCAATCAAATGACCCAGACCCCAATTGTGCAGCTGTATATTTTCAGCCTTCCTGCTGCCATGCTCTTTCAATAAACAGTAAATTATTATTATTATTATTATTATTATTATTATTATTTTTATTATTATTATTATTATTATTATCATAGAGGGAGAACAGCGTGTTACGAGGTGCATCACAGAAGGAGAGGAGCGTCTGACGACCCCACATGGTTTAAGAACAAAAGGGTGTCACGAGGCAGATGTCAGAAGGTGAACTGCTTGTCACGAGATATATCCCAGAAGGAAATGATTGTGTCGCAAGATCCATCATAGAAAGAGAGCAGCGTGTCACGAGATACACCATAGAGGGAGAGCAGCGTGTCACGAGATACACCATAGAGGGAGAGCAGCGTGTCACGAGATACACCATAGAGGGAGAGCAGCGTGTCACGAGATACACCATAGAGGGAGAGCAGCGTGTCACGAGATACACCATAGAGGGAGAGCAGCGTGTCACGAGATACACCATAGAGAGAGAGCAGCGTGTCACTATACACACCACAGAAGGAGAGTATTGAGTCAAAAGATACACCATAGAGAGAGAGCAGCGTGTCACGAGATACACCATAGAGGGAGAGCAGCGTGTCACTATACACAAGAAGAGGAACATTGCATCACGAAACACATCACAGAAGGAAAGCAACCCATCACGAGACATCTCACAAGAGAGAGAAGCGCATCACAAGAAACATCACAGAAGGAGCAAAAATCTCTATACTTTTCATATATCAGTCGCAGCGTGTCACGAGACACGCCAGAGAAGACAAGCATTATATAACGAGGCACATCTTAGAAGGAGAACAGTGTATCATGATACACATCATTTAAGGAGAGCAACACATCACGGGACACATCACTGAAGGAGAGCAGTGCATCATGATACACATCATTTAAGGAGAGCAACACATCACGGGACACATCACTGAAGGAGAGCAGTGCATCAAGAGACATAATAAAGAATGAGAGCAGAACGCCACGAGACACACATCGGAAAGATAGCAGTGTGACATGAGACGCATCATAGAAGAAGAGCAGCGAGTCACGAGACACATCACAGAAGAAGAGCAGCGAGTCACGAGACACATCACAGAAGTAGGGCAACGTGTCAGGTGACATTAAAAAAGAAAGGCAGTGTGTCTTGAGATACACCACAGAAGGAGACCAGCATGTCATGAGACAGGTTGTAGGTAGTAGGCGGCTACCAAACAGGGAGGTAGTACCGCCTGGGAAGATATTGGAAGCATAATGTATTGTCTGCCATATGGCATCACGAAAATTGTGACCAAGTCCCAGGTTGCTGATTTGACTTTCTGCCTCATTTACACACAGTTGCAGGGTCTCAATTGTTTCTCTTACTATTGACAACACAACATACATATATTGTTTCTCACTATTGATCTTTTTTTCATTTTTGTTTTTTGGTTCTTTATTATTATTATTATTATTACAATTCTTCTTCTTCTTCTTCTTCTTCTTCTTCTCCTCCTCATCATCATCATCATCATGATTATTATTATTATTATTATTATTATTATTATTTCATTTTTATTTTTTATTTATTATAAATTCTATTTACGATAAATTATTATTTTATTATTATTATTATTATTATTATTATTATTATTATTATTATTATTATTATTATTACATTTACGCCCCCCAGGCCCCGATGTGGGTCAGTGACCTGTGCCCGGGTGGGCTAATCCCCGTAAAAAAAAAAAAAATAATAATATCACGAGACACATAAAAGAAGGAAAGCAACGTGTTTCAAGACACATCACAGTGGAAGAGCAGCGTGTCACGAGACTCATCACAGAAGGGGAGCAGCGTGTCACCAGACACATAACAAGGGAAAGAGCAGTGTGTCACGAGATACATCACAGATGGAGAGACTCAGGTCACATGACACATCAACAAAGAAGAGCTGCATGTCACGAGAAATATATCATCGTGCTTGTTAAGCGCCGCGAACTTCCATAGTGAGTCGGTTTTGGAGGTGGAAGATTATGCCAAGTGTTTGGAAAAACAGCAGCTGCTTCCTGCCAGTAATGTGTGGCTCTCCCTTACACCCTGTACTGGATCTTAACATGCTAGTGTACGCATGCACTCTAAAACAACAAGGAAAAAAGAGAGAGGAAACAGTAGTTAGAGATTCCCACTGTAAGAGCAAATAACCTTAGATCTCAGCGTCTACAGAAAAACTTCATTGTGTGTTTCTTGGAGAAGTGGAGTAGAGTCCATTACCATACAGATGAGATATTCTCGCCCCTCAGCCGGTCGTGAGCCTGAGGTGGTGCACGGCTGATGCACCTCCCTTTCTTCAACCTTCCTCCCTCGGCCTTTATTCAACCTTCCCCTTCTCCATCACCCCATTACCTTCCTTACCCCTCTACCTTCTTCAACATCCGTCACCACCACCACATTCACCCCCATCAGCCATCACCACCCTCGTGCCCAACCCTATCATCAATGTTCTTCGTGAAACTCCTTTACGGTTCCTCCCTATCACTGTCACCCCCTCAACTCCCTATTCTCTTCAACTGCTCAACTCCTGCTACCACTTTAACCATCACTGTCCTTCCGCTCTCTCGTGAACCGTTATCTCAAACACACTGGCCCCCTCTCTCTCTGCTACAGGGTGTTCTATAAATACTTTTCATAAATCAGGGAGTGTATTCCTGAGACATATATAAAGAAAAATGACACAATGACCAACTTGTCGATTGTCAATAGTTTCGGGGCTACAGCACATGAGAGGTATGATAGGATCGCCCTCTATGATCTGAAGTATCTGGTCCTCTGCATTGTGTATATGCACATTTTGTGGTCGCACTCTGTCACCTGGAATGTCACGTCGTCGACAGCTACTAGTTTCACGTAATCGACTTTCAACAGCAAGAAATATTGAACATGATGGTACTCTGCAGTTCGGATAACGTTTCCTGTTCAGCAAGTTCCACCTCTGGTGCATTTCCACCAGCTGCATCCAGTGTCAGGTGCATATCTGCATAATTCACCAAATGTATATTCCTCCATGTCCATTCAATGTGCTCGCCCAAACCTGGTTGATATAGACGTTGAGCTATCGACCACTGCAGGGAAGAAAGTGGGCAGCCAACCTTAAATCAGCTTAGTATGTTTCTTTTCCCCCCTCCCTCCTTCGATCACCACCTTACATGCAACAGTTGATAGCAATACAGTATCAGCGACTGCACACGTAATTAAGATCATGTTATCATTTCTACTGTGAACATTACTACGTTGTGTAGGATATCAATGCGTTTCAATCTACCCATTGGATGTTTCATGTTTTACACCCTATACGTTTCATCACATTCCTACCAAACTTTTCATGTGCTGTAACTCCGAAACTATTGAGAATTGGCAATTGGTCATTTAGTCATTTATCGTTAATCGAGTATGTGTCTCAGGAATACAACCTCTGATTTATGAAAAGTATTTATGGAATACTCTGTATAGTTATACCCCATTATACCACTTCCTCCACTCTATAATTATATTCCTCCATCATACCACCTCTTCCACTGTATATCCCCTCCATCATACCACCTCTTCCACTGTATATCCCCTCCATCATACCACCTCTTTCACTGTATATCCCCTCCATCATACCACCTCTTCCACTGTATATACCCTCCATCATACCACCTCTTTCACTGTATATACCCTCCATCATACCACCTCTTCCACTGTATATACCCTCCATCATACCACCTCTTTCACTGTATATCCCCTCCATCATACCACCTCTTTCACTGTATATACCCTCCATCATACCACCTCTTCCACTGTATATCCCCTCCATCATACCACCTCTTTCACTGTATATACCCTCCATCATACCACCTCTTCCACTGTATATACCCTCCATCATACCACCTCTTCCACTGTATATCCCCTCCATCATACCACCTCTTTCACTGTATATACCCTCCATCATACCACCTCTTCCACTGTATATACCCTCCATCATACCACCTCTTTCACTGTATATACCCTCCATCATACCACCTCTTTCACTGTATATCCCCTCCATCATACCACCTCTTTCACTGTATATACCCTCCATCATACCACCTCTTTCACTGTATATACCCTCCATCATACCACCTCTTTCACTGTATATCCCCTCCATCATACCACCTCTTTCACTGTATATACCCTCCATCATACCACCTCTTTCACTGTATATACCCTCCATCATACCACCTCTTCCACTGTATATACCCTCCATCATAACAACGCTTCCTCTGTATATTCCCTTCATCATATCAGCTCTTCCATTGTACATCCCCTCCATCATACCATCTCTTCCCCTGTATATATTCCCTGCATCATTCCAAATCTTCCACTCTATAACCCCTTCACCATACTACCTTCTTCCCTGCATTTTTCCAACCCCCAACGCCTTCAAATAACTCCACCAAGCCAATTCCACCACCACAAGCCTTCCTCACTATAGCAAGCCATCCCCCCCCCCCCCCCATAGAAGCAGGATGTGAAACTTCCATACGCCTGTGTTCGTTTTCCCACACCTCCACCTTTTTTTCCAGCTCCCACCCTTATGCCCCTGGTGGCGTTCCAGAACGCCGGACCGGCGTGTCTAGGGTGACTTTCCAGAACGCTCGCCATTTCCCGCCACTGTTTGAATGCCCATCAGGGGTTAGCAGGTACCAGCGTGACTATTTGTCTGTCACAGCACAGGAGGGAAACAGGGTGGGCTCAGAGCGTCAGTAACCATTTCCCAGTCGTCATGGAGATCCGCTTGTCAACTTCCACTCCAATCAAGTGTCGCCGCCGTGGGTTGGATAATAGCCAGATAAGGAAAGAACTATTTGATGTGAGTGCTCTAGTGGTCGTATCTGGTGAAAGTGGTGAGGAAGTCAGTAATTATATGCCTAGTGATCCTGATGATAGCATCGAGTTAGACGATGTATTAGAGACAGGTGAGGATGAGCATGACGCTGGCAGCGAGGCCCAGCCAGGACGGCGTATCCCACTATCCCAGCCTTGCGCTCACGACTCAGACAAGGGACAATGGATACCTTTGTTTGGCCTGATGTCAGTAATTTTCAGCCTGACATCCCTGATTTCAGACGATCAGAGGAATCACGTGAGGTGGACTATTTTTGTGCTTTCTTTGATGGTGCAATCATGGTCTACTCACCTACTGTGTACGGATGTGAAGATGTGATATAAGGAGTGTGACATTGGTCTCCGTAAACCATGCTTTCTGGAGTACCACTTTAGGAAAACTTTCTTAAACAATGTGGCACTTGCTTGTAAATACTAGTGTAAGTGTATATATAAGGTACAAAGTGTCACTACCCACGAGTGCTGGCAGACATCTAGCTGGGCGTCAGAGTACCACCACCACCATCACCTTAGCACCCTATGCGTGATCAGAGAGAATTTTCTTGGTAATTACCTTCTTTTGTTGTTTATTTTTTATTGTATTGCGGTACAAAGCGAATTTTTAACCAGCCCCTCTCATAACAAATAACAAATTCTTCAACCTCTTTAATAAGGAAAATTACCTTAAAAGTTCAAACTTACTATTTATTTACAAAAGTATAACCAAAGCTGATGACGGAACTATATACAAAATATATACAACACAAAAGAAATCAGAAAACTCACAAGTAATAATAAATGATCATTAAGTCCAAACAATTACACTATAATATATAATAACTCAGGAGTCCGGAGCAGTAAGAGTACACTAACACTGGATACTTGTGGTTTTGGAGACAGGAGACCAGATGTCGACTTCACTGCCTCTACTCTGTACCTGACTCTGGAGCCCATCAGATTTTCCACCTCCCGACCAGGACCAATCACGGGGCTCCTCATACTATAGTAAAAACCGGCGAGTTGCAAACCCCCAGACTGACTGATGGCCTGCGACATCTTGTGACCAGAGTTTTCCTTAAACAAACTGATGAAGTATTTCATCATAACAATTGTTTGTCCATTTTATCATGTTGTATGAAGGTAATATTACTAAAAGTAGTGTAGCTGTATTGTAGTGTATTATTACTAGATGATAATGTTCTGATTATGTTATAAATGTATTTTTTGTGGAATTATTATTCTGATAATTATTTGGGTGACATATGTGCTCTCCCAAACACAAAGACGGTATTATGATCAGTAAATATATGCATTGTTGGCCATCTCGGACACAAGCCAAGTGGAAAAATGACCCTCATGTGTGTTGTGACCGCGAGCGCCTGACGTAAACAAAAAACCCTTTCCCCTTATTTGCCTGTCACTGAGGCGCCACGAAACTCTCTAGAGGAACAGTATATAGTTTTTCTTCCGTCTCTTTTATCGTTTTATTATTTATAAAGGTTAAAAAAATTTTTTGGGAAAAGTTGATTTTTCTCGTTTTACCCTTCGTTGGGGCCGGCAACACCCTAGCCCGGGGCGTAGGGGTAAACATTTTTTTTTCACAGCAGAACTGGTGGCTTTAGGCAATCTACATGAATGCTCCTGACCTCTAGGCATTCAGAAAACTGCCTTGGTCCCTAGAGGTTCACTGCACTTCCTTAATCTAGTGTGGTTGACTGAAGAACCTTTAGCACAGCTGGTTCACAAACGAGAGCGGACCGTTGGTGACTCATAGTAGAGGGCTGACTATAATTGGTTTGCCCGAGACCTCAGGCTCCACGTGAGTCAAAGAGTCTCAACCATAAGTGGAACAGATTAAATACCAGGGTCTAGCTAATTTACAGCAAGGTTCTCTCCCAGCTACGCACAACAGCGCGGAAACCCTACCGGGTTCATTGTAAAACACTGATGTAATTGGCCAACAAAGTGGCACACGAGTGTTGAGATCCTACTCACCTCACAGTAAAACTTTCACCCTTCTTGACTTCCGGTATAATTTACACTTTGTTCGCAACAAAGTTTCTATGCTAATTGATTTACAGTAAAGTTTTCTTAATATCTGCTTCAAATTATGAGTCTAACACCAGGTGGTTCACAGAGGACACCTGCGTCTCAGTCGATTAACAATAATGTTCTGAATCCGATTGTTTCTCGGAAGAACAATAGCCCAATTAGTTTACATATTAAAGCTAGCAGAGCCATAGCGGTCTCCTGTCTGCATTTCACGAATAATTAACTCTAGACTCTTCTTACTACAAATACACACGCCTAATTATTTTTATTGTTGAATAAAAGTGATCACTGTTTAAAATAAAAAAAAGAGAATAGTTCAACAACCTGTATTCAGGTGTAAACTATAAAAGAAATGCTGCACACTTGTTGTATATTGCCAGCACGGAAAATATCTTCTATAATCAGGCTTTACACGAGAACAATTGATATGAAATGGGAAAAAATGGCTCGTATTTGGATGTGACGGAATTACCCTTTTCATGTGTTTCTAGAGAGAACGAACATTTACTGAAGGACTGGATCACCACTCTGTCTTATGGATGTTCCCACTGCACATTTCCCCTTGCACAAGACTCCATGTCCGCTGAACATCACCGTACAGTTCATGTACTGTGGTACAGGTTTACATCTGTCGCTCGAATACGATCGCTTTCCAATTTGCACATCTGTACATTTACATAATCAATTAACAGTGTTACGAGATTTTGTTCCTGAGCTGGACACCTTACCAGGAACCGGGCGGTAACCGACCCCCACAGACTCGAACGTTTTGCTTACTTGCATTTCACCTCATGTCTAGCCTATTGCTACTGCACTATTCAGTCTTACTCAGGTATTCTACATCACTATAGGAGAGGAGTAGCAAACGCAATGTTGGAATGTACATTATATTGACAAGAAACACCAACAACCAGCAATAATCAAACATTAACAATCACCACACTCATACAACAGTTACATAAATATAAAACAATACCCTAACAATCACCCTAATCCTACCATATAGAAATATACATAAACATTACAAACTTACATTACACTCTTAGTCAGAGTAACACAATTTGTTATCAACCACAACTGGCTCCGCCGACCACCGACCAGCGACCACCAGCTCCACACCCTCGTCAGTCCCGGAATGCTCTGCCCTCCTCCCTCGTGCACCGCTTCATTACAACTCCGTTTGAGATCTGGACAACATAGATACGGAGCCCCGGTGAGCCTAACCATGAGCCCAAGCTATGGGCCATCCAATGTATCCATGATCCATGACTCGAGGTCCGGAACATCGAGGCGGGAGATCGAGTAACAGGGGTGGAGCAGTGGTCGTGCAGCAGCCAAACACGGGTCGATGATCAGGTACCAGTCTGGTCCTCAAGCATATTCTATATCAAGCTTCGTAATAAGAGGCAGCGTAGGGATATGCATCACTCTGTCATCTCACTACTGAAGATTACCACTGTGCTGTAAAATTATATACCGTGGAACAAAATCCTCTCTCTGTCTACTAAACACTGCCACAGTACTGTACATGTCCAGCAGGACAGAACCATCAGTCTGCCTATCGAACATCACCACTGAACAAGTTTCGTTGTGAAGGGAGTATCTTGCTGTTAGTGAAGGGAGCCATTACCGTCTAACACCCAAAAGTTATGACCTCAACAAAAATGGCATATTTTTCAGTCTTTGCATTTTTGTTGTAAGGGGGGAGAGGCGGTCAAGTTTCACGGGCGAGTGTCGAGTATCGTGTGGGATGTGATAAAGAAAAGGGGCTTCTACCCCCCCCCCCCCCCCCCTCCTTTAGCTCTCTCTCCAGCTCTCTTACACACTGGACTGAATCAGAAGGGTAAGATAAGAATGTCTCTCTCTCTCTCTCTCTCTCTCTCTCTCTCTCTCTCTCTCTCTCTCTCTCTCTCTCAAACACAAACACACTTAGGAAATAATAATAACAATAAAATAGACAAATAGAACAAAGTTTCTCTCCATCTCCCTCTCTCTCTTATTGAAAAGGGTAAGACAGATATACGGTGTCCGAATCAAAAAGATCAATAGTTAAATGGGAATGAGACTTTGTCCTTTCTTTCGTGCTTTCCCTCCCTTTCTCTCTTTTAACTTAGAGTGCGTGCGTGCTGTGGCATGTTAAGATACGGTCCAAGGTGTGAGAGAGAACCATATTTCACTGGCAGGAAGCAGCTGCTGTTTTTCCCAACACTCGGCATAATCTTTCATCCCCACCACCGCCTCACCACCTGCAACACCCTCTTCACAGGGTATATAGAGTTCAAACAGCGCTGTATTCACAAACGTTATATCCAAGTCATTGGATTCCAGTCAATACTTCTCAACTGCAAGATTCAAAATGTGCCCTCTTAGATGAGATCTCCAGCCGTGGATTTTCAGCTGCAGTCTCTTGAT
Source organism: Homarus gammarus (assembly GCA_958450375.1). Taxonomy (NCBI): domain Eukaryota; kingdom Metazoa; phylum Arthropoda; class Malacostraca; order Decapoda; family Nephropidae; genus Homarus; species Homarus gammarus. Next base: position 1,331,258 of record CAUDMG010002530.1, read on the forward strand.
ATGGGCGTCCCAGTAGCAAGAACCATATTGTGGCTTCCCTGACGGAGCCTTTGAGCTGTAATCTCTCAGCTGTAGCCTCCTACCGTGGCTTTTCTGCCATAAGATTCCATCATCTCTTCAGTCGTAACCTCCGACTCATATTTTCCTGGACATAACCTCCTGAGCCTAGCTTTCTTTTCGTAACCTGCCAGTCGTCGTCTCACAGTCATAACCTGCCAGTGGGCGTCTCAGAGTCATAACCTGTTAGTAGCCGCCTCACAGTAGTAGCCCGACAGTAACCGATTCACAGTTGTAGCCTGACAGTAGCCTCCCCACAATCAGAGCCTGACAGTAACCACCTCACACTCGTAGCCTGAGAATAGCCACCCCACAGTGGTAGTCTGACAGCACCCACCTCACAGTCATAGCCTAACAGTAGTTACCACACAGTCGTAGCCTGACAGTAGTTACCACACAGTCGTAGCCTGACAGTAGCCACCCCACAGTCATAGCCTGGCAGTAGCCACACAACAGTCATAGCCTGACAGTAGCCACCTCAGACTCGTAGCTTAGGAGTAGCCACCCCGCAGTGGTAGTCTGACAGTAGCCACCTCACAGTCATAGCCTAACAGTAGTTACCACACAGTCATAGCCTGACATTAGCCACCCTACAGTCATAACCTGACAGTAGCCTCCCCACAATCATAGCCTGGCAGTAACCACCTCACACTCGGAGTATGGCAGTAGCCACCACCACAGTGGTAGCCTGACAATAGCTACCTCACAGTCATAGCCAAATATTAGCCACCGCGCATTCATGGCATCAAAGTAGCCCATAGCTTCACCTTATCCTCACCTCACCCATAGCTTCACTTTATCCTCACCTCACCCATAGCTTCACCTTATCCTCACCTCGCCCATAGCTTCACCTTATCCTCACCTCACCCATAGCTTCACCTTATCCTCACCTCACCCATAGCTTCACCTTATCCTCACCTCACCCATAGCTTCACCTTATTCTCACCTCACCCATAGCTTCACCTTATCCTCACCTCACCCATAGCTTCACCTTATCCTCACCTCACCCATAGCTTCACTTTATCCTCACCTCACCCATAGCTTCACCTTATCCTCACCTCACCCATAGCTTCACCTTATCCTCACCTCACCCATAGCTTCACCTTATCCTCACCTCACCCATAGCTTCACCTTATCCTCACCTCACCCATAGCTTCACCTTATCCTCACCTCGCCCATAGCTTCACCTTATCCTCACCTCACCCATAGCTTCACCTTATCCTCACCTCACCCATAGCTTCACCTTATCCTCACCTCACCCATAGCTTCACCTCATCCTCATCTCCCCTTCTACCTTCGCCACTGTCTTCCAACGCACGTCTCGCCACCTAACGCACATACTAAAATACCGAAGGCTAAACCATTCCCGGAAATTTATGGTTGTTGTTGATAATATTAACATTCAGCGGAGCGCCTCCTCCAATTGGAGAGCAAAGAAACGAGAGCATTGAGCAGGCAACAGCGACCACCTAGAGCTGTGTGTTGTCTGCTGCCTGGCACACGAGGTGTTTACTGAGAGACTTTAAACCTTTGTTTTGTCTGCTTCCTTGCGTACACGTGTTACTGTTTGTTCTAGAGCGGTTTGCTGTCTGCTTCTTAGTGTTTACAATAATGCCCTAGTGTTGGTTGGTGTCTGTTGTCTGACGCATAATATATTTACAATACCACAGTATTTCGGTTCTGTAACTGCGGCTGAAATAGATCATTTTGATTCCCAATCATCAGAGAATCTGATGTTTGTATTGAAATTATTGTCAGTTTTGTACTTTAGAAAGTAATTATTATCCTGAAAGAATATGTCAGTCTTTTTATCTCCAGGATCGAACGACGAGACCTCATTACCTCTCTGTTAGAAGATCCGCCCACACGGAATAGCTTAAAAAGTTAATCTTAGAAAATTAAAGAAGATCCTAACCTGATTTTCATAAGCCCATATCTACAGCAACTGACTCAAATGAATATTTATGTCTAGGCGTGTAATGACCCCTTTTGGCATGCTTTGAGTTGCTTTATGCGAGAGTCACTTTTCTGATGCTCCCTCATCATATTTCAGGTATGTAACGAGTTGCCTCACTCCTGCCATATTAAGTAAATTTAACTCAGTTGAACTCTGTTGATTATCAGTGTTCATGTTTTAACATGAAATTTTCATGTGCCAAGTAAGAATTAACATGACTTAAACATCATCTGTGTCGATGCAACGCGTCTTCATTGTCAGACATATGTGATTATTTGTAATTGAGTTTATGCCTTTCTGATGCTCCCTCATCGTGTTTCAGCCACGGTGTGTGTTGTAGCTGATACCCACAGCTACCAAAAAGCGGTAGCTGCCTATCAGCAAGATGTCCAAGGCAGGATGTTTTGAGTTCAGCGAAATTAAATTCAGGAGTGACGCGCTGGGGGCCAGCCACAGGAGGATGAGTTCTCTAGTCCGTGAGCCAGAGTCCAACCGACGCAAATAGTGTGCTTCACTTGTTGTAGTAAACACCAGTGAATGAGCCTGGAGTACTAATCTCGGTTATATGTGCAAAGTAGTGTTCTCTGATGATTGGGAATCAAAATGATCTATTTCAGCCGCAGTTGGAAACGTCACTCCTTGTGGCTGACTCTACACTGAGCTTATTTGACAATTTTACTAGAAGTACAGTTGACGCTTTCAACAACACTCACAAGTGATATTGAATACTTCAACTGCATTGAGATATATCTAACTTAATGTAAAACATAAACATTCACTCTCAATTTCAAATCTCTGAACACCATAAGAAGTATTAAGAAATATGAGAGTCTCTGGGGTAAATGGGAGAAAGCGGAGGACTCAGGCGTACTGAAGCGGAGGGAACACGAACGTCTTGGATGGGGGGCGTCAATAAACAAGATATAACTACATGTTTTATCGCTATTGAGCGTAACATGAAACATCTGATTTTATGTTAACTAACATGTACGACTGTGGTCAGTACAAGAACAGGTAACAGTAATAAGACTAAGACAACAGGTAACAGTAACAACACAAACACAACAAGAACATCAACAACAGGTAAAGGTGATAACACTAAGGCATAAAGTAACGGTAATACGACCAAGACAACAGGTGTCACTAAAACAGGTAACAATAATAACACTAAGATAACAGGTAGCAGTAGCAATATCGAGACAAGTGGTATCACTGACAACAACAGGCAACAATAATAACACCAAGGTTAAAAGTAGCAGTAATAATACCAAGAAAACAGGCAACAGTAACAACAACAGGCAGCAGTAATAAAACCAAGGCAACAGGTAACACTAACAGCAACACCAGGTAACAGTAAGAACACCACGACAACAGGTAACAGGGAGGTATAATTGGTTGGAGGCAGCATCAGCTCAGAAAAGTGAGGTCACTCTGAGGTGCCGGCGTTCATATTGTGGTTGGCAAACGATGCTAGGTTGCTGCCGTGTCCCGCCAGTTACCAGTCACCAGCTCACAGCTTCAAATGTTTCTCTTTGTGTGTATAACATATAAAAATACCAGTATCGTGTGTTGCTTATGGACGTACTGCTAGGTTCGACAAGACCTTAGATTCCCATCTTACATTTCATCATTTCATCGGTAAGTAATTTCTTAAATGATACTGAACTAAGTATAAAGTGAAAAAAAATTGCATTCATGTGGAAAGCGTGTGTAACCAGTTACAGTGCATACATCTCCCTCAACCCTTCTCGTTTTAAGGGCTATTTTAACCCTTTCACAGCGGGAGGTTACCCTTAGCTGAATAAAATCGTTTGGCGGTAGCCAGAATATAACGGTGAAAGGGTTGAATATACCCTGTACCGTAGGCAATCTGTGCGTGCACTGCATATAAGTTGTTTATTGATAGAGATGTCAGTATTGATGGGAAAAAATATGTTTAAGAATATTTCGTAGATTTTATATTTTTTGAGCTTTAAAAACGACTTGCTTCATCGCAACATGAGCGATATAGTATTCAGTATTAATACACACAGTGGAAATTCATATTATTTCTTAACATGAAAAATTAAGCTTATGCATATTGCCAGCCATGTGCGGTATGTCGCAGTAAAGATCATTGTGTTTCAGGATACAAAAAAAAAAATCTTAATAGCTTTCATTCTAGAAGTAGTTTTTCTCTCTTAATTTACAGTTTTCCTAAAGATGAGGTCTTAAGACAGGAATGGGTTCGGGCAACAAGACGTAATTTTTTTATTTTTGCATCTAAGCATACACGTCTGTGCTCAAAGCCCTTCAGAGACGAGGACATAGACGTGTTGTCTGAGTCATCTTCAGCTAATGAGGAGCATGATTATACTTATGTTCCCAGCAGTTTCCATTTGTCCCAGTGTTCCAACAAAATTTTTGCATATGCAGCTGGCTTTGTTGTGTGTTTCGGTTAAAGAAATTTCTACACTGTGAAGCTTGTGTTGATGCCTTAACAACCACTAATGTTGGCCAGATGCATTCTCTGATTATGTTGAAATCCAAAGGGGGCTGATATATCCTTCAGATAATGTTATTGATATCTGTGTTAATTGTGAAAATAAGGTTAGAGTAACAATGTCACGCAGACAAAATACATATCTAACTTTAGGAAGAGTAAATTTTCACAGACTTATTCATTCAGTGTTATCAGGTTACACTAACAGAGAAGTGTTCCCTAAACTATCTCACCACATGTTTGATACAGATCCTATGGGAAATTACATACATTTATTGATTAAAGCAGTTGCCGAAAGCTATTTGCAAGTAAGATATGCATATGCTGAAAAACAGTGCACTACTAAGTTACAAACTCAGGTTAAAGTAGAGTCGTCAGATATTTACGTAGCTCATTCATTTCAGTGGCCAGTAGGATTATGTACTATACATATAGACATCGTATTTGCACAAATGTTTAGTGTATTATTTGTATATATATTTTTGTGAATAATAAAGGTTAATAAATTTTCTCACTTGTTTACACATTAACAAATGTATTTATGAATGAACAGCAGGACAACAATTCCTGTAGACTAGCAGTACGCACGTCGTTGACTGGTGAGGTGTGGAGGCGGGCAGCGGGCTCTTGCCAACCACAGTATGGCGGCAGCGCGGCCGGCTGGCTGGCTTCACTCCCAGCAGTGCTTTACACCGCTTACGCCTCCACCCTATTACTCCTCCATGGTATCAACACGAAGAGAACAGATAACAGTAGCAACACCAAGATAACAGGCAACACTAAAAGCAACAGATAACAGTAATAACGCCAAGCCAACAGATAACAGAAATTACTCCAAGACAACAGTTAACACTAGCACCAACAGGAGACACGAGCAACACCTAAACAACAGGTACTACTAACAAAAACAGGTAACAGTAATAACACCAAGACAACAGGTAACAGTAATAACACCAAGACAACAGGTAACAGTAATAACACCAAGACAACAGGTAACAGCAACAACACCAAGACAACAGGTAACAGTAATAACACCAAGACAACAGGTAACAGCAACAACACCAAGACAACAGGTAACAGTAATAACACCAAGACAACAGGTAACAGTAATAACACCAAGACAACAGGTAACTAATAACACCAAGACAACAGGTAACTAATAACACCAAGACAACAGGTAACAGTAATAACACCAAGACAACAGGTAACAGTAATAACACCAAGACAACAGGTAACAGTAATAACACCAAGACAACAGGTAACAGTAATAACACCAAGACAACAGGTAACAGTAATAACACCAAGACAACAGGTAACAGTAATAACACCAAGACAACAGGTAACAGTAATAACACCAAGACAACAGGTAACAGTAATAACACCAAGACAACAGGTAACAGTAATAACACCAAGACAACAGGTAACAGCAACAACACCAAGACAACAGGTAACAGTAATAACACCAAGACAACAGGTAACAGTAATAACACCAAGACAACAGGTAACTAATAACACCAAGACAACAGGTAACAGTAATAACACCAAGACAACAGGTAACAGCAACAACACCAAGACAACAGGTAACAGTAATAACACCAAGACAACAGGTAACAGCAACAACACCAAGACAACAGGTAACAGCAACAACACCAAGACAACAGATGCCACTAACAGCAGCATGACAACAGGTAACACTAACAACAGCAGGTAAAAGTAATAATGCCAACAACAGGCAACACTGACACGCAGGACAACTGTCTACTGTTCTTGTTGCCTTTTATTCGCATTCATTTACAACCAAATTATGAGATATTATTTATTCTTAGTCATAAAAGTGCAAATTCTTACCAAGACAGGTTGTAATAATGGTAATGAGTGAGTATTTCCCGCCAAGCATGAGCCAATCGCAGTGAAGTGAGAGTGTCAATGCCTTAGGCCTGAACCAATAAGAGAACCTGTGAGACGTGACGTCATGAAGATGTGGCACCTTTGTGGACGACACCTGTGTTTGAAAAAGACAGTCGGTTTTGGAAAGAGTGAAGTGTGGGCGTGTGGGTGTCATCTCCCCATATGGCGGGATATAACTATATGTGAGTACCTTTCAGGTTTTACCCGCTTCACGAAATGAATTGTGATTCATGTGACCCCTGTTTAACTGGCTAGGAAGATAGGTTAGTGTTTTGAAAGTGTAAATGTTAATTTTGAGTAACGTCGTTTATAAACGGAGAACAGTTATGATTAGTTCTCAATTTCCTTGTGTATGGAGTAGAGTATTGTCCTTTTTAAGTGTCTTTGGTGTATGCAGTAATACATTGAAAACTAAGTAATAACTATTTCATGCTCCCCCTGTTCCCAGTTATCATCGCCTCCATCCATTCTTTCTCAGTCTCCCCTTATTGTGTGAGGGCCTAACCTAACCACAAACCAGCTGTTAGTCTTCTTCCCTCTCACACACCTCCCCTCTTCCATAAACAAGTCTCTCACCCTCTCTCAGTCTGTTCCACCCCTAACCTTCTTCCGTCTCACGAGTATACAGAGAATTAAATAAATAAAGAACAGAGAATTATAGAATAAAGAAAGAGTAAAAAGCAAATAAGAAATAAGAAATAATGACAAGTAAAGGTAAATATTATAGTTACAAGGTTTAATCTTTTGGAATTCCTTTGTGACAGACAGACAGACAGACAAATTCCGAAAACAATTCTACACTGTAATCTCTAATATTTTAACTCCTATAGGTTAAAAGGTTGCATCAAAGTGGCAGCTACAGGGTACAACCTGACAAGTTCACAGTAAGAGAGACCATGGTCAAGTTCATAGCCTCTGTAAACACTCTCCTAACTTGTAGTGATGTGCTAATGCCTGGTGCTGTGTGAAGGTGTAGTTTTATTTCGTTGGTGTGGCAGCGTCTGAGAGACCCACACTGTTTGCCAGTGATTCACGATGACTGATCCTCAAAGAGTGTCATTCTTGACCTTACAATGATACTTAGTATTTAACAGTGACTGGGGGTGCCACGTATAAGCTCACAGCTTCTGAAAATGTCTCGGACACTAACACTTACTTATTCGGTGACTAACTATATAACTATATACTTCGCGTGAATCACGTTGCTAGGCAGTGATCGATCGTGATTCTCACTGTCTGACAGTGTCTGATAAAAATTTATATTAACCTGTTGTGAAAAGTACTGTTCGACCCTCTTGGTTGGCAGCAGCAGAACAAGATCACTTACGACTAACGTAAATAAATACGAGTGATAGGAGAACACGAACACCACAACAACATTGTAAACTCTTACATCTCTATCTCTGTGTTTTTCTTCCTTCTCACAATGCTTTTCTCTGGCTTTGAAAACTTTCTAAAACATGAGAGAGAGAGAGTGAGAGAGAGAGAGTGAGAGAGAGAGAGAGAGTGAGAGAGAGAGAGTGAGAGAGAGAGAGAGAAATATTGTAGCCGGCTCTCACCAATACCAAGAAAAAAAATATTACTATGCAAAATTTTCCTATTCATTTCCGAGAGAAGTTTTTCATGTTGACAGTATTCCCTGTCGATTCCTGGATGAATTGGAAAAATTTTATCCTTTGAAGCAGAAATGAAAAATTAAACTTAATTCCCGGATGGTCCAAACTAAGTTTATAATACCGTTTCTGCGGTTTAATAAAAAATATTTCAGTTATAATAATAGTAAACGTTCATTCGTGTTTAGTGTTGTGAGTAAAGGTAGATTATAATCTTCGACTACACACAACACTAAACACGAATAATTATCAGCGTAATAGGTGTTTGTTGAGGTGTTGAGTGTTACGTGTGGTGGTGGACCATTAGTGTGAGTGTTGCGTGTGGTGGTGGAGCCACCAGTGTGAGTGTTGCGTTTAGTTTGGATCATTAACGTGAGTATTATGTCTGGTGGTGAACCATAAGTGTGAGTGTTGCGATTGGTAGTGGATCATCAGTGTAAGTGCTGGTTGTAGTAGTGGACCACCAGTGTGTGTGTGTTGTATGTGGTGGTGGATCATCAGTGTGAGTAAAGACTGTGGTGGTGAACCATCAGTGTGAGTGTTGTGTGTGCCGGTGGACAATCAGTACATCAGTGTGAGCGTTATATTTGGTGTAGGATGGACGAGTGTGAATGCTGTGTGTGGTGGTGGATCATCAGTGTGAATGGTGCGTTTGGTAATGGACATTCAGTGTCACTGTCTTGTGTGGTAGTGGACTATGGGCGTGACTGTTGTGTGTGGTGGTGAACCATTAGTGTGTGTATTGTGTGTGGTGGTGAACCATTAGTGTGAGTGTTGTGTGTGGTGGTGAACCATTAGTGTGAGTGTTGTGTGTGGTGGTGAACCATTAGTGTGAGTGTTGTGTGTGGTGGTGAACCATTAGTGTGAGTGTTGTGTGTGGTGGTGAACCATTAGTGTGAGTGTTGTGTGTGGTGGTGAACCATTAGTGTGAGTGTTGTGTGTGGTGGTGAACCATTAGTGTGAGTGTTGTGTGTGGTGGAGGACCATTAGTGTGAGTGTTGTGTGTGGTGGTGAACCATTAGTGTGAGTGTTGTGTGTGGTGGTGAACCATTAGTGTGAGTGTTGTGTGTGGTGATGAACCATTAGTGTGAGTGTTGTGTGTGGTGGTGAACCATTAGTGTGAGTGTTGTGTGTGGTGGTGAACCACTAGTGTGAGTGTTGTGTGTGGTGGAGGACCATTAGTGTGAGTGTTGTGTGTGGTGGTGAACCATTAGTGTGAGTGTTGTGTGTGGTGGTGAACCATTAGTGTGAGTGTTGTGTGTGGTGGTGAACCATTAGTGTGAGTGTTGTGTGTGGTGGTGAACCATTAGTGTGAGTGTTGTGTGTGGTGGAGGACCATTAGTGTGAGTGTTGTGTGTGGTGGTGGACCATCAGTGTGAGTGTTGTGTGTGGTGGAGGACCATTAGTGTGAGTGTTGTGTATGGTGGTGGACCATCAGTGTGAGTGTTGTGTGTGGTGGTGGACCATTAGTGTGAGTGTTGTGTGTGGTGGTGGACCATCAGTGTGAGTGTTGTGTGTGGTGGTGGATCATCAGTGTGAGCGTTGTGTGTGGTGGTGGACCATCAGTGTGAGTGTTGTGTGTGGTGGTGGACCATCAGTGTGAGTGTTGTGTGTGGTGGTGGACCATTAGTGTGAGTGTTGTGTGTGGTGGTGGACCATCAGTGTGAGTGTTGTGTGTGGTGGTGGACCATTAGTGTGAGTGTTGTGTGTGGTGGTGGACCATCAGTGTGAGTGTTGTGTGTGGTGGTGGACCATCAGTGTGAGTGTTGTGTGTGGTGGTGGACCATTAGTGTGAGTGTTGTGTGTGGTGGTGGACCATTAGTGTGAGTGTTGTGTGTGGTGGTGGACCATCAGTGTGAGTGTTGTGTGTGGTGGTGGACCATTAGTGTGAGTGTTGTGTGTGGTGGTGGACCATCAGTGTGAGTGTTGTGTGTGGTGGTGGACCATTAGTGTGAGTGTTGTGTGTGGTGGTGGACCATTAGTGTGAGTGTTGTCTGTGGTGGTGGACCATCCCTCACCACCATCCCTCACCACCATCCTTCACCACCATCCCTCACCACAACCCCTCACCACCACCCCTCACCACCACCCCTCACCACCATCCCTCACCACCATCCCTCACCACCATCCCTCACCAACCATCCTTCACCACCATCCCCCACCAACCATCCTTCACCACCATCCCTCACCACCATCCTTCACCACCATCCCTCACCACCATCCCTCACCACCACCCCTCACAACCACCCCTCACCACCATCCCTCACCACCGTCCCTCACCACCATCCCTCACCACCATCCCTCACCACCATCCCTCACCACTATCCCTCACTCCCATCCCTCACCACCATCCCTCACCACCATCCCTCACCACTATCCCTCACCACCATCCCTCACCACCATCCTTCACCACCATCCCTCACTCCCATCCCTCACCAACCATCCTTCACCACCATCCCTCACCACCATCCCTCACCACCATCCCTCACCACCACCCCTCACCACCACCCCTCACCACCATCCCTCACCACCATCCCTCACCACCATCCCTCACCACTATCCCTCACCACCAAGCCTCCCCCCATCCCTCACCACCATCCCTCACTAACCATCCTTCACCACCATCCCTCACCACCATCCCTCACCACCATCCCTCACCACTATCCCTCACCACTATCCCTCACCACCATCCCTCACCACCATCCCTCACCACCGTCCTTCACCACCATCCCTCCCCACAATCCCTCACTCCCATCCCTCACCACCATCCCTCACCACCATCCCTCACCACCATCCTTCACCACCATCCCTCACCACCATCCTTCACCACCATCCTTCACCACCATCCCTCACCACCATCCCTCACCACCATTCCTCACCACCGTCCCTCACCACCATCCCTCACCACCATCCCTCACCACTATCCCTCACTCCCATCCCTCACCACCATCCCTCACCACCATCCCTCACCACTATCCCTCACTCCCATCCCTCACCACCATCCCTCACCACCATCCCTCACCACCATCCCTCCCCTCCATCCCTCACAACCATCCGTCACCACCATCCGTCACCACCATCCGTCACCACCATCCCTCACCACCATCCCTCACCACCATCCCTCACCACCATCACCTCACCACCATCCCTCACCACCATCCCTCACCAACCATCCTTCACCACCATCCCTCACCAACCATCCTTCACCACCATCCCTCACCAACCATCCTTCACCACCACCCCTCACCAACCATCCTTCACCACCATCCCCCACCACCATCCCTCACCACCATCCCTCACCACCATCCCTCACTCCCATCCCTCACCACCGTCCCTCAACACCATCCCTCACCACCATCCCTCACCACTATCCCTCACTCCCGTCCCTCACCACCATCCCTCACCACCATTCCTCACCACTATCCCTCACCACCATCCCTCACCACTATCCCTCCCCACCATCCCTCACCACCATCCCTCACCCCCATCCCTCCCCCCCATCCCTCCCCCCCCCATCCCTCCCCCCCATCCCTCCCCCCCATCCCTCCCCCCATCCCTCACCACCATCCCTCCCCCCATCCCTCCCCCCATCCCTCACCACCATCCCTCCCCCCATCCCTCCCCCCATCCCTCCCCCCATCCCTCACCACCATCCCTCCCCCCCATCCCTCCCCCCCATCCTTCACCACCATCCCTCCCCCCATCCTTCACCACCATCTCTCCCCCCCACCCTTCACCACCATCCCTCACCACCGTCCCTCACCACCATCCCTCACCACCATCCCTCACCACTATCCCTCACTCCCATCCCTCACCACCATCCCTCACCACCATCCCTCACCACCATCCCTCCCCCCATCCCTCACCCCCATCCCTCCCCCCCATCCCTCACCACCATCCCTCACCACCATCCCTCCCCACCATCCCTCACCACCATCCCTCCCCCCATCCCTCCCCCCCATCCCTCACCACCATCCCTCACCACCATCCCTCACCACCATCCCTCCCCACCATCCCTCACCCCCATCCCTCCCCCCATCCCTCCCCCCCATCCCTCCCCACCATCCCTCCCCACCATCCCTCCCCCCCATCCCTCACCACCATACCTCACCACCATCCCTCACCGCCATACCTCCCCCTCATCCCTCACCACCATCCCTCCCCCCCATCCCGCCCCACCATACCTCACCACCATCCCTCCCCCCATCCCTCCCCACCATCCCTCACCACCACCCCTCACCACCATCCCTCACAACCATCCGTCACCACCATCCGTCACCACCAACCCTCCCCACCATCCGTCACCACCATCCCTCCCCACCATCCCTCACCACCATCCCTCCCCTCCATCTCTCACAACCATCCGTCACCACCATCCCTCACCACCATCCCTCACCACCATCCCTCACCACCATCCCTCACCACCATCCCTCACCACCATCCGTCCCCCCATCCCTCACCACCATCCCTCACCACCATCTCTCACCACCATCCCTCCCCCCATCCCTCACCACCATCCCTCACCACCATCCCTCACCACCATCCCTCCCCCCATCCCTCACCACCATCCCTCACCACCATCCCTCACCACCATCCCTCACCACCATCCCTCACCACCATCCCTCACCACCATCCCTCACCACCATCCCTCACCACCATCCCTCACCACCATCCCTCACCACCATCCCTCACCACCATCCCTCACCACCATCCCTCACCACCATCCCTCACCACCATCCGTCACCACCATCCCTCACCACCACCCCTCACCACCATCCCTCCCCCATCCCTCACCACCATCCCTCACCACCACCCCTCACCACCATCCCTCCCCCCATCCCTCACCACCATCCCTCACCACCATCCCTCACCACCACCCCTCACCACCATCCCTCACCACCACCCCTCACCACCATCCCTCCCCCCATCCCTCACCACCATCCCTCCCCCCATCCCTCCCCACCATCCCTCCCCACCATCCCTCACCACTATCCCCCACCACCATCCCTCCCCCCATCCCTCACCACCATCCCTCACCACCATCCCTCCCCCCATCCCTCCCCCATCCCTCACCACCGTCCCTCACCACCATCCCTCACCACCGTCCCTCCCCCCATCCCTCACTCCCATCCCTCACCACCGTCCCTCACCACCATCCCTCCCCCCATCCCTCACCACCATCCCTCCCCCCATCCCTCCCCCATCCCTCACCACCATCCCTCCCCCGGGGAGTCCCCCTCATCCCTCCCCCCCCATCCCTCCCCACCATCCCTCCCCACCATCCCTCCCCACCATCCCTCCCCACCATCCCTCCCCACTTTCCCTCCCCACCATCCCTCCCCACCATCCCTCCCCACCATCCCTCCCCACCTTCCCTCCCCCCCATCCCTCCCCACCATCCCTCCCCCCCATCTCTCCCAACCATCCCTCCCCACCATACCTCACCACCATCCCTCCCCACCATACCTCCCCCTCATCCCTCACCACCATCCCTCCCCCCCCATCCCGCCCCACCATACCTCACCACCATCCCTCCCCATCATCCCTCCCAACCATCCCTTCCCACCATCCCTCCCCACCATCCCTCCCCACCATCCCTCCCCACCATCCCTCCCCACCATCCCTCCCCCCCATACCTCACCACCATCCCTATCCCCCATCCCTCACCACCATCCCTCATCCAAATTACAGCTGGAACTCAGTAAGTAAAACGTAGGAGCCTCAACCATTCCAGGAAATTTATGGTTGTTGTTAATACAGTAATATTAAAATTCAGCGGAGCGCTTCCACCAATTGGAGGGCGAAGGAACGAGACCATTGAGTCGGTAGCAGCGACTAACTAGAGGTGTGTATTATCTGCTGCTTGGCGCACCAGGTTTTTATTGAGGTTCGATGTGTCTGTGTACTGTGTGATGTGTTTACTGTAATGAGCTAGAGCTGTGTTAAGTTTGGTGCCTGGTGCATTTTTTTTTTACAGGGATGAGCCTACCCAGCCACAGATCACTAACTCACATCGGGACCTGAAGGGCGAAAATATAATAATAATATTAATAATAATAATAATAATAAAAATAATAATAATAATAATAATAATAATAATAATAATAATAATAATAGTAATAGTAATCATAATAGTAATCATAATCATAATCATAATCATAATCATAATAATGATAATAAATCATAATAATTATTATAAAAAAATACATAATTAAAAATAATATAAAATTACAATAATGATAATGATCTAAAGTGAGAAACGATATACATTATGTATGTTGTGTTGTCAAAGTAAGAGAAACATTTGAGACCCTGCAATTGTGTGTAAATGAGGCAGAAAGTCAGATCAGCAACCTGGGACATGGTCACAATTTTTGTGATGCCATATGGCAGCAGCATTTACCATTAGACAACACATTATGCTTCCAATATCTTCCCAGATGGTAGTACCTCCCTGTTTGATAGCTGCCCACTACGTACTATCTGCATGATGTGTTTACTGTAGTGATATAATGCTGCGTTAAGTCTAGTGCCTGGTGCACAATGTGTTTACTGTAGTGAGCTAGAGCTGTTTTAAGGCTTCTGCTTGACGCATGACGTGTTTACTGCTGTGAGCTCGAGCTGTGTAAAGTCTGCTGCCTGGTGCACAATGTGTTTACTGTAATGAGCTAAAACTATGTTAAGTCTGCTGCCTGGTGCACAAAGTGTTTACTGTAATGAGCTAAAACTATGTTAAGTCTGCTGCCTGGTGCACAATGTGTTTACTGTAATGAGCTAAAACTATGTTAAGTCTGCTGACTGGTACACAATGTGTTTACTGTAATGAACTAGAGCTGTGTTAAGTCTGCTGCCTGGTGCATGGTGTACTCGTATTTAATGTAGTGAGTTAGAGCTATGTTAAGTCTGCTGACTGGTTCATTGTGTACTCGTATTTACTGTAGTGAGCTAGAGCTATGTTAAGTCTGCTGCCTGGTGCACGATGTGTTTACTGTAGTGAGCTAGAGCTATGTTAAGTCTGCTGCCTGGTGCATGATGTGTTTACTGTAGTGAGCTAGAGCTATGTTAAGTCTGCTGCCTGGTGCACGATGTGTTTACTGTAGTGAGCTAGAGCTATGTTAAGTCTGCTGCCTGGTGCACGATGTGTTTACTGTAGTGAGCTAGAGCTATGTTAAGTCTGCTGCCTGGTGCACGATGTGTTTACTGTAGTGAGCTAGAGCTATGTTAAGTCTGCTGCCTGGTGCACGATGTGTTTACTGTAGTGAGCTAGAGCTATGTTAAGTCTGCTGCCTGGTGCACGATGTGTTTACTGTAGTGAGCTAGAGCTATGTTAAGTCTGCTGCCTGGTGCACGATGTGTTTACTGTAGTGAGCTAGAGCTATGTTAAGTCTGCTGCCTGGTGCACGATGTGTTTACTGTAGTGAGCTAGAGCTATGTTAAGTCTGCTGCCTGGTGCACGATATATTTACTGTAGTGAGCTAGAGCTATGTTAAGTCTGCTGCCTGGTGCACGATGTATTTACTGTAGTGAGCGAGAGCTATGTTAAGTCTGCTGCCTGGTGCCAGATGTGTTTATTGTAGTGAGCTAGAGTTATGTTAAGTCTGCTGACTGGTGCATTGTGTACTCGTATTTACTGTAGTGAGCTACAGCTATGTTAAGTCTGCTGCCTGGTGTACTCGTATTTACTGTAGTGAGCTACAGCTATGTTAAGTCTGCTGCCTGGTGCATGGTGTACTCGTATTTACTGTAGTGAGCTAGAGCTGTCTTAAGTCTGCTGCCTGGTGCACGATGTGTTTTCTGTGGTGCCCCAGAATTTTAATGGTTTACTTTAAATTCTGTGGTTTTCGACAGCTTTGATACTTTACTACTGTTGGGTTCTTGAGCTGTAGTTTGGCTGTTGCTTGGTACACAGCGTGTAGGGGAAGCTCCCCTCCTGGAGTTGCATTCTATGAGTGTAGTCTCCCTGTGTTTTATTGTCGTGGTGCTTTGTTGTATGATGCTTTTTATGATAGTTTATATCTGTGGTGCTGTCCTGCTGTGGTGTTGTCCTGCTGTGGTGCTGTCCTGCTGTGGTGTTGTCCTGCTGTGGTGCTGTCCTGCTGTGGTGTTGCGCTCTTGTAGCACTGTCTTGTCTTTCTATTGTACTCAGGTGCAGGAGTTAAACAATACCCTTACTGTTGTCGAGCATAACAATGACAGAAGGCTCATCATAAGACTTAAGCCTGGGGAATGGAGAGCTGCAGCAGGATAGCAAAGACAAGAAACAAGCTTGAGTGAATCACAGAGACTTCTCCCTCCGCTCCACGGATACTCTGAAAACCAATTTACCTCCTACAATTTTTCCTGTCTACGTCTTCCATCGTAAGTGTTGACACAAGTAATGATTCTCCAGGTGGCTCAAAGTCTTCCAAATGTTATGATATATATGCAGGAAATATTCATGCATGTCTTTGCTTTAAAGTTGCGTGAAAAAGATATACATTATGCATCTCATTTCTACAGCCTCGACAATCCTGCAAATAACACGTGATGTACAGAGTCCCAGAGTTTTCTTGGTGATATTCACAGAGGCATTTTCAAGTGTGTGGATATTTACGTAAGTTAATGTACACCATTAACACATGCTGTAGTTATCTCTGACAGTTTACAACAGCTGCATAACGGAAATCGGTATTATTTGTGAAATTATGCAGTAGGATAAATATTTTGACAGCACACAGCATCTAGTTCTCTATGCTACTTATTAGCCATACGATGTTTTTCAAACCGCGTGATGCCCTTATCACCCCTCCTCCACCCTTGTAGCACAACTGTCAGCCTTATAATGTCGTTTGAAGGAGGAACTTGGGAATTACAAATTCTGGAGAGCGAGGCTAATGGATAAACACCCGATGGTGTTCTACCTGTACAGTGGACACTGTTACATAGACCTAAGAAATGTAGGCTAGTGGAGGATCAATCACGGCTCCCTAGTGGTATAGTGTTGACACAAACTCGGGACAGTCAGGCTGGGAGAGGAGGCCAGCGCCGAAGCGCCAGTGAACATTATTGAGACAAAGAACCTCTCGCCCTTCAGTCCTGGCCGTAATGAGTATGCCAGGCAGATTATTATACGCCAGTCTGAAGATTCCCATGTTAAGGCTTTTGATTAATGAGATACAAAACTAAATCTTCAACCAGAATTATTCATATTAATGCAAACTTGTGATAACAAGACCTATATTATACCCAAATCGTGTTCTGAGGGAGTGTGTTGAAGTTCTGGCCCCTGTGCTTGCTTGCCTTTTTCGCCTTTGCCTCAAAACACATTTTTGTTTTCCTCCTGGATGTAATAGTCCCTGTCTTATAGGCAGAAGTATTATATAAATGGGTTAATTACATTTGATTTATATACTCTCTCACCTTCTGTAACTTTCCACTAGCTATGAGGTAGCATGTTCAGAGCACGTGATAAGGTGTGCCCTCGGGAAGTCGTGTCACTTAGTGCTGAGCTAAGGCATTAAGTAGCCGGCTCTCTGGCCACCTCTTGCAGGCAGTAGTTTGATATCCTTGATTAGAGGAAGATGTTATTGAGAGCCATCGTGGATGGTTCCGTCTTCCGTCGAGGGAGGACGACGTACATATTTCCGTTCTCCCTCGATGGGTTCCTACTCATTGGCATTGTTACTCAACCCCTCACACCGAACGGACGTATTTAGCAGGTCTGTTTAACATAGCCTCCGTCCTTCTCTTAACACTCATAGCTGCAGTGATAAATTATGGTGATCTACACTTGGAACTATATCTTAGATAGTTCCTGAATAAATGGATAACAGACAATGTTCCGGCCTCACTAACCTAGACGGAATC
This sequence comes from Homarus gammarus, assembly GCA_958450375.1. Lineage (NCBI taxonomy): Eukaryota > Metazoa > Arthropoda > Malacostraca > Decapoda > Nephropidae > Homarus > Homarus gammarus. Next base: position 1,349,121 of record CAUDMG010002530.1, read on the forward strand.
AGCAGTTAACAGGCCTAGAACATGGAAGCATGCCTTGGTTCAGCCCATCCCGATGAAGGGTGACCATTCAAATCCCTCTAACTATCGCCCCATTGACCTAACTTCATCCCTCTCTAAGATTTTCGAAACTATCATAAACTCTCATTTTCTCCGTCACCTTGAACGCTTTTCTCTTTTGTTAGATCACCAGTATGGCTTTCGCCAGGCGAATTCTACTGGTAATCTGCTCTCCTATTGCATCCATCTTTGGTCATCCTCTCTTAGGGATCATGGGGAAACTTTCGTCGTGGCCCTCGACATTTCCGAAGCATTTGGCAGGGTATGGTACAAGTCTTTGCTTTCTTAACTTTCCTCCTCTGGTTTCTCTCCCCCACTATATTTTTTAATTTCTAGCTTCCGTGAGAACCGATCCATGGCAGCTGTTGTCAAGGGATCGATCTCTCGCTGTTTCTCTACCAATAGTGGTGTCCCACAGGATTCTGTTCTTTCACCTACTCTCTTCACACTAATACTATTTCTATACATTCTTACGCTGATGATTCTACTCTTCACTCATCTTCACATTTTTCCCATCCCCCTAATTGTCAAACTAGATCTGGTTCTAGAGCTGACATCATTTCATCTATCAATGCGGATTTGTGCAGTCTCTCCGAATGGGGAGGTAGAGACTTGATTAAATTCAATAGAAATTAAACAATATTTACCAATTACACTTTCTAAAATAGAAGACCTCTCACCAATCACATTTCAGGATTCAATCATTCAGCCAAATTTTAAAATAGAATTGCTAGGCCTCACCATTTGCTCTATAATGTCATGGAACGACATTGCTAAAGCTGCCTCCCGAAAGCTGGGAATACTGTACAGATGTCGTAGCTACTTCACTCCTGAGCAGTTGCTTCAAGTATATAAGGGATTCATTCGTCCTAACTTGGAGTACTGCTCTCTTATCTGGGGTGGCTCTTCTTCTGTCCAACTGTTAGATGCGGTGGAATTAAAGGCATTTCGTTATGTTAACTCTCCTCCTTTAGTCGACAATCTCTCTTCCTTTTCTCTTCTCCGCAATGTTGCTTCACTCTCTCTCTTTTACAGGTACTTTAACGGGCAATGTTCGGTGGATTTGGCATCCTGTGTAATGCCGGCTAAGCCGTGGGCTCGTAACGCTCGTCTTGCCCGCGGTGCCTACCGTTTCTCTGTGGATGTTCGTTCACGATAGAATAACCTAATATAGAACATTCTTCTTTCCCCACACAGACAAACTTTGGAATGCTCTGCCTTCTTCTGTGTTTCCATATTCTTACAATGTCTCACTTCAAAAAGCTTATTTTCCGGCATCTTCGTGGTGTAGATTAATACAGTCTTTTTCTCTTTTATTTTTAATTTGTTTTTACTCTTATTTTTTTGCACCCTTGGACCCGTTGTGGGTTGATGACCTGTGTCCAAGAGGGTTATTCCCGTAAAAAAAAAATCCCTTGTGAGATCAGTATGTAATGGGATCAGCACTTGGTGGGGTCAATATGTGATGGGGTCAGCATTTGGTGAGGTCAATTTGTGATGGGTTTTTTTACTTGTAGGGTCAGTACGTGATGGAGTCAGTATGTGACTGGGTCAGCGCTTGGTGAGGTCAGTATAATCTATGTTTGTAGTTGTTTCAGACTACTTAATTGTTGCAAATAATTTATAGCTTTCTTGTTTATTCACCAAAATATGTTGTAATTATGTTGTAATAATGCTTTAACCGATGATAGGCGTAAATTTATATAACTCCTTTAACGCGTCTGTCGCTTCTGGGATACAAGGGTTAAGTTCACTAAGGGCTGGGCACTTGGTGATGGCCTGTGCAAATCAGAGGTGCGTGAAGGACATGGTAATGTCATCTAACACGTGAGAAGGAAGTGATCAGCTATGCTTGTTGCCGTTTTTCGAGTTAATTCAGGTAGTGTAAGTTGTACAATTAATACAGGAAAATAGCTCACACTTTTATAAGTACTACTGTCTATATGATGCAGAAGCTATTACATTGTAGAGTCCGTATGTAATGGGGTCAGCACATGGTGGAATCAGTATGTGATAGGGTCAGCACTTGGTGCTGTTAGCATGTAATGGGGTCAGCATATGGTGGGGGTCAGCACTAGGCATGGTCAATAAATGATCGATCAACAATGATTATTGGTAAAATATACATTTTCAGTGACTTTCGGTTACGAAATTTGCTTAAAAATCTTCTAATCTTTGTTGTGAACAGAATACAGCGCCAACTCGGTGACCTGACATGTGCTCCGGCCGAGTATGAGAACAATTTGTCTATTACTTCACATAAAACTAAATTATTTATGGTTAACACTCTGCAAAGATCGGTTAATAACTGTGAACCTGTAAAGGTAATGAGATTTTGGGCGAAATATGACTTTGGCCTTAGACACATTCTGGCCAAAATTTATTGGTGCCAGGCTAAAAAAGAATTAGCCTCTATGAATTTTTGTTTTCATCTGTTTGTATTTAAGGACGTTGGTAGCAAAAATCAAACAAACTCACATAGGAGACGACCAGCACTGTACTTCTTAACTAAATGTTTAGAACAGGATGATTCTCGGTAGTACGTGGGGGTGTTTCACCGAGCGCTAAGCGGAGGGAGATGAAGTCTGATAATTAATTACCTGCCTTCTCCGTGCAAAACTTAATTACTCAGGTGATACCTCCATCCACCCATTTGCTCACTTGTCAACATTAAATATCTAAAGTGTAAAACTGAACCAAGGGTCATACATAAATAAATGAAGATAACATTACATGCCTCTTCCATTTCCTGGAAGTGGCTGATAAATACGTTATGTCCTGGTAACAAACCTGACAGACTGATCTTGGTCCATCAAACGAACAAGATAACTTGGAATATTGATGGCCGATACATCAGAGGAATGAATATAAAGTTTTATTTTGTTGCTGAATTCTTAGTTTCATAATGCAGTGTTACTCATGGCCTGACTTTATAGCACACTATAATAATCTTCCCAAGTATTAAAGTTGATAACTTAGTTTCTCAGTGGTGCTGATAACTTCACACTTTTTTCATCGTCAGGAGATTGGAATTTGATATATTGCCTTGTTTGGACGCTGCCCCACATCGGAGCCTGAGGGGAGGGATATAATAATAATAATAAAGCAGTACTTTCTCGATAATTCCGCTAATCGAGCTCTAGGCCAACTAAGTATACACTGGAGCACCTTAGCTTTCTTCTTTATTCAAGACATCTTCAGAGGCAACTGAATTTACAGGGATGGAATATCAGGTCACCTTTTCTTGGGTGGGGGATTAGTGGGTCTCATGACCTGAAGTTGTCTTGAATAAACACAAAATCTAAATTATTCTTTGAGGGAAACCTAACTTAACCTGATGCACTGATAGTGTGTATGTGTGTGTGTGTGTGAGGGGGGGGGGGGGGACACGTCCTGGCGCCTACCAATCATTGCCCCGCTGCCTTGTGGATTAACCATGGAAGGTATAAGGAAACGGGAGTAAACCCCGCATCAGGCAGACTTGCTTACAGAGCTCCAACAAGACTCCAACAGTGGTAGAGGCGGTAGAGGTGAAAACCATGGGAACCCAATGACTACACCAGCAGACGAAGGCAATGCATGATGGACAGGCTACTAAGGGGAAATCAAGCAAACTGGTCTATTGGCAGTCCATTGCATCTCTCCCTCTCCCCAGTCGTTGCAACACTTGCACCACTGGATCAGGAAAAGAAAGAGCCAACATGTGTGGTTGGAGCCTGCACTCCTGCCTCACCACATAAATCAACTCAAGCACAGCCATCACCCAGCCACTCATACCTCTCATCATCAGCAAAAGCCCTATACCCCCTAAAGTCCTATGGCGACAGACGAGTGGCGACGGGGACAGGCAGAGATGAATGCCGGCAGTATCTAGTCACAACTCTGTGCATAGGCGGCACAGATAAGATGATTGTTTATGCACTGGGATCTAGGCAGCAGCGCGATTCGGTTTTGTCTGTGTGACTAAGCAGCCCTTTCGAGGAGCCACTCTGCTCACCCCACATGGGTAGGGGGCTAGACAAGGTGCCCTAAATATAGCCGACTGGGCAACCACACCCAGTAAAGTCATCCTTATGCGGTCGAAAACGCAATCCAAATCACAGATTTCCCCAAAATAAATATACTATACTACCTCTCATGGTCGCTGCATGGAATGTCAAGACCCTTCTTGATATTGGCACAAATCAGCGTTATGAAAGAAGGACCGCCCTTGTGGCAAAAGAGATGGGTAGGTATAACAACGATATAGCAGCCATTAGTGAGTCCCGGCTCCCAGACGATTATCAACTCACAGAACGGGGTCTGGCTATACCTTCTTCTGGAAGGGTAAGCCGCTGCAGAGAGAAACAGCATTTATGGAGTTGGCTTTGTCATCAGCCAACGCATCCGACACAGGCTAACTGACGCTCCGAGTCCCACTGAATCACTCACGTTATGCCTTTTGCCTCAGTGCATAAGCCTCAACACTGGACGCAGAGGATGTCATCAAGAAGGCCTCTTACGCCGACGACGAAGTGCTAACCTCTATCCCCAGAGAAGAAAAGGTTGTGCTCCTTGGTGACTTCAATGCCAGTGTTGGCAGAGATGCTGGCATTTGGTAGGGAACCATAGGGAGAAATGGACTAGGCAAGTGTAATCCAAATGGCCTACTTCTCCTCAGCAATCATGCTGCACACAACATCACTATCACCAATACCTTGTTTAGGCAGGCTGAAAAGTTCTAGGGTTCATGGCAACACCCACGATCCAAACACTGGCATCTCATCGACTACATCATTGTTAGAGAAAGAGATCGCCGAAATGTCCTCATCACCCTTACGATACGTGGCTCAGACCACTGCGACACTTATCATCAGTTCGTCTGAGCCAAGCTCTCACTTCACGTCGGCTCAAAACGGCGAAGGCAGCAAGCATCAAGAAGAGGTTTTAACACTAAGTGTCTGGAGGATCCAGTGGCAGCACATACTTCAGAGAGCAGTTCGAACATGGGCTGATAAACAACCCAACAACAAATAACCCAAATCCCAGTCCGGAATGGGATATTCTCGACACCATCTTTCTTTGTTATTGAGCAAAATATTACAGGAAGTGTGTATCTTAACATGTTGGGTAATTACATGGTTCCCCAGTTTGAAGAGTTGCAACCATTTGTTATTCTTCAGTAAGACAGTGTGAGTAAGTTATGATTTATGTTTTCCAGACCCCAAATGTTGATATCGAAACATTTGGTGACGAAGGATATGTTGACCAACATGTGGACTGAACTGGAGTATCAGTTGGATATGTTGCAGTCCTTTAACGTTGAGCTGCCTTGAACAAAGAATGAGAATTTGTTTGTTAAGCAATGAAGAACAAAAATTTTCCATCTCTATTTAGTTTTGTTATAACGGAATTTTATAATCGGATTAGGACACCCTGTACAGAATGACCAAACTAAACTTACCCTAGTCAGCTGGACATTATCTCTTTGAACCACCATGTCTTATGTTCCACAAAACCAATACTCGTACAATAAGTAAGGTTATCGTCTACTGAATTTTCGTTACAACCTCGTCCATATATTCTCTATAACAATAGTTAACACTTCATTTATTGACCACAGCTGGCGTTACACACAGACTACAGCTATACAATAATACAGTAACTATGGCTGAACTATCTAATTCTGTTCAAAATTGGGTATTGATTTGCTGTCGGTATCGTTCACTGATTATTTTTTCTGTATATTTTCACTTAAATTTACAAAAAGATCATGGACGAGCAATTTGTTGAAAGTTTGGCTGTACATTTACGGTTACCCTGGCTGCATAACCTGAGGAGGTATGGGACGACTTGTGGATCTCTCACTTTTTTATGAAAGGAGAAAGAGACAGACAAATGATTGAAAAGCTAAAGAGATGATTGTATGTATATTATGTATGCTGGATTATATATCATGTATGTATATTATGTATGTGCTCCATTTATGTATTATTTATTCAGCCTACCTAGCAGCGTGTGGCAATGTTATTACCATATCCCACACGCTTAATTAATGTGCCTGGCGACGTATGGAAGCTGCTAATGTATCACTTGCCATACGTCGCCTATAGCAGTTGGCAAGGAGCCTAGCCAGGGAGACCGCTGCTCTCCTTTGTGTACATACTCTTATCCAGTAAACCGAACCTACAAAACTATACAGGTGTTTGTGTTCTCTCCTGTATATAGAAATTATTATTCAGAACCTAACATGGCGCAGTGATCCGATCTTACTGGATAATTACGAGTGATAGTGCAAAGTTTGTGGGGAAGCCGGCGTACGGACTCCTCTCTCGCTTGGGTCAACTCCCGCGCGTCATCCCTGCTCGAAGAATTTCGCAACTTTGAGCAGTGTCAGTGACAGTGATTTTCTGTGAAGTGTTTAGTGCATTGTGTGTTTCGTGCCATTCATGTGTGACCTTGTTCTAAAGGATTCCCAAGGTATACGGCACGTTCTGGGCATTTGTAAGGAGTAGAGTTCAGTGCACCCGTCTCTGACTGCGTTCTGAGGGTAACTGGACTGACTGGGAGTCGCCGCGCCTCTCCCTCCACCCCCCTCACAGCGCCGCCTCCACCCCCCCTCACAGCTGGGGCGAGACGCTTTGCCCGCCCGGGACACACACTCACTCGCACACGTACATGTACTAACACTCGCTGACCGCGCGGCTTCCTTATATATATTTTATATATATAATCTACTTATCTGTGTATTTAATTAATTTTTTTGTCTGAAATCTTGTTGATACGACGGGCTGACCGGTCAACACTGATTTAAGACATAGTACACAGATGAAGTAGTTATGTCTCACGCCTTACGTAGCCGTGGACCCAGAGCCTGGATGAGCCAGGCGGGTGATAGCCCCGCAGAGATGGATGACCAGGCCGGCCACGACGCTCCAGCCCCCACATCACGCAGTCCCTCACCTCAATATTCAGCGTTGTCTCCAGAGATAATTGCTTTACTGAAGTTTATGAGAGATGAGAAACGCGAGGATGAAGCCCACAGACGTTTGGCGGATGAGCACAGAAGGCAAGCAGAGGCAGAACGAGACAACCAACGGAGATTGGAAGACAGTGAACGGTTTGAAGCCTTGATATCTCGCCTCACTGTTAACCAAGCCCCTGGCCCTAACACTGCCTCGGTACTGACTGGTTCAGATACCCCATCCATGCTTCCTTCACGCCCCCCAGCCCCACCTAAAGCAGCAGCTCAAACGCCGCCCATCTTGAAGCCTGATGAGACTTTCCAGACTTTTCGTGAATGGCGGCGACGGTGGACTGATTATTCTACAATGGTGGATCTCCAGAGTTTGTCACAGCCTAAACAACTCATCCAGCTGCGCATGTGCCTGTCCTTGGAAATTCAGCGTGTCTTGGAACATACGTTGCAGGTACCCCCAACCTCTTCGCTGTCTGTAGAGGAGGTACTGGACGTTCTACAACGGCACATCAAAGGACAGCAGAATGAAGCTCTGCGCAGGAGGGAATTGTTTAGCTGCAGACAGTTGGAGGGTGAGTCTTTTGATGCCTTTTACGTGCGTCTTAAGAGAGCCTCGGAAGAGGTAGATATATGTCCAGGCCACCACCAGCAGTGCGAGGAGACCCAGTTGAAGCAGGTGATCCTGATGGGTGTTAAGGATGAGGAACTTGTCCAACGCCTCACCTCCCTCGACTCTTCCTCTTCTCTTAAGGATGTGTCGACGATATGTCGCTCCTATGAGGCTGCCAGGTGTGCCACCTCTGCCATCCGTGCTCCCCCTACAGCTGTACGCGCTGTGTCCCGGTACAAGAAGGACAAGAAGTCTGTTCCTACGCCTTCGCCCACCGCGTCCACGCCCGGTTTATTTTGCAACAACTGTGGTAAGCAGCACGGAACACAGGTGTGTCCAGCTGCTCAGTCTACCTGCAACAGTTGTGACCGTAAGGGCCACTGGTCACTCACAGTACGGTGCCCAGCCAAACGCGTCCAGTGCAATGTGTGCGGTCGTCTGGGCCACTATGACGAGTGTTGCCCTTCCAACAAACCCAAGGGACCGCGTCGGCGGAAGCTTCAGCCCCCTTCCACCAAAGAGGGCCGCCCACAGTCTTCCAGTCAGAGGCACGACGACTCCTGACAACGCTCGAGCCACATTAGGAATGTGTGCTCCCCCCCGCGTCCCAGGACCAAAGTCCCCCAGTACATCAGCGTCATCGTGACCTACGGCGGTGTGTCATCCCGTCTTCAGATGTTGCCCGACACCGGCGCTGATGCTACAGTCATCGGTCCCCAGCATTTGCAATGCTTGGGGCTCTCTCCAAGTGATCTAGGACCGCCCCCCAAGGATCTCCGCTTTATGGCAGATGGTTCACAGATGACCCCGGCCCTAGGTTCACTCTATGCACACGTCACCTTTGGCAACAGGTCGTGTCAAGCCTGGATTGATGTGCATAATGGCGTCCCGACTCCTTTGCTGTCCTACAGACATTGCCAAGAGTTGGCCATCATCTCCCAGGACTTCCCAACACCGATTCTCGAGGTAAAACACGCCAACAGGGTGCACGAAGGGAGCAGCAACTACCCTGCTGCCGCCCTACCCCTACCTCTGGCCAGTGACACCTCTCCCTCGGTAGTTGTCCCTGCTGCTTCAAGTCTCCACGCCTTGGCTCGCCTCCACGACAGTCACTGTGGAGCCGAGGCCACCAAACGGCGTGCAAGACAGACTGTGTTCCGGCCTGGCATCGATCCCGACATCTCCAATGCTGTCCAGGTGTGTAAGCCCCGCCGCGTATTACAACCCAGCCAGCAGCAGGAATCCTTTATGAGTGACGACAACCCCACCCGCCCCTTTGAGTCTGTGTCGGCCGACTTTTTCTGTGTGTCAGGAAAGTCCTTCCTCGTTATCGTCGACCGTCTCTCTGGTTGGCCGGTTGTCATCAAGTGCGGTAATGACACGACGTCTGCCGCCACCATCAGCAAGTTCCGCCACTACTTCCGTGACTTGGGCGTTCCTGCACGCCTGCGAACCGACGGAGGGCCTCAGTTCACAAGCCGGGACTTTGCTGTGTTCCTTGACCGATGGGGAGTCCGGCATGTGTTGTCATCGCCCCATTACCCGCAGTCCAACGGCCACGCTGAGGCTGCTGTCAAATCCCTGAAGCACCTCATCCTTAAGGTGGCCCCTTCTGGGAACATTGACTGCGAGGCCTTCGACAGGGGTCTTCTTGAACTCCGCAACACACCTAACTACACCGGACGCTCCCCTGCCCAGGTCTTGTATGGACGCCCCCTTCGTTCTTGTGTCCCTGCTCACCCTCAATCCTTCTCCAAGGAGTGGCAGGCCAAGACAGAGGATTGTGATCGCCGAGCCGCCGAACGTGTTCAGGACGTCGTCGCCCGCTACAATGACCACGCCCGTTCTCTCCCCAGGTTGAGTGTCGGCACCCAAGTCCGTGTTCAGGACCCGACCTCCCTACGTTGGGACAAAGTAGGCATAGTTATGGGTCTCGGCAGGTCACGGGACTACCAGGTGCGGTTACCCAGTGGTCGTGTGTGGTGGAGGAACCGCCGTTTTCTCCGCCCCGTAACAATGCCTTCTGCTGGCCCCGCCACCAGTGTTGAGTCCCATACCCTTCCCAGTGATGAAGTCCCTCGACGCTCAGAACGGATCCAAAAGAAAAGGTCCGCTCAAGACTTTGCTATGAGCGTATAGGGGGGAGGGAGGTGTATGTATATTATGTATGCTGGATTATATATCATGTATGTATATTATGTATGTGCTCCATTTATGTATTATTTATTCAGCCTAGCTAGCAGCGTGTGGCAATGTTATTACCATATCCCACACGCTTAGTTAATGTGCCTGGCGACGTATGGAAGCTGCTAATGTATCACTTGCCATACGTCGCCTATAGCAGTTGACCGGGAGCCTAGCCAGGGAGACCGCTGCTCTCCTTTGTGTACATACTCTTATCCAGTAAACCGAACCTACAAAACTATACAGGTGTTTGTGTTCTCTCCTGTATATAGAACTTATTATTCAGAAGCTAACAATGATGAGAGGGATAATAATGAAGAATGAAGAGGGTATTGGTAGAGGGAAGAGGAAATAGATGTAAGAGAACGTGTGGATAAAAAGGTGAGGATGACGAGGAGAAACAGTATGTGAGGTGAGGGACTTAGGTGGAATATATGGTTAAGGAGAAGGGGGAGGGAAAGGGAAACTTGAATGAGAGTGAAGTGTGGAACATGTATGAAAAGAAGTAACAAGACTTATGTGAGAGGGAGGTACAACAAAGGTGAAAAAATGAGTGGAGAACTATTGGTGAAAGAAAACTGATCTCGGATGAAGACGTAGATGAAAGAGAAAGATGTACAAGAGGAAGGCAGGTGCAGGAAGGAGTCTGGCCCAGCTGCTCTTAGGTCGTAGTTTAGAAATATTATTTATTTGTGTCAGGATCCGGATGGATGTGGTGAAAGATGGCGAGAGTCATGTTGGCAGTGACTAATGTTCTCGTGCTGCACCTATTATTTCACCGGTGTTTACACATACTGCAAGACGTGTATTTCGTGACAGAAGGGGGGCGGGGGGGTTGCCGGTGATAGATGCGCCAGACTTTTTGATATGCACCGCACAGGAATGGTCACAGACAGGAAATATTTAGTGCTGATAAGTATTTATTTTTTATGTATAGATTTAAAACTGCATAACCAAGGTAAACTAGGAATGAGAAACTTAAAGACGAAAGTAGATGAAGTCTTGATCCTTGTTGGTTGCCAAACCAAAGCAAATTAGGAGGAGATCGCCACTAAGACTTAGGAAGTAGCTGATAGAATAAAGGGAGTAGTAAAGAAGAGTTATGCTCAGGCTTTGACAGTGTCACAGTAAGTGACTCAGAATAATGCAGGATCCGAACAGGTCCGTCAGCGGCTAGGGACTATGCAGAAGTGTATTGAAGAGATGGTAACTAGTAGACCTACTGATAGGGGAGAGGAAGAACAATCGGAACGTTTCGAGTGCAGGAACAATATAATAGTGTTTGGAGTGAGTCAGTCGGAGACGGTTGGGAGTGGGAAAACACACGATAAGATGAAATTTGAGAATATTTGTGAAGAGGCTCTGAAACTGTTAACCCCCCCCCCCCCCCCATATGGGATGCTAGGAGGCTAGGACAGAAGCAGGTAAACAAGCCTCGCCTCCTCATGATCACATGAGTGGGTGAGGATAAGATATGGGAAGTTATTCAGCAGGAAAAACACTTAACAAGGAGCGATGCATTTCTGACATCGGAACAACCACCACCCGCTCTATCTCCCACCCAGGAAGAGGTAAGCTCCGTCTAAACAATGCCATCTCTGACCACATCCCACAAAATACAATGCATTTAGTAATTTCTGCAGCTTCTGAGAATAGGGGGAGGCCATAGTTACTTCCAAGATCAGAGACGTTACCGAGAGAAAATTCCGGCTTGAAAGACATTCACTAATATTGACACGTTCCTTGATAAGAGAGCGGAGTTTGAAACCCCACTCAAAGTACGTCAAACTGAGGTAGTAGGTTTTGTAGAACTATTGTAGAAAAACAGGAGAATCGACCCGGAGGAACGTGAGTTCAATATACGTAGAGGGATACGACTTATTTACGAAACTTTTTCAAGCAACTTGTAAGAGGTTGTGGTTATTTATGCTAGGCAAGACCTAAGAGCCAGCCAAGTGAAGGTGCAGGGGGAGGATGTTTTTTAAGAATTAAAGTGGTGTAAAATTAAACTAAAGGGAAGAGACTCACTCATTCTCGGATGTATCTAAAGATACCCAAACTGTTGGATATTAAACCAACGGAACTGCTTATCTCATACTAGAGACGGGCAAGGGGTGACCAAATAGAAGTGTATAAGCATCTCAAAGGACACTACTCAGTTGAGTGTCCTTTCCTGGAGCTGGCGGAAGCCAGCCCCACAAGGGGTCACAACTCGAGATTGAAAAAACCACAAGTCCAGAAAACTGTGACGGCAAACTTGTTTCGGAGTGATAATTGTGAATTCTTGGAACAACCTGTCAGCGAGTGTTGTGACGACAACGAGTCTGAGCTCTTTCAAGACTAGACTTGACCAATACTACAGCATGTTTGGATACCCATTACTTGTCAACAGTGGGTAAAGGATACGTGACTTACAGCCCAAACAACTAACAACACGATCAGTGACAAAGAGAATGAAAGTAAAAATTGAAGTGAATCCAACAACAGTGAATAAGATGTATATCAATATTTTGAGAAATGATTTTTCTTTTATTTAATAGAAAACCGAAGGAGCCTTATTACCGACCACGTTAGTCATGATCCATGGTCCTGTTCCTCTACTGCCACTTAACGCCCACAACACCAGGACAGTTCTCCACCAGTCACCAGTGTGCACTATAGCTTTTGTGTTTCCGCTTTTCAGTTAGTGTCTTGAGCAGTGTAAGTGTAAATGAACTAAAGATATGCATGTGAATATTTTGAATTTAAATGAGGGTAAAGCCCTGTCCACACGATCGAGCAGTGCCCGGCGGGCTTTGCCCGTTTACCGGGCAAAGCCTGTGTGTTGTTATACACACTGGGGTGGTTGGCTGCAGTCATAGTTGGGCGCCGGTAGCTAGTAGGTGGTCGGCAGTGGCGGGTGCGGTACGATCACCATGGTGTGTCGCAGGAATAATCGCCGGACAGTTAAAGTGAAGAGCATAGCGTTGTGTACTATAATAATTGCGTTTATGTGCAAAAAGAAGAACCAAATGCAGAAAAGGGAATGGTGCAAAGAGTGGTTAGGTCGAAGAAAAGTATTGGGAAGTCATGCCACGATTTTACGTGAACTGCAAGATGGACAGGAGCAAGACTTCACCAATTACATGAGAATGGACCCAACACCTTTGACAAACTTCTAGGGAATATATCTGCAGAGGCTCGTCTAGAGGCAACGCTCATATATCTTTCAACTGGGTGCACCTACACGTCACTTCAGTGTAGAACGAGGATATCAAAACAAAGTTTGTCTCCCATAATACCTGCAACTTGTCAAGCCATGTATGAAGTACTCAAGGAAGATTACTTGCAGGTGAGATTTGTAATACATAAAAAATCATTGAATAATGTTAGAATTATGATATGCATAGACAGGAAGCTATGGGACTAGAGTGAGGAGAGCCGCAGGAACGAAGAACACACACAAATGTCCTCATTACATAATACATAAACAATCTCCCGTTTATTGTTACGCCAATAATGTACATTGCATAAGCTTATTTGGTTATACACTAGACATCTGGACCCAGTGGGGAACATATACGTATCACAATTGCAGTACTTAAAGTCGTCGCTCCATATCAGGCAGCAAACCACCAGGCAGGCTGACCATGATTTCTCTCGACGACGGGCACGGGCACTCCGCTGGTTTGCCCGCCAATTTTGCCTGATAACTGGCATTTAGCGAGTGCCCGCCGGGCACTGCTCGATTGTGTGGACGGGCCTTTACGTGTTAGCAAATGCCGGTATCATTTATGTTGTCCTGACATTGTTCAATTTATGGTCTGTGTGCCTAAACGAGACAGTTATATTGTCAGTCTATGATCCTAGGTAATAATCTTCACACGAGATAATTAAATCAGACTTGATATAAGCCAATACAGAGTAAGAGGTGTTTTTCAACTTACTTGTTTAAATTTTGTTTAAAAAAAAAAAAAACACAATCGGTGTAAGATTCAATTGTTCGTAATGATAATGTGTGTTCAACCAGCATGTATTCACTGGCTCACTGAATATGGTGCTGCGATCTCTAATATTCCTCATATTTCTTGGTGGTTAATTATATCATCAAAGTAAACAAATTACCGACAATAATCATACTACTATACTCTTTCCTCCACCAGTCTATCATACTATCTCTTCCATAAGCTATAACTTCCCACACTGAGGAGTTCCTTCCTCCAAGAGTGTTTTGTGTCAGCCTTGGTCTCACTGGCATAAAAAGTGTCTTAGTGTGTTAGTGGACGGCGGCGGTCCTCACGAGATGTGAAGCAAACTTTAGCGGCTTCACTTTTATTGGCATCATTTTGGCACAATCAGATCTGAAGTCCGAGTCCTTCAGGTGACAACCTGAAGGACTCTTTCACTGGTCAGGAGTCAGTTGGCATCATTTGTAATTCATTGTGTCTTCATCAACAGTCAAAAGTGATTAAGGTTTGCAACAATGATAAATCATTAAAATCTAATTTTAAAAGTATTTGAAGCTTGCCTCCTTAAAGCTTGACTCCTTAAAGCTTGGCGCCTTAAAGCTTGGCTCCTTATGTAGTTACGATGGATAACGTCATCATTAATTAAGAAAATTAAAGTAATGAATTTGCTTGAATTGATGAGCCTTAGTGTTGTGGCAGTGATCAAGTGATGTGATATAACATTTAAATCGTGAACTCGGCTTTACGGGGGTGCGTCAGGCTGAAAATACGATGAAAATCAGAAAATTACGAAAATATCCAGAAAAATTCCTGAGGAAAGCTGTTGCCTATGGACATGTGCTTACTTATGTTTATTGATCGCGTAATTCAACAAGAGGACGAGAGTCAGGTACGCATCAAACATGCGAGAATGAGGTACAATCGTGAATTGCTCTTACGCCATATTTATCGGCCCGTATCTCAAGACTAATTTTTCTAACCTTCAAATCCTAAAGGCTCGGCTATTTAAGGGCCGATTCTGATAAAACAGAAGCTAAGTAGTAGAATAGTATATTGTGCAAAGCTGAACATGTATATTTTCTTTCTATTTAGCTTGGTTTATTATTTGCTGATTTATCTTTATAAATATTTGAAGGGAAAAATGGCAAGTTAGGAACAAATATTATGCACTCAATACGTAAGCGATTATCAGAAATATATACATCTCACGATCAAGAGGGAGTAAATTTCTTATATGACACTTGAATTCTAACGTAATTTAGCGAGAAGCTATGGAGAAGTAGATTTTTTAAAATTTATTAGAATATAAGGGAAAATTCATATATCAGGGATTAGGGACTAAGCAAAACCGACTCAGAGGAATAGCAATTATGTATCTGGTATCCTCAATTGCTGACATGAAATTTATATTGATTGATCAATTATTAACGAATTTCGTGCTTCAGGCGGACGCTCCCCTTACTAAATAATGTAAATGTTATTACGATCAAACACAAAATATAGATTTATTTAATTATGTACATATTATTAAGTTTTTATCTGGAAAAAACTAAACCTGCTCAAAAATATATTACACTGAAGGATATAACTGTTTGAAATTGAAGCCATTAAACATTTGCCATTTGTGAATGTTGAATCTTCCCACATTGCAACTGTTGCGTTTAACGTTTTGTTTTACACCAAATAGATAAAAAAAATATTTTCTGATGCCTTTGGAAGAGAAAATGGAAAGAGTTCATGACACGTTATACTGACCATGGTTTAATTCGTAGATATATTACATCTATAGTCGAGTGAAATGATGTACAGTATGTAGACATAAGTTATATGATTCAGCAGTGATTGCGTCATAAACATAGTACATTGTGTAAGTCAATAATATCAGAACTAACATAACAAACCTAACTTAATCTAATCCAATATTACTTTAGCTAATATGTATAAAGTTTGGGTTGATGTAGAGAAGGGCGTCTTAAATGAGCGAATAATTTTTACCAGACATGAACTAATTTCTGCTTAATTATCCGTAAGAGACAAAAAAGAGAACATCGCTTATTATGATCTCATCGGCTTGTCTTCAACGAAGGAAAGAATAATGAAACTTAGATATCGAACACAAAATAAAGCTTTTAAAATTGTTTAACGTCTTGCTTCAAGAAATATTATAACTTCCACTACAGCTTCAAACGTCACTGTCATAATGAACCTGACACCGAGAGGTAAGGTAACAGAATAATTGTGTAATTCAACGACCAACTTCGTAACTTCCCATACAAAAATAAAGATGAACTTCACCAAGAAATGTATGTCTGGTAGGGCATACGCTTGTCATCCCTGTTCAGTATGGTAGAATAAAGATGTGGCCATGACAAACCTTGAGAAAGACTTTGGAGCCTGGAAAACGGTAAAGAGTTTTCCTTTAGTACTTCTAGTTGATGTTTGATATATTAGTAACTGTTACTGAGGAGCAGATTTCTTTAGATGGTCGCAAGTTCAGAGATGACAAGGAAGAAGTTGCTAGGTTCATGACAGGAAAGATAAGAGGAAGGTCAACACACCTTCACAAGAACTATAGGTCTAACGAGAGTATATATAACAACAGGGGAGTAAACACAGTTGGCACAGGAAGAACATTTTTCTCGACTTGAATCAAAGGGAAGTGTGTTGACGATCGGCAGGACGTTAGTAAAACAAAATATAAACACTAACGCTCTTGCCTTTGCTTAGCTAAAGACGATTTAACTACAACATTAGGTTCTTAAGATGATTCTGCCAACGGAAGTAGTGATGTATCTTACTGTCAGGTGAAGCAGCGGACCATCGATTCTACTGTAATATGGAAATTGTTGCGTTCCTGGGTATGGAGAGCTGTGAGTTGTGCTAAACATGGAGTGCTGTGACTTGTGTTGGGTATGGAGTGCTGTGACTTGTGTTGGGTATGGAGAGCTGTGAGTTGTGCTAAACATGGAGTGCTGTGACTTGTGTTGGGTATGGAGTGCTGTGACTTGTGTTGGGTATGGAGAGCTGTGAGTTGTGCTAAACATGGAGTGCTGTGACTTGTGTTGGGTATGGAGGGCTGTGACTTGTGTTGGGTATGGAGGGCTGTGACTTGTGTTGGGTATGGAGGGCTGTGAGTTGTGCTAAACATGGAGTGCTGTGACTTGTGTTGGGTATGGAGTGCTGTGAGTTGTGCTGGGCAATGGAGTGCTGTGACTTGTGTTGGGTATGGAGAGCTGTGAGTTGTGCTGGGCAATGGAGTGCTGTGACTTGTGTTGGGTATGGAGAGCTGTGAGTTGTGCTGGGCAATGGAGTGCTGTGACTTGTGTTGGGTATGGAGAGCTGTGAGTTGTGCTAAACATGGAGTGCTGTGACTTGTGTTGGGTATGGAGAGCTGTGAGTTGTGATGGGTATGGAGAGCTGTGAGTTGTGCTAAACATGGAGTGCTGTGACTTGTGTTGGGTATGGAGAGCTGTGAGTTGTGCTGGGCAATGGAGTGCTGTGACTTGTGTTGGGTATGGAGAGCTGTGAGTTGTGCTAAACATGGAGTGCTGTGACTTGTGTTGGGTATGGAGAGCTGTGAGTTGTGTTGGGTATGGAGAGCTGTGAGTTGTGCTAAACATGGAGTGCTGTGACTTGTGTTGGGTATGGAGAGCTGTGAGTTGTGCTGGGCAATGAGCACTGTGAGTCATGTTGAGCATGGAGTGTTGTGAGCTGTAAAATTGGCTCAATAAATCAGGGAGAAGGATCGGGGTGAAGCATGGTAACCTCACCTGGGTTGGAATGAATGCAGAATAAGACGGTGAACATATTTACGCAGAAGAGCGACAAGAGAGATTCTGCCTAACTATACTCTGTTTACCTCATATACTGTAACTCCCGCTACCACACAGGTATCCATATGATTGCATACTCGTATAACAGACTTCATAAAGTATTATTACTATTAAATGAGTCTCTTATCGTAATAATGTTTACATTCATAAGGTTAATCCTTGCATCCACGTTTTAAAGCTGTTGCAAAGTGACTTGATTACTGATACAAAAATGATCAATTGAGTCAGTAGTTTATACACATTTACTCAAATATTTGTTCCTTCTAACTTTCCTTTCTCCACTACTTATCCCCCCTCTCCTCCATCCATCCCACCACATCTCTTGTGGTGATAGTGATGTGATAGTGCGTGTGACAGCGGCGTCAACAAGGGACAGGAACCATTATCACGTTCCGCAAAACTTTCCCAAAATATTTGTCACTTGGCTCAGGCCACAGCTTCACTCAGGCGATGTTTATTACCTCACCAAACAAGGAGTGGAGGATGACACATTCTGCCCTGTGGCTATCTCCTAACAAAATGTGTGTGTGTGTGTGTGTGTGTGTGTGTGTGTGTGTGTGTGTGTGTGTGTGTGTGTGTGTGTGTGTGTGTGTGTAATAATAATAATAATAATTAACGGTTTATTGAAAGAGCTTGGCAGCCAGAAGGCTGAAAATATACAGTTACATATTTGGGGAATGGGTTACGAATTACAAATAATATAAGTGACACAAATAAGACATATAATAACTTAGATGGGGAAAAGCTCAGACTATAGTTCATTTCAACATAGTGACAGTGTAAGGAGCAGTGTTTACTGGGAGTGAATACACTGATTTATTACAAGTTATTGATAATTTTTACAATGGTTGGGACTGGGCTGTTCTTATAGCGATCATTTCGTGCACGTATGGGCTGGATGCGGTTGTGGTGTCGAACAGCAATTCTCGGACAAGGGATCTCAGGTGGTAGTAGGAGCCGGTGTCGGGGATGGTGTAGAAGCTTCTTACCAAATTTGCAGATGAGGTCGTGGTGATGGTCAGTGAGAGTCGAAAGGGTCAGTGTGTTGAGCGCTTCTTGATATGTGGAGTAGGAAGGGGAGAGAATAATCTTGCATGCCCTCTTTTGCACTTTTTCTAGGTGTTTACGTTGTGTGGCATTTAGGGAGGAAGACCAGGTGGGGGAGGCATAGGTGAGCTTGGGAAGTATGAATGTTGTGTAAACACTGAGGAGCTCGTGTGCAGGAACTCCGAGGGACTTGAGTCGGCGGAGGAGGTGGAGACGGAAACTGGAGGATTTGACAACTTCACTGACGTGTGGTTTCCAATTTAGTTTGTTGTCTATGGTGACGCCGAGGAGCTTCGTGGAATCTACAACCTGGAGTGTGTTCGGACCTACAGTAATGGAAGGAGGTGGGACAATGTCGGAGGAGAGGTTGATGTGCATAACCATGGTCTTGGTATGGTTGATGGTGACATGGTTGTTGGTGGCCCAGTTTTGGAGACTGTTCAATAAATCCTGAAGGGCAGTATAGTTGGGAGCAGAATTGTTGACGCTGATCCCAATGGTGGAGTCGTCGACATATTTCCAGCGAGCAGGGGTTTCTCTTAGGGCATCATTGATGAGCATAAGGAAGCAGAGTGGTCCCATCTTGGTGCCTTGGGGGACGCCACAGGTGAGTGACTGAAAGGTGGAGACAGCCCCTCAGAAGCGTACAGCTTGGCGTCGGTCACTGAGGAAGTCTGTAAGCCATGGTATGAGACTTCTCCGAAGCCCGAGGTCAATAGCTTTGTTGATGATTATATTGTGGTCGACTAGGTCGAACGCTTTAGTGAAATCAATGAAGGCGACAGCTGCAGACGTTTTTCGTTTCTCGAGATGGCGGTATATGTAATCGAGAAAGCTGACAAGACAGTGAGTGGTGGAGGAAGTTTTCATGTTGCCAAATTGCTGAGGGTCTACGACTCCTGCAATATCAGCATAAGCCCAGTCGAACACAAAACTTTCACAGATTAGGCTGGGTATTGGGGTGATTGCAATAGGTCGTAGCTGATTTAAGGATTGTGGGCTGGTTGACTTGGGCACTGGTGATACATAAGAGGTCTTCCAGTCAGCTGGGCATCTGGCTTGACTGAGAGAAACATTGATGATGGAGCAGAGGGGTTTAGCAAGCTCCGGGGAGAACTCCTTGAAGAGTTTCATTGGTAAGTCAATGGGGGTGGTAGAGCGTTTTAATTTTAGTTTGTCCAGGCGTTTTGCTACGTCAAATTCTTCTACTAAGTCAGTGGGAAGGAGGGCTGGTAGGTAAGCAGGGAGAGTGGTTGTGTCAAGCCGTGGGAGCGTCTGGCATATAGTAGCGAAATGGTAATTTGTTTGCTCAGCTGCGTCAACATTAGTGAGATGGCTAAGGAAGGGGAGGGGGTGTGTCTTATTGTTTAGTCCACAGAGTTCTTTAAGCTTATCATACCATTGACTGATGTTGGTCTGCTTCAGGTGTTGTAATTTGGTTGGGTAGTGGGACTTCTTTGCAGTGCGTATTTCGCGGATGACTCGGTTGCGAAGTGACCTGTAGCGGATGTGGTCATTGAGATGAAAGGCTCTGTCTCTCTGTTGCATAAGTCTTTTGATCCGAGGTGTGATCCAGGGCAAATCAGCTGGGTGAGATCTGACGGACTTCTCGGGGAAGAAGTGGTGGTGAGCTTCCGTGGTGGTGTTGGTATAATTTATCCATTTGGTTTCCACGTCATCCACGCTAAGTACTTCAGTCCAGGGATGGTGAACTATCCACTGCCCGAAGAGGCGCACTGCAGAGTCAGTAATCGGCCTGTAGGTCTTGATGTAGGGTCTCTGTACTTGAGTGGGAGTGGCAGCTGGGGACCAGAGCACTGATAAGTGTGTGCTACACCCGATAGGAGGCATTGGTTGAGGTGGTTGGTACTGGTCCGCTAAGTCAGTTAAGATAAGGTCAAGGGTATTTTGACCGTGTGTGGGGAAGGTCACAACCTGTGATAGTGATAGCTGGTCCTGGATATCAGTGGTGTCAATTTCATTTAAATCCCCACATAATACTAACTTGGCACATGGGTACCTAACTCTGAGGTGGTCTGAGGTGGTCTGAGGTGGTGATGAGATGATTGATAAGAGTGTCTCTGGTGGGTGATCGAGGCGGATGGTATGCCACACAGATTATAATGGAAGCAGTGTTGCGTGGGTGGGCCCGTAGCACGACAAGTACCCATAATGCTTCCACATCTGCTGGGACTTGAACATCCAGGCGTGACGGGCGTAGGTCATCTTGACAGAAGAGGGCAACGCCCCCTCCGCGTCTTTGTGAACGAAGGTGATGAAAGAGTTGATATCCCTCAATATGACATGTTTCAGGCACAATTTGCCAAGCCTCACATATGGCAACGACGCTCGCGGCCGTTGACCTGACTGTAGTTGCCAGCTCGTCGAACTTGTTAGCTAGGGAAGTGACGTTGGATAGCAGTAAAGACGGGAGATCATACCATATCCTTGGAACTTCAGTGTGGTGGTATGGTCTGTCAGGGGTGGGTTTCTCCGGTTTCCTAGTGGAGGTTACGGTTCTAACGGGCTTATGTGCATGACGGCCTTGTCTACGGCTCCGCGCGTGGAATATTTTCAGTGTTTTGAGTGGCGCGATAACACTGCCATCAGGATAACCGTTCCCACGCTTTAGATGGTACAGAGTGCGTCGGGAGTAAGTGATTGGTGGCCATCTGTTGAAATCTGTTGTGGGCGGGCGGAAGTGTTTGTCACTGGCGGCACTTTGAGGGACACTGACACTGGTAGACATCTGTTAATATTTGTCAGTCGTAAAGACCGTGGGTCTTTGTCCCTAGTGCTTGGGGTTGCCGACACAGTTTTCACGATATATGTAAACACCGCGGTGGTCCATGTCACTGGCACTTTAAAGGTGACCGATAAAGTGCCCACTGTCTGACTTTTCCTTGGGGTGCACTATCGAGCACTGTATGATAATCACTTATTGCACTGATGACTAGAATGCTTTGCTGAGAAAGTTCCTTAAGTGCACTATAGGAACACTGCTCCGTAATCAATCGTTCACTAATCACTAGAATGTTTTGCTGAATCGATCCTGGTGTAGTAAGGCTGGTAGGGCGTTGGGGTATAGCAGGGGGAGTGGGCAGGGCCAAACAGACTCGGCCTGGCTGCTAAAACCGGGAGCGCCTTCGGGGCACGTCCTGTCTCACTGAGGGTTGACAAGTGTGTGTGTGTGTGTGTGTGTGTGTGTAATAATAATAATAATAATAATAATAATAATAATAATAATAATAATAATAATAATAATAATAATAATAATAATAATAATAATAATTAACGGTTTATTGAAAAAGTTCTGCAGCCCGAAGGCTGAAAATATACATTGGACATAAAGGACTTATTACATACATTGGTGGTTTAACAAAAGTCTTCATTAGAGAAAGAAAAAGGAACATACAGTGAACATACAGATTAATGTTTACAGTGGAGGTCACGTAGATCATGTGAGCTGAAGTGTTGCACAGCAAACACGTAGTGAAGTAACTCCCTCACAGATGGTGTTATGAGGGGCATCATGTGGTGTAGTAATTCCCTCACAGATGGTGTTATGAGGGGCATCACGTGGTGTAAAAATTCCCTCACAGATGGTGTTATGAGGGGCATCACGTGGTGTAGTAATTCCCTCACAGATGGTGTTATGAGGGGCATCACGTGGTGTAGTAATTCCCTCACAGATGGTGTTATGAGGGGCATCACGTGGTGTAGTAATTCCCTCACAGATGGTGTTATGAGGGGCATCACGTGGTGTAGTAATTCCCTCACAGATGGTGTTATGAGGGGGTATCACGTGGTGTAGTAATTCCCTCACAGATGGTGTTATAAGGGGCATCACGTGGTGTAGTAATTCCCTCACAGATGGTGTTATGAGGGGTATCACGTGGTGTAGTAATTCCCTCACAGATGGTGTTATGAGGAGCCTGACAATTTGTACTAATTCCCTCACAGATGGTGTTATGAGGGACCTGACGTGGTGGGGTGATTCCCTTGCAGATGGTGTTATGAGTGACATCACGTGGTGTAGTAATTTCCTCACAGATGGCGTTATGAGGGGCATCACGTGGTGTAGTAATTCCCTCACAGATGGTGTTATGAGGGCCCTAATGTGGTGGGGTAATTCTCTCACAGATGGTGTTATGAGGAACCTCACGTGGTGTAGTAATTCCCTCACAGATGGTGTTATTGTCACTTCAAAGGGGCGGTTTCGCCAGCAGAGAGATGTTAGGGTAAGTGGTAGTAAAAAAACAAGCAGGTCCTGGGAGTAAAATTGGTTACTCAGGACAAAGGGTAAAACCGGACCAGGGAAGGGTAGGTTTAAATGCATACTATACAAACAGTAGGAGCGTCAGAAATGAAATAGACTTGCTGAGAACTGTTGTATGTCCCGAGAATGTCGACGTCATAGCAATCGCCGAAACTTGGATGAATCTGGCGAGCAAGAAGTTTTAATCAGAGTACCACATAGAATGGTACAACCTTTTGCACAAAGACAGGGAAGGTAGGAAGGGGGAGGGGTCGCACTCTTCGTCAGGGATACATTAAAATGTTGTATTAATAATTTAATAAAGGCTGAAATAGGAACCGAGTCTGTTTGGGTAGAAATTGCAAAAGGAAGAGAAAAATTAATTATAGGAGTGATTTACAGGCCCCCAAGTCTTGGGAAAGAAGCAGCTCAGTCCATATGGCAGGAAATGAGTAGGGCAGCAAAATACAACAACCTATGCATTATGGGGGATTTCAACTTCAGAAATATTGACTGGGACAACATTGTAGGCGACTATGAATCTGAAGTCTTCCTAGATGAAGTACAGGAAAAATTTTTAAAACAACTAATTACATAACCTACTAGAGGTGACAAATATTACACCGAGTATTAACAAATAAAGAAAATATTATCAGAGATATCACAGTAGGGGAAGAACTAGGGAACAGTGATCACAGAGAAATCAGGTTCACCCTAAATTGGGAAACGAAAAACAATGACAATATGGTCAGAGTCCCAGACTTTCGATGGGCCGATTATGAGGGGTTAAGAGGGTACCTAGGTGAGGTCGCCTGGGAACAGTCAGGTCAGTCCCCGGTAGGATCGGGTGAGGTATTTAAAACCTGCAAAATGAAAATATACATTTATCTATGCACGTTTGAAGCAACGCTCCATTGACTCATTGAAAAACAAATGAGCTTCTTCCAAAACTAGCATCTTCATATTTCAGCATTAAAACACTTCAAATAAACAAGATTTTATAGAAAAAACACTCTAGTTTCCAAATAATTTAGCAATAATCGTATATTAGTTGGTTTGGTACTGTAAATCAATGTCTTTTCAACACATCTGAAAAAAAAAACACTTGCCATCACGTGGTACCTGCGGGTCCCTCGGACTAAGATTGGGGAGAGGAGGGGTTCTGTGTTACCTCAAACGAATGTCAGTGACAATGAGCGAACATCAAAACACCTACACACGCATTCCCACTACAATTTTTCACTGTATTCTACTTTAAACCATAATATTTCGTCTAAATAATGCGAGGGAACCACAGTTGCACCTTGAGTACCATGGAGTGACACTGGACCCAGGGTCTCTGCTGTTAGGCCTTGAATTAGGAGCGACGTACAACACACCTTCACTCTGGGAAAGCATGAGGCAGACTGATTGCATACAGGACCTCAAGCACCAAGATCGCTCAGCAGATACATACGAGCACCAACAAGCTAAATGCTGTTCGGCGAGGGTATTTCTGAACCCCATATTACCTATCTAGAGCAAAATAGGCAAATCATGCCATGGCTCTCCCACGTGTCTGGAACAACCTCAAAGGCACTGTCACCTGGGCCTCATTTTCTGTTTTGGCTCTGAATACTAAACTCCTGGAACATATAAGTAAAATAGTCACCACACGCTGATGCATTAGCAAATGCCGAAAAAAAAATATGCATCCCTTAAAATCAATGTGATGGAAAATTTGTAGCGAAAGTGTAGGTAAAGGTGAACCACGGGTAAAATACAGTAAAGCATTTACTGTATATGTGAAATACTTTTTTAAATGTTGATGCTGAGCTCCAGAAAGTTTGGGAGGGGCCAAGATAAATGAGCTGTATCTGGTTAATTAACGCAATTCTCCCAGGAAATATACATGTACTTGCTCTTCCTTCCACACCTTTTCTCACACAGCCCTTGGAGACCACCCTATATACATTTTTCAAGCATCAATTTTCTGAAAGAGTTTCCACCGTAATTCGTTCCCAGCTGGTGGGGAGAGTGTGTGCAGCGGACCCCAGGGGGGCTAATTAGGTTTATTTATCCTCAAATCTTTCTGAGTGAAACTAAGTGAATCCAAACTTTTTACAGGCATTGTAGGAGTTATTTTTTCATCCACTTTGCTTATTAAATCAGTAAATTCATATAACATGTTTTCATATACCTCTCCACCACCTCACACAAACACCACAAACTCACTACACAAACGCTGTAGCTATATATTAAGTTTAAACCAACTATTCTCCTTCTGTGCTCTGTCAAGGAGCCTCACAAACCTGACATTCGCCTTGTGTTTTTATTATATGTCCATACTACAATATACACACAAAGGCTGTGTTTATTCTTCTTCATTGGACCTTAATAAGATATTTTGTTAGTAATCTGAACAAAGTCCATTATAGGTATTCAAGAAACAAAACTGTCATAATTTACAAAATTGGCTCACAAAAAAGGAACTGATTATACAAATTGTGACGATTATGAAGCGGACAAACTGACTGAATATTGCCGTCTATTATGGCGATCCTCTCCCCTGCATTAGGTTGGGGGGAAAAACCCTGATGTGTTAGTTTGTTTACATTATGACAGACTTTAATCTCATACACGATAAACTTAAACAGATGAGTATATTATCAAGTTTCCCCTTTATTGTCGTCTAACTCCTTCACTGGGTCCCGTCATGTCCCCAACACTAATTCTCCATCACTGGGTCCCGTCTTGGTCCCAACGCTAATTCTCCATCACTGGGTCCCTCTTTGTCCCCAGCACTAATTCTCCATCACTGGGTCCCAAAAATAGTCATTCCCCAGTATTTTATCTCTGTGTAATTATAACACTAACAAACCCTTTTCCTCATTTGACAGATCTCTCGCTGGTTTCCTCTCCAGTTCACTAACTTTACCTCAGCTTATTTGTAAATCAGTATATAAGTTATGCAGCTTCAAACATAAGATATACAAGCACAATTTAGCTCATTAAAGGATAATTCCTCTCCTTCTGGTTCTAAAGGAAGCTGGAAAACGACAAATATTTGTCGTTTCAACGGCTGCTTCTAACGCTAATATGTCGACTAACCCCGCGAATGTGTTTCACGTGATACCACGTGGTGATCAGGTACGTGATTTCACAGGTCAGGATGATTACAGAATAACGCAATTCATCCGAGCATGCGAGGATACGATGCGCAACGTACATATTACGAATGATTATGATAAGAAAGCATTCGTTCGTTCCCATATCCCGCAGAATTCCTTTGCGAGTACTCACCTGAATGCGTATGGACTGGCGGACCCCAATTATGAGAAGTTTAAGCGGGCTCTAATTGGTATTTTTGAGTTTGGGTCCCACTTGGGCCAGCTGCAATGGATCTTTCGCTGGCTTGATCGTTTGGCACCGGTGGTTCACGCAAAAACCTCGATGGGGGCTGTCTCTATTGCTGGAGAGGTCAAACAGGATATGGAAGCAATCTTCCGCGGATCGCAGTGGAACGACAATGATGGTAAGATGGCCCCAGAAAGCGTGGAAAATTTAATAGAACTGGTTAGTTTTTTGTTGGCGGCTCGTCGACCCGTCTATGGTCGAGTCCAGGAAGTGTAATTTGTTCTGCCTAATGTTCTTGTGGATTGCGGTAACAAACTGGCACCGAAGACGACTGGACCTCTGACAGCACGTAGTTCCCAGGCTACGACACCTACCCCGGTAGCGCCAATGCAGCCGTTAGGTCCGATCGCACCTCAACACCAGGGTTACAAGCATCGACGGTCTTTGAGATGTACCCATTGTAATAAGAGGGGTCATACAATTGATGATTGTTACCAGCTCCAGGGTGGTGGCATGAGAGTACCGGAGAGAACCCATCCCCCCCACAGGCGCTAGGCAGAAGCAGGGAGCGCCCATGACGTACATGTAGGCGGTCAAGACTACAGTACGTCTCCACTTGGACAGAAATTAAGATCGTGGTGTGCATTCCATCGATCAGCATCTCACAGCACGGATGAGTGTGACATAATGATAAAGGCCAGGACTCTGGAGTACTCCGGTAACACAGCAAAGTAAAGTGGGTCGTTACCATTAAGAAGTTGGGGGAAGGCCAGCACCTGTCAAAAAACGAGGAAGGATAGGTACATTGGTGCCTACTTCCCACAACACTTCTGTGGCAGCCTCATTAATAGAGGGGTTCAGTAAAGTGGAAGTGTTGTCCGCACCGGTGAAAGTTGGAGATATCAGATTGGCTCTGGATATTGATACTGGTGCATAGGTAACACTTATTCCATGTGCTAATTGTAAGATTAGAGGTTCTTGTCTTTTTGTCCCTGGTGTTGTTTCTCAGTTGTATTTGATGTACTTTAATTTGCACCTTTCTGTGTATATAGTGTAAATATGTCTAATACTTAATATATTATAGCAGTTTCTAGTGTATTATAAATATTCCCGTTCTCCGTTTATCTTCCCTTGTGTTTCATGTTGTGGATCATTATAATAACCCCTAGACACGCATGTCCCATAACATATGGGGCCCTGTCCTTGATCTTCTTACCCATTATAATAACCCCTAGACACGCATGTCCCATAACATATGGGGCCCTGTCCTTGATCTTCTTACCCACTTGTTTTGATTGTTCCATTTCGTTTTCATTATTCACTTGTTTTGTCAAATGTTGTTTGAGTTATCTCTCCGTGAGCTACTTTTTTTTTAGTTTATCTATTGCTAATGAAGTTGGCCAATTTTATTATTGATCTTGCCTGTTTAAATTCACATTCCCTCTCACATTAATAGTGATTCCAAAGCTGTTATCCCACCACCCCTTCTATATATGTTATGGATTGTATTTATTACGAATTTTATTGGTGATAGATTTTGAGTATGTATGTTCATTATGGAATTTAGACTAGCTGAGTTTGTTGAGGAACCTTCACTGGAAAAGCTACAAAAGAGTGAGCTGAAAAGGAATGATTATGTTTCTATTGCTGAATATTTTGCTCTGGAGTTCAAATCTTCGGCAAACTTATCCGAAGCTCGAAGGATATATAATGAGTGCTCAGTAGTTAAAGGTGTTCTCTCTTCGTCTGCATTAACATTATTGGGTGTAAGTTCTGTTGGTGATGATAGTGCTGTGTTGATCTTGGTTACTTTGAAACAAGTGGACCCCATAGTGCCAAACGTCCTTCGAGCGAGTCCAGTCACTGTTGTCCAGTGTTCCTGTGTTACAAATCCCTGATTTTGAAAGGCACTTTTGTCTGCACATTGACCCCAGTGATAATGGAACCGGTGCTGTATTTCCACAAACTGGATCTGCTGATAACGTATTCCACCCTGTATGTTATTTATCTTCCAAACTCAAGAAACACCAGAAAAAATATCAACAACAGTTGAAAAAGAATTGTTTGCACTGATGATTGCTTTAGAAAAGTTTATTGTATATTTGTGTCATGCTGCTCACCCAGTGAGTGTGTATAGCGATCACAACCAACTCAAATTTTTAGACAAGATGAAAATCGAGATCATAGACTAAATGTGATGGTCACTCATGTTGCAGCAATTTAATCTAGAAAGACGACACATAAAAGGGAAGGACAACCTTTTAGCTGACTGTATGTCCAGAGAGTAATTTGTGGTCAGTATATATACTCATTTTAGTAAAGTTAACCCAGAAATTTTATTTATGGTGGAAGGTGTGATAGAACTAGGTAGTCAGCTCTTTCAAGGAATGAGTTATTCATTATGTTTATTCTTTTTCGTCTTACATGTGTTACCTTTGTACTGTTTGTTTGAGATATGTATTGTTGGAGGTTATATAGTATATTGTTCTATTGTAAATTATGTATTATTTGTGTCAATGTTTACGTCCTTGTAGTGAGTATTAAACAACCTGGCAACTCTATGAGGTTGGTTGGTAGGTCTCCCAGTAGCAGTCACTCACTCCCTACTTTGGCTTCTTGACGTGCTGTATTGACTTGCTTTGTATTGCATTGTATACACGTATCCGGTGTCTCTGAGGGTTTTGTGTTTGTGCTACGGAGTGATCACCTCGCAGTTAAGTTTATCTTTCCTTGTGTATTCACATCAAGCATACATGGGCTCTTTGGATTTTACCGTTTGAGGGGAAAAATTTAGCTTTTTATTAAGGATGGGTGACAGTTAACTGTGTTTTAACTGCTAGAGAGAGTGTGTTAGAAAGTTTACTGAAGATTGAGACCATAGTCCTTTTTTTTCATAGGTTAACTGATTACTGCCATCGTGTTTAGAAGCTGCTCGGGAACCAGTGTTGGAGATACAGTATACTGCAGCAGGAGATCGTGTGACGGAAAAACTTGTAGGAACTAACCTTATTAATTAAAATTATATTTCAATTACAGGTGGTGCTCCCTTCAATCAGGTAATACAAGACAATTTCCTTCAAAGAGAGCTTGTGCTATGGTTTTGAGGTCTAGCAGAACCAACGCTTTAACAAAAGTATATGCAGATATTTTTCTTCGGTTTAAGAACCGTTAAATATTTGCAGAACTAAATACAAATATTGGAGGTGATCTTCATCAGTCCAGCTGCACAGTCACTCAGTGTAGGATTTAATTCGAGCAGCGAAGGCAGCGGAGTATCCGAGCGAAAGTGAGACATTAAAGATGGATATGCTTAGATGAGCGTTAGGAAAAAGGTTTGAA
Source organism: Homarus gammarus (assembly GCA_958450375.1). Taxonomy (NCBI): domain Eukaryota; kingdom Metazoa; phylum Arthropoda; class Malacostraca; order Decapoda; family Nephropidae; genus Homarus; species Homarus gammarus. The sequence continues at coordinate 1,378,690 of CAUDMG010002530.1, forward strand.
ATATATGAAATTCCTTGTCTATATATAGTATCCAGTACAAGAAAGAAAATAAAACTGGAACAGATGACTCACAGTGCACTTGGCGGGTGAAGATGATATTAATATAAGATATAACAATAAGGATTAATCAGAAATATATGATTAATTCCTTGTTTACTGAAAATTTCGTTTTAGTATGATTACTGATTGTATTTTTCGTTTTATTGTTTTTAAGAATTATATGTTAGGTGAATATTAAGGATGCCCGTTGGTTTTTCCTACTCCTTAAGCCTGGAGAGACGAAAGTTGTCTGGACTCGAGAAAACTTCAAGGTTCAGTGGTAAGGACTCTTTCCAGACACCAGCTGGCATTACCGCTGGCCTGAGATTATGCGTCTGCTGAGTGGATGGCATATCTAAGCACTACCCAGAGGATTGGGTCCAATACTATTAGGTGGTGGTGCTGCAGTGCTAGGTTCCTGCTGTTCCCTCCTCAGCTTCGCATATCTCCGAGTCTCGTCAGCAGGCAGGAGACTACTTAACAAGGGAAGACGAAAATGAGAAGAAGAAGAAGGATCACAATAAAGAATCAGAGAAAAATCAAACAAGAACCTTTTTGAATATGAGTTCTCATTAGCTTGAAACATTAAAAAAAAGCAAAATTAAATTCAGAGATTGCCAGGCTTGGCCAGTGAGGAAATACACGCCTGTATTCTTTCCTGTCATTGAGTGCGTGTTAATGCTGATGTTTGAGTCACACCAAAGTTTACTTACAAATATTACAAATATTAAGACAAGCTCTTTATTCTCCATCACTGAACGACTGATTTCTTGCCGCTGTAAATAACTTGACTTATTTCGTGAACTCAACCACTTGAGTGATGGAGATCAAACTCGCAGGTTAGTCTTTGGTGTTTTGATTTTTGCCACAACACTGAAAGAGTTGGCATCAACAGTTTTCTGATAGGGTGTTTTTTTTTGTGTGTGTGTTGGTCCGAAATATAAAAGAGCGATGTATTTATTTCTGAGATTCTGTAACCTGAAGTGGCCCAGACCTCACTTCAGGTCAACTGGTAAATCATGTGCCCCAAAATCAAGTGTTCACCTTCATTTATGTAGATAATTTACGCATTACAACCTCTAACCGTACACGTTTCTACTCTGCGCTGATATTTGAGAACTAGTACTCAGAAATATCCTCTTTATACCACGCCGACAAATGATCTCAAGTTGTCTGTCCATACAAAACACAAGTCGGCCTACAGGACAATAGTGCGCTCAATATTTGCAGACAATCAGGCCTCCAGTGATGTAGGTTATCAGCTCAGTTTTTTCCAGCTCTGTTTTGATTGCTTAGGTGTTGGTCTCTGATCTCTATGGTCTCGAATTTTTGCTCGAGACCTCACAATTATATATATTTTGTTTTTCAAGCCAGTGGGAGTTGGTTGTCAACTGGTTAAGTTTGGATTTAGGTAGGGATATTGTTACGACCGTGTCGTATTTTTCTATTTTTTTTTTATATAACATGCTTCCATGTTCCATATTATTCCTGTAATGATGTGTTGTATTTACTATTATATAATCTAGTCACCTTAACCCTGTGCTTTTAAGGTTTTAACTGTTATTATTTGTTCAAACTCATTTTGTATTGTAACCAGCATTCTTTGTTCTCTAACGACCATCTGCATCGTTAAACGACCCACCGGCGGGTCGCGTGGCAGGAGCCGACCTTATATATAGGACCCACCAATTGTTGACGGAGTTAGTTCAGTCCTCTTGTCATACAGTCCACATCCTTTGAGTGACACTCTTCACCTATTACTTATACTTAATTTATTTGTGTTGTTCCTGTCGCCACCAATGTGGTATATCTATGTGAGTACCTATTTATGTCTCTATTTATGTCCATCAGTATTTGCTTAGTTACATTTAAGTAATTCAGTGTTGTTTCACGTTAGTTAATTTCAGTGTTAGTTTTTATGTTTATGCAGTGTTAACGTAATCCAATGCTATATTTTTATTCTTTTGATGTTTCGATGTTTAGAATCATTTGTGTCTTAAAAGTTTCGATGGTGAATCAATTTGTTGTGACAGCCTACGAGGCTCTTTATTGTGTTCATATTTAATTAATTCAATTCTTCAAGGTTTACTTTATTTATTTTTATTCCCTTTTAATTTACTTCACATTTTTGTTTGGTTACGCCTAGAACCTGGATATTTAAGTAAATTAAGAGACGGCGTAACAATATACATCACCTAGACCACTAATCCGCATCCAATAATAAAACAGCTTCTGCGTGTATATTTGGTTCACACATGCCCATACGAGTAAATAATAATATCCAGTTAAGAAATAACACTACCCCTCCAACAAACGGTGATTTCAACACCTCAAAAAGAATATACTTGCATGAGACATGAGTGAAAATTTTTACAACTTAAATTTTCCTAAAAACTTGGTTTATGCACAGGCATGTTAGAATTATTAATTCGATTCGCATAAGGGCCAAAGAGCACCGAAATTTCAAGTCCTTTTTCGATGAAATGTTATCCAAGTATGGCCATCTCCATTATTGCTGCTCACTAAAATCAGGTAGCTTAACATATGATAAATACTGTACTTCGTCGATTTATTTCACTCGTACCAGCAATTAAAACTTTTATGGAGTGAAGAAACGAAGATACAAACCAGTTATTAAGCATTGTGAAGCTGCTTAATTTGACATTTCTAACAGATACGACAGAGAAAATTGTGGATTGCAAGGGAAAGACAAGCGCAGGTATGATTAGTGCAGTAAGCTTTCAAGGTTAAGCTTAACCTTCTAGTACTAGTCCAGAAAAATAAAATGCAAACGCTAGCCCAAAATGGGGCAGCTGTCAGAGTCGTGGAAATTGACAAGTATAGTGACTTCCTGACCAGGCTTGGAAAAAGAGTTGAATGACAGACTTAGAGATTTTGTGGAGATAGAGGCCTGTGAAAAGTGGATAATAACTCCTCATGGATTTTTTTTTACGAGGAATAGCCCACCCGGGCACAGGTCACTGACCCACAACGAGGCCCGAGGGGCGAAAAAAAAAGAGTAAAAAGAAAATAAAAATAGAAAAGAAAAGGACTATATAAATGTACACCATGAAGCCAGAAAACCAGCTTTTTGACGTGAGGTAAATTGTATGGGTATGGAAAGAGAGAAGAAGGCAGTGCATTCTACAGTTTGTCTGTGTGAGAAAAAAAAAGGATGTACTATAACAGGTTATTCTAATGTGACCGACATCCACAGAGAAACGGTGGGCACTGCAGACAAGACAAATTTTACGACCTCACGGCCTTGCCGGCGGTATACAGGATACCAAATTCACCGAACATTGCCCGTTAAAGGACCTGTAAAAGAGAGAGAGCGAAGCAACATTACGGTAAAAAGAAAAGGAAGAGAGCTTATCAACTAATGGAGGAGAGTTAATAAGACGAAATGCCTTTGAATCCACCCTATCTAACAGTTGGACATGAGAAGAGCCACCCCACATATAAGAGCAGTATTCCAAGTTAGGACAAATAAGAAGTAACTGTTATATAGGTGGCAGCAGATCTATGGACCCATATACGAACGTATATATAAAATACCAATCTGAGATATTGTTATAGGGGTTATACTACTGTTACATTTACTGTTACATCTGCTACAACGGTCAAGGAAATCAGTTCATAGGTGGCAGCAAAGTGGTAACGGATAACGACATTCCAGTTTATATATATATATATATATATATATATATATATATATATATATATATATATATATATATATATATATATGTGTATTCTACATAACAAGTCATAAGTGTTTTACGAAACCACAAAAAACAGTGACGTGTTATATTCTTCCAATGTGTATTATAATATCCCGTAGTGAGACGTTATACGTTCAGTGATTTTTATTTTGTCATCCAAAAACATGTCAAAATTTTTTTTACTCAATAACCATTTATGAGTTATTGATAACTGTTACCTATTGTGGAAGGTGGGCAACACCCCCGTATGGCAACAAGGCGTGGCGGAGAAGAATTTGTGGCATCAACATTCAACGTCCTATGCGCGGATACTCCCCAGTGACAGCACATTGGATCTTACAGTGGTGCTTCTAGGTTTTGCAACACGTGGACCTTACACCATTTAGACATCACAAGTTGTTTAAGCAGAGTGCTTTGACTGTTCTTGACTGCAGGTGTGTGTCCCCAGAGAGTCCGATAAATACAGGGCTACAAGAGGTTTGGCACACAGAAGAACCCCTGACTCTCACCCGTGGTGGACGTGCCCAGCGAATCTAGCGACCCCGCAACCCTTGTTCAACATTTTGGTGGATGGTGGACTCCCCGTCGTTGAAGTGAACTCACCCATCGCCATCTTGAAGAATCAATCAGTTGCTACTCAATGGAGACATCACCTGATCTACTATCAACACGGAAGACATTGACCTACTCACAGACCCACTCACCGCGACCTTGAGTCAGCTGTGACAGTGGGAGGGACGGCTGTGTCTGACGGCTCCGTGTTATATACGTTAACTCATGACTACATTTATAGGTATTTTTAGATGGCTTGGATCATCATTGTGCTGCTCCTACTGTTTTGTGGCACTGTTGTGTTGACGAATAAGTCCACAGATGTTCTTAAGCCAGGTGCGCTCGTTGCACCCCTTGGACGCGTTCTCATTGTTGAAGACGTGGTGAATATAGAATATGAGTTGCACGGACTGCTCCAGCTTCCACGTCAGATGGAACCCATTGATGCTCAACTGCAGACAGCTTTGACTGTCCTTGATGATCTCTGTACGACTCCAAACACTTCGGCAATGGTTTCATAAACTGTTGAGCTTCAGCTGCTTCGTCTCAGAACCCTTTGCAAGATTCCCGTCGCTGACGGAAACACTATTCCAGCGTCTCAGAATGACCTTGCAAAGAAAGTGCGTTTCCTCTATTCTTATGTTTTTATGTTATAATCAGAAACACCATCATCACCACCATTCTCACCACCATCACAACCATCATCACCACCACGACGCTCCCCATCATCACCACCGAACTCACTAGCATCACCACCATCATCACCACCACAATGACTATCACCATCATCTGCCAGGCCACTTTTCAACCAAACATTCATAGCCTCACACAATTTCCTCTTACGGACCACCGAGCTCCACTTATCACCTCCAGCCCTCACTATCTTGACATATGACCATTCCCCGCCCTCTCCACGCTCCCCCCTTTATTCCTCGCCTCTTTCCTCTCCCTCTCTCACTCCTTGTAGTCTTCTCCACCTCCTCCTCGCTCTTCTTCATCTCACGTACTCTCTCACTCCTCCTATTCTTCTTCTCCCTCACTCCCCGCTGTCTCCCTCACTCCCCACTGTCTCCAACACTCCCCACTGTCTCCCCCACTCCCCACTGTCTCCCCCCACTCCCCACTATCTCCCTCACTCCCCACTGTCTCCCTCACTTCCCGCTGTCTCCCTCACTCCCTGCTGTCTTCCTCACTCCCCACTATCTCCCTCACTCCCCACTATCTCCCTCACTCCCCACTGTCTCCCCCACACCCCGCTGTCTTCCTCACTCCCCACTATCTCCCTCACTCCCCACTATCTCCCCCACTCCCCACTGTCTCCCCCCACTCCCAACTATCTCCCTCTCTCCCCACTATCTCCCTCACTCCCCACAGTCTCCCTCACTCCCCACTATCTCCCTCACTTCCCGCTGTCTCCCTCACTCCCCGCTGTCTCCCTCACTCCCCACAGTCTCCCTCACTCCCCACTATCTCCCTCACTTCCCGCTGTCTCCCTCACTCCCCGCTGTCTCCCTCACTCCCCACAGTCTCCCTCACTCCCCACTATCTCCCTCACTCCCCACTGTCTCCCTCACTCCCTGCTGTCTCCCTCACTCCCCACTATCTCCCTCACTCCCCGCTGTCTCCCTCACTCCCCAACTATCTCCCTCACTCCCCACTATCTCCCTCTCTCCCCACTATCTCCCTCACTCCCCGCTGTCTACCTCACTCCCCGCTGTCTCCCTCACTCCCCGCTGTCTCCCTCACTCCCTGCTGTCTCCCTCACTCCCCACTATCTCCCCCACTCCCCAATATCTCCCTCACTCCCCGCTGTCTCCCTCACTCCCTGCTGTCTCCCTCACTCCCCGCTGTCTCCCTCACTCCCCGCTGTCTCCCTCACTCCCCGCTGTCTCCCTCACTCCCTGCTGTCTCCCTCACTCCCTGCTGTCTCCCTCACTCCCTGCTGTCTCCCTCACTCCCTGCTGTCTCCCTCACTCCCTGCTGTCTCCCTCACTCCCCGCTGTCTCCCTCACTCCCTGCTGTCTTCCTCACTCCCCGCTGTCTTCCTCACTCCCTGCTGTCTCCCTCACTCCCCGCTGTCTCCCTCACTCCCCGCTGTCTCCCTCACTCCCCGCTGTCTCCCTCACTCCCCGCTGTCTCCCTCACTCCCTGCTGTCTCCCTCACTCCCCGCTGTCTCCCTCACTCCCCGCTGTCTCCCTCACTCCCCGCTGTCTCCCTCACTCCCCGCTGTCTCCCTCACTCCCCGCTGTCTCCCTCACTCCCCGCTGTCTCCCTCACTCCCCGCTGTCTCCCTCACTCCCCGCTGTCTCCCTCACTCCCCGCTGTCTCCCTCACTCCCCGCTGTCTCCCTCACTCCCCGCTGTCTCCCTCACTCCCCGCTGTCTCCCTCACTCCCCGCTGTCTCCCTCACTCCCCGCTGTCTCCCTCACTCCCCGCTGTCTCCCTCACTCCCCGCTGTCTCCCTCACTCCCCGCTGTCTCCCTCACTCCCCGCTGTCTCCCTCACTCCCCGCTGTCTCCCTCACTCCCCGCTGTCTCCCTCACTCCCCGCTGTCTCCCTCACTCCCTGCTGTCTCCCTCACTCCCAGCTGTCTCCCTCACTCCCCGCTGTCTCCCTCACTCCCCGCTGTCTCCCTCACTCCCCGCTGTCTCCCTCACTCCCCGCTGTCTCCCTCACTCCCCGCTGTCTCCCTCACTCCCCGCTGTCTCCCTCACTCCCCGCTGTCTCCCTCACTCCCCGCTGTCTCCCTCACTCCCCGCTGTCTCCCTCACTCCCCGCTGTCTCCCTCACTCCCCGCTGTCTCCCTCACTCCCCGCTGTCTCCCTCACTCCCCGCTGTCTCCCTCACTCCCCGCTGTCTCCCTCACTCCCCGCTGTCTCCCTCACTCCCCGCTGTCTCCCTCACTCCCCGCTGTCTCCCTCACTCCCTGCTGTCTCCCTCACTCCCCGCTGTCTCCCTCACTCCCCGCTGTCTCCCTCACTCCCCGCTGTCTCCCTCACTCCCTGCTGTCTCCCTCACTCCCCGCTGTCTCCCTCACTCCCCGCTGTCTCCCTCACTCCCCGCTGTCTCCCTCACTCCCCGCTGTCTCCCTCACTCCCCGCTGTCTCCCTCACTCCTTGCTGTCTTCCTCACTCTCCGCTGTCTCCCTCACTCCCCGCTGTCTCCCTCACTCCCCACTGTCTCCCTCACTCCCCGCTGCCTCCTCACTCTTCACACTCTCCTTCACTTCTCGCCCTCTACCTTCCCCACACACCTCCCTGTTCATCTTCCTCGTCCTAGCCCCCCCCCCCCCCCGTGTTCTCCCTCCACTCAGCACTCTTCAAACTTCTGATTAGACTCGCACCGTAAGTAAAGATCTGCCCAGAGGTAGTTTATGGCAGTTTCCCACCGGCGTCATCTCAAGGGCGGATCTTACCCAGATATATCTTGGCTGCTGGCGTCTGTGTTTGTTGATATGCTCATACCGGAGAAAGAGAACTGCTGAAAGATAATTATAATTTTCTCCTTAAGAACATAAGAACATAAGAATGGAGGAAACTGCAGCGGGCCTATTGGCCCATACTGGGCAGTCCCGTTTACACCCAACCCCTATTGCTCATATGAGCATCCAACCTATGTTTGAAGCTATTCAGCGTATTCGAGTTAATGATGATATTTGGTAACTTGTTCCATTCATCCACTACTCTGTTTCCAAACCAGTGTTTACCTATTTCACGCCTAAATCTAAATTTGTCCAATTTAAAACCATTGTTACGAGTTCGCTCCTGGTTGGATAATTTGAGTACCTTTGTAATGTCCCCTTTGTTTAGCCCTGCCTTCCATTTATACACCTCTATCAGGTCGCCCCTCGCTCTACGTCTCTCAAGGGAGTGCAAATTAAGATGCTTTAACCTGTCTCTATACTCAAGGTTCCTGATACCCGGGATTAGTCTTGTCATTCTCCTCTGAATTCTTTCCGAGGATTCTATATCCATTCTGTAATACGGTGACCAGAACTGGACTGCGTAATCCAGGTGTGGTCTCACAAGAGCAAGATACAGTTTTAGGATGACCTCGCTAGTCTTGTAACTAACACTCCTTTGTATGAACCCAAGTACTTTATTAGCCTTGTTTCGAGCAAAAACACATTGTTTACTTGGCTTAAGGTTCCTACTTATCATTACTCCTAAATCTCTCTCGCAGTCGGATTTCTCTATGGCATCGTTGTTCATCTGGTATCTGGTTTCCCTGTTTACATTTCCTATACTGAGTACTTTACATTTGTCAATGTTGAATTTCATCTGCCATTTTTCAGACCATTCGAAAAATTTGTTTAGATCCTCCTGTAGTTTTGCCGAGTCCTCGTCAGATTTGATAACACGTCTTATTTTAGTATCATCAGCAAATTTACTTATGTTGCTGTCTATGCCGATATCTATGTCCTTTATGTATATAATAAACAATAATGGTCCAAGTACTGAGCCTTGGGGAACTCCACTTGTGACGTTGCTCCAATGGGACTTAGTGCCGTTAATGCTCACTCGCTGTTTCCTGTCCTGTAACCACGCCCTAATCCATTTAAGGATGTCACCTTCGATGCCATGAGCTTCTACCTTTCTAATTAGTCTTTCGTGGGGTACTCTGTCGAAGGCTTTGCTAAAGTCGAGATATACCACATCATAATTGTGCCCCTCGTCCACTGATTCGAAAACTGATGAAAAGAATGTTAATAGATTAGTTAGGCAAGAACGTCCGCTTGTGAAGCCATGCTGGGAATCATTGATCAATCGGTGCTTCTCCAGGTGATTTCGAATAGAGTTTGAAATGATTGCTTCCAGTAATTTGCCTACTATTGATGTTAGACTGATTGGGCGGTAGTTAGAGGATAGTGATCTATCCCCCTTCTTGAAGATCGGTATTACATTCGCTATCCTCCAGGATTCTGGTACTACACCTGTTTTTAAGGACATGTTAAACAACTTTGCTAAGGGCATACTAAGCTCTTCCTTACATTCCTTTAATACTCTGGCAAATATCTCATCGGGACCAGGTGACTTATTAGGCTTTAGTTTGTCTATTTGCTTACTAACATCGTTACTAGTCACTACTATCTCACTTAATTTGTTTTCTTCACTATCTCTGAATAGAGTCGGTGCCTCGGGTATCATGTTTAAATTTTCGCTGGTGAAAACTGTTGAAAAATATTTATTCAAATTATTGCTCATTTCTCCGTCGTTATCAGTGAGCTCGCCGGAGTCTGACCGTATTGGTCCAATCTTTTCTCGTGTTTTAGTTTGGTACATTTGGTAGAATCCTTTGGGGTTTGTCTTTGCCTCCCTTGCTATCCTTACCTCATTATTCCTCTTTGCTTTCCTTATCTCGGTTTTAACCCTACTCGCCAATACCCTATAATAGTCCCGGAGGTGAATTTCGCCACGATTTATCCTTCTACCTATAGCCTTCCTTTGGCCAATGATGTTCTTTAAATAATTATTTATCCATTTAGGGTCATTGTTGTTTGATCTGAGTTTTTTGTATGGTATGTTCTGCCTTTGTGCATTAAGTAACTCACTATTTAAATTGTCGTGGAACTCGGCAATCTCAGATCTCGTTATCAGGTCGGTGTCATCTGTCAGGTTCACGGCCAAGCGCGACACCCCCTCTCTCAGCTGCCTCTTTAAACTGTCAAAGTTTGCCCTTCTGAAATCTGGTACTTTAGTGGAATTTTCCTTACATCTGCCCTGAAAATCTAACTGGAATCGAATTTCTTTGTGATCGCTGTTTGCAAGTTCGTTCCCTACCTCGACATTGCTAATGAGGTTTTCTCTGTTTGACAAAACTAAATCCAATATATTATTACCCCGTGTGGGTTCGGTTATATGTTGACTTAGGAAACAGTCCTGGATCGTCTCGAGAAAATCCTCTGATTCTGAGTTTCCCGTAAGGTCGGTCCAATCTATTTGGCCAAGGTTAAAGTCGCCTACTATACAGACTTTGTTGTGTATGGAAGCCCTGCGCATTTCATCCCAGATAAGTCGCTCATTGACTCTGTCAAGATTGGGGGGTCTATATATTACTCCTGTGATTAATTTTTCCCGACCGTCGCTTAAATCTATCCAAATTGTTTCTGTATTCCTCTCAGTTTTTATTTCCTTATTTATTTCACACTTCAGGTTATCCCTAACATAGATTGCTACTCCGCCTCCTTTCCTGGTCTGCCTATCGGTATGGAACAGTTTGTAACCCGCAATTTGGTATTCGACTGGTAATTCACGTGTGTCTAGGTTGATCCATGTTTCAGTGAATGCAATTATATCGATTTCTTCGGTACATACCAAGGCCCTAATATCATCCATTTTGTTTCTCATACTTCTACTGTTCGCGTAATATACATTTAAGTTAGTCGTGTTCTGAGTCCTTCCCTTACCGCGTTTAGTTTTAAACTCCCTGTCTGATTTAGTTATGTCATCATTCCTAACACTATTTCCCTGTAATCTTTCGCCTTGTTTACCCGCTCCCACTGCAGTCTCCTCCACCCCCGTGCCCCTATGTTCTCTTAGCAGTTTAAAGACTTCGATATCTTTTGAACTGCCCCCTCTAGAGCCCCAGCCAGGGTTGCTACTCCATCCCTAGACAGGTGCACCCCATCCCTAGCATAAAGGTCCCTTCTGCCATAGAAGTTGTCCCAGTTGTCAATGAATGGGACTGATATTGACTTGCAATATCTGTCAAGACGGTCGTTAACACCAACTGCCCTTGACAACCATTCACTGCCAACTCTCCTTCTAGGCAGGACACCGCATATGATAGGGATCCCTCCCTTAGTCCTAATACGATCTATGGCTGCCTTGAACTTATCAAGAAGCTCCTCGCTCCTACACCGGCCAATATCATTGCCTCCTGCACTGAGGCAGATAATGGGTTTGTTCCCATTACCAGACAAGATATTGTCCATCCTGTCAATTATATCCCCCACCCCAGCTCCTGGCAAACACACCCTCATCCTATTTTTGTTTTTACCACAAAAGGCCCTGTCCATGTACCTTACCTGTGAGTCACCAACAATTAAAGTTTTTATACCTTCCTTGTCATCCCTTTCCCTGACTGTACTAACGTCCAATTCGTCTATCAAGGGACTGAACGGGTTGGTACACTTAGCTGTTGTTGTCGTTGTTGTCGTATCCTTGGTGTGCTTCTTCACCAAAAGCTTTGTCTTCCCACTACTCACAATTTTCCACTCGCTTGATTTTTCGTCAGCCACTGGCTTTACTCGTCCAGCCTCTCCTTTTAACATCGCCATCTCTTCCCTTAATTTCAAGTTCTCCAACGTGGCCCTCTCAATTTCTAACTTGGCCTTCGCCAATTCTTCAGTGGACCACTCCAGTTTGGTCAACAAACTCTCATACCCAAGACCGCACCTTGCTCTAGCCATATCTGATAATTATCCCTCTGGAGCTAACCCTGCCGTGACCTTTCCCCTAGTGAGGTCAGAACACAACAGCTCTTGATATCTTCGTGTACAGTACTTCGAATTAGTTTATATATATATATATATATATATATATATATATATATATATATATATATATATATATATATATATATAAGACATCTTCAGAGGCCTCTGAAGATGTCTTGAATAAAGACGAAAGCTAAGGTGCTCCGTTGTTTCCCTTTTCCCGTGTGATTTTATCAAGATATAATATATATATTATATATATATATATATATATATATATATATATATATATATATATATATATATATATATATATATTTCATGTAAATCCACAATGAAAACGTGGATAAGATGAATCTTGATAAAATCACACGGGAAAACGGAAACAACGGAGTACCTTAGCTTTCGTCTTTATTCAAGATGTCTTGAATAAAGACGAAAGCTAAGGTACTCCGTTGTTTCCGTTTTCCCGTGTGATTTTATCAATATATATATATATATATATATATATATATATATATATATATATATATATATATATATATATATATGTGTGTGTGTGTAATATTCAGAAATTATATATAACAAAGAAGTATGTCTGTGTGTTTGTGTGTGTGTCCGCACGAGAATCTGGGAAACTACTTTACCTATGTGTAGTGATGATGGATGGTATTATATGTAGTGATGATGGATGGTGTTATATGTAGTGATGATGGATGATGTTTTATGTAGTGATGATGGGTGGTGTTATATGTAGTGATGATGGGTGGTGTTATATGTAGTGATGATGGGTGATGCTATATGTAGTGATGATGGGTGGTGTTATATGTTGTGATGATTAGACAATAAAATAATAACAGTTTAATTCTAAAAAATATATTCTTTGCTGTACCGTTGTAGTGGAAAACATGGTGGAACTTACATACACCGTTAATGAACTATTGATGGAAGAAGAAGTTTTGGGGACTGACCAGTGAGACAATGTGGACCCTCCCGGAGGGTGGCGTCCTACCTTGCCCTCGCGGATGAGCCGCCCGGACCTCACTGCAGTCTTCAAGCTTTCACAGGAAGATGAGGTTGCTCAAATACTCCTGTATGTTGACGTACCCAAGTTCTACATATGGCAGGCTTCAAATGAAAAAGTTCCAGAGAAGAGCTCAAGGATCTGATGTTAAAGGATATCCAGGGATAAAGTCAGGCAATGCTTTGGAACGTGTTTACACGGTTCACCCCAACAACTTTGAATGCTATTGTTTGAGACTACTTTTGCACCACATCCGTGGCCCAACATCATATGCAGCACTCAAGACAGTGAATGGACAAGTCTGCAGAACCTATCAGGAAGCGTGCAATCTCCTTGGCCTACTGGAAGATGATGGTCACTGGAATGACACATTAGAAGAGGCAGCAGCTACTCAATCGCCAATGAGAATGAGGAACCTGTTTGCCATCATGATTGCTACATGTGGACTTACCAACCCAAGCCAGCTCTGGGAAAACCACCAAGAAAGTCTTTCAGAGGATCTGCTTCATCAAGCAAGAAGAGAACATCCTGGTCAAGAGATTGAGTTCATGGATGACATGTTCAACAGGGCTCTGATCATGCTGGGAGACAAAGTGATGGAGCTATGCAGAAAAAACCTGACTGATTTTGGATTGTCTTCCGCAAACCGAGAAGAACCAGTAGTTGACGAGGATTCCGCAAAACTACAGGAAGAACTAAAAAAAAATTTTGAATGATCTGAAAAATGGCAGATGAAATTCAATGTGGACAAATGTAAAGTACTCAGTATAGGAGATGTACACAGGTAAACCAGATACCAGATGAACAACGATGTTTTTGAGAAATCCGACTGCGAGAAGGATTTAGGAGTAATGATAAGTAGGAACCTTAAGCCAAGTAAACAATGTGTATTTTCTCAGAACAAGGCTAATAAAGTACTTGGGTTCATACAAAGGAGTGTTAGTTACAAGACTAGCGAAGTCATCATAAAAATATATATCCTCTGCTTGTGAGACCTCACTTTGATTACGCAGTTCAGTTCTGGTCACCGTATTACAGATTGGCTATAGAATCCTTGGAAATAATTCATGGGAGAATGAGACAAGACTAATCCCGGGCATTAGGAACTTGAGTACAGAGACAGGTTAAAGCATCTTAATTTGCACTCCCTTGAGAGACGTAGAGTGAGGGGCGATATGATAGAGGTGTATAAATGGAAGTCAGGGCTGAACAAAGGGGACATTACAAAAGGTACTCAAACTATCCAACCACTTGCGAACTCGTGGATAGCTTCAAACACAGGTTGGATGGTTACATGAGCAATAGGGGTTGGGTGTACATGGGGCTGTCCACTATGGGCCAATCGGCCCGCTGCAGTTTCCTCCATTCTTATGTTCTTATGTTCTTATGTTGTGGTAGTGAGTGTGGTGATTGTGGCCTTGTAGATGGTCATGGTAATTGTGGTAGACGTGGTGATCGTGGTGGTGAATGTGGTGATAGTGGCCTGGCAGATGATAGTCATTGTAATTGTGGTAGAGGTGGTGTGGTGATAATGGCCTGGCAGATGATGGTCATGGTGGTTGTGGTAAAGTGTAAGAGTGTTGTTAGTGTTTAATATTGTAGTGGTTGTAATAAACTCACTCTAAGGTTACTCATAACTCTTCTGTATAATGTGATACAAACATTCATTATCTAAGACTAAACTTGTAGTGAAATGATTATACAGAAGCAAATTTTCTCATGAAGACTTTTAGAAAAAATTTTGACTTTATTTTCATCATATTTAGAAGTTCCTTGAGGCAACACGCGTGGGGGTAAGCAGGTTATCTCGTGAGTCCATTATAAATTTACATATTTAGCAATGAGGACAAATGCGGTTTGTGTGAATGTCTTGGTAAAATCTTAATACTTTTACCACTTTCATGTAGCAGGTAGTGTTTGGGGGTTTGTATGTGTGGATTTAATCAATAATGTCGGTACTGGTCTTCCTTCATCAATAAGAAATTAACGCCGATCACCAGATAGCACCGAGAGAAGTGAATGGAAGCTGCAAGGTCGACGAGACTATCAACAAACATGAAATATAAAAGAAATGTGTAAAAATGAGAAGAGACAATTAAGATGATGTCATACTGTCGTGCTGAGCTTCTACGGCAGAGTGTTTTGGTGTGTACTGTAGAATCAACATCATACACTAAACATCAAGGGCTATCATATAAGATCTTTATAATATTATAGTGTTACACTTAAGATTGTATGAGTTATGTGACGCTATTGGGATATTACGTCCTCTCGTTACTTGTTTTAATATTAATGTGAAAAAAGAGTCCCATATACAAGACTGTTCATTAGAGACAATGTGAATACAGCACAATGTATACTAAGTCCTTTACTTCCCTAAGTTGTACACTTTGGTATTCATTTACAGCTGAGAGTGCCCAGTAATCGAACCACCCTCTCCCGAAACAGGAGGCTAGCGCTGTATCCACTGGACCGCCGAGGTTCTGCGCATTATAACTTCTCTTAAACATTTGAAAAAATCGGTTTTGTTTTTGATGGAGGGAGTAATTTCCAGTCTTGGCGTTGGGTGACAACAATAAAATTATGGATAGCCTTAAGGTTTCCAGGTAAATATTTACACAAAACAGTCCATAGGATATTGAGGGGAGTCGCTCGTCCGTGTCTGATATAATCCTTGTAAGAACATGATAAATCTAGAAGAGTCTTACCAATTTGGCGACCATTTTCTTTCATAAATTTACATAAATCGCATGAGTACCTTGTACAAAGCTCTGCAAATATAATACTACAGCCCTCTTGGATTGGTGCCAGCGTTCATTATACTCAATCAGGGGATTGAGGATGTTCAAGGATATATCGTGGTGTAGGTTTTCCCTGAACGTGTAAACATGATTTTCATGAAATTGTTTTACTTCATTACGGAGCAAATCGATGTTTTGACATGCACTTAATTAATAATTTCCGGCTCGTGTATATATCACATTTATAGTTTCTTTCGAAACTGTTCGCCGATGATGTGCAATACAACATTACAGTCCCAACGCACATAAGTCTGCCAGGCGGATTGAGGAAGCTTTTGATGCGACTCAACAGTGGAAGACGAGAGGGGCTTAGGTTGTCGACGTCACAGACAACAGGAGTTGTTTTTTACTGAGAAAAATAAAAAAGTCCCCTGTAAGACCAGTAATTCACTGGAATAATACCCACACTGAATTTCAATCTTTTAACTAATTCTTAGGTCTGATTCTTGACAAACGGCAAAACTTGGAAAGAGCATATTACTAACGTATCAAAATAAAACTTCGAATCGCTTGATATATTAAAATACCTATCAAGTATATCATGGTGAACCGATAAAAAGTATTTAATAATGCTGTACTAGTCCCTAATTACATCAAAATAAATTATGCAGCACAGTTGTATGCATCTGCGAGCAATACCTTACTCTACGAACTAACAGTCATTCATAACAAATGCCTAGGTGTCAGGGTTGGAACATACAGATGTACGAGGGTCTCAAGACTAGAGGTAGAGGTGAGTGTTCCTCCTCTGCACGTATACTAGCGTCGGTGCGGGAATCTGGTCAGAAAACTATCAATCGAGATATCTCTTCCCAGACAGCTCAACAATATTCTCGGTGGAGTTGTTTGCTATTGACAAGGTCATTGACGAAGCGAACTGCTCCGATAGTGAATTATTTGTGATTTTATCAATTTCAATGTCGGCTCTTGAAGCAATTAAAACTGGCCAAACAAAAACAGATGAGATGCAGGACAACATTATCAATAAAATCCACTCAACTGCCAAAAATATTTGCTTGGTGTGTGTCCGGACACTGCAGACAATGAAATGGTAGACCGATTAATAAAATTCGGAGTGGTATTCAAGGGTACCAAAGGAGTACCTTGGGAGTCTCTCGCTTAGTAAGTTTACAATCAAAGGATATGGCAAGAAAACTGGACCGGGCTGAACATTTATAACGAGCTCAAACCCAATATTGAAAACTGGTTCACGACATATAGGAAAGACAAGAGGGAAAGTATTATTCTTGCATGGTTGAGAATGAATGCTACCTTTATTACGCACCTGGGACCGTTCATCGACCAATCTTTCCCACCGTAGTGTACTGTATGTCGCACATCATTATCAATAAAACATCTACTATGTGAAGAGGCAACAACACCAAGCCATCAACCTGACGGCTAAAATAATGAACTCTTCAAAATGGAGATCCTCCTTGGTGGAAAAAGACAGAGCCTTCGCCGCGCTAACATTCTTAAGCCTAGTAAACACTTGTCGACATGTCGTCCGACACGGGCAGTCTGTCCGACAGTGTCGGTCAGATTTGCCGGATGAGTTGGACACATCAACAATGGACGAGTTGACGGTCGGAATTTTTTCGTAAGATGGCAGGTCAATGAGTAAAGAAAACGCTTAAATTCACATTGGTAATGATATTTTAAAATAAATTGGGCCAAAAAGTGTCAAAAATAAGAGTTAAATTTGTTAAAAAGTCACGTGACTGCGAATAGCTCGTTGGGGGCGAGCTTCCCAGCGGGAGGCAGCCAGCTGTAGTTGTCCAACTATTTTGAATATATAAATTTTACTAAGCACATAAACTAATTCAATGGATATTAGCTGCCCATACAACAAATTTCATAGTATAAACATTCCAAGCAATATTGATAATATTTTGGTTTTGGTCATCAGGGGAACTTTAAGGTTCTAACTATGGGATTAAGTACTTTAAACAATTAGACATTTTAATTCAACAGGATTTCTGACGCAAAACTTTTTCGATCGCAGAAGAAAATACAGATCATATGTTAGGTTAGGTTAGGTTAGGGTGTGATGAGTTATAAGGTTAGCTTAGTATACATCGGTAAGGGGCGGGGGAAGTGCAGTAACTCAAAATTAGCGATTTCCGATACAAATGAAGGTCTAAATCGTTCATAACAAATCGCAAACCATCATAAAAAACAAACAAATCTGCATGTCTAAGTACAGGGATGACCAAAACTTAAAATTTACCCATTGTAGCCCATCTCGAATCTAAACATCAAAATACTATGTTGAAATATCCCAGTGGTTCATAAGCGAATCCAAACAATAACAGCACTATGTTGTTATATTAACTGGCACCAGGCATTCTAAAAACAAAGTCCAGACAATATCATTACTTTTGTTAATTTACTCGTACATCCATATAGTACTGACATGCTCTGTAAATGTACTGCAAAAAAGAGAAAGTCTACCGGGTAAGAGTACATGACAGCTGAGCTGGTGTGAACATGGGAGTTTCTTATGTCCAAAAGAATATAAGAATGGAGGAAAGTGCAGCGGGTCTATTAGCCCATACTTGGCAGTCCCATTTACACCTAACGCCTATTTCTCATATACCCATCCAACCTATGTTTGAAGCTGCTCTTCACGGCACATTTCTTCTCTTACGAAATGTCCATGACTTAGACCTTAAAAAAACGTGGCATTTGAGGTCTGAAGAGGCCATCCTTTCTACTACCTCCGACTGCAGCGATGAATTTGAAACTAGTGGCGTCATTGCAAATGGCAGCCATGTTACTTGAGAAATAAACTTATCTCTACTATTATTGCAGGACTTCAAACATTTATTACAAACTAACGGAATCGCCGCCTTCCGGGCGGCTCTTTCACTGGGCCACGGTAGGACGCCACCCTTCGGGAGGCTCCACATTGTCTCACTGTAGTGCATTAAGGTAGACCACATTTTTGGTTTTGCCATTAGTAGTAAGTAGGTACAGATTTTTGCCAGTACCTACTCTGGAAACACCAGGTTCAGGCCAACCATCTTTAGGGACTTTCCCTGGCTTTTGTAGATGGTCATGGCAAAGCTCACTTTAACCGGGAACTGAAGTCGCTTGAACTCAAATGGCAGGTCAGTGGTGATGAGAGGTAATGCCCGACAATCACTCGCTGCATGCTACCCTCACCTAGTTGGAAAAACATAAAACCAAGTAAATAAAACCAGTCACAAATAAGACAAATATATATCTGAGAGTATCAGAAATAGAAAAAAATCCTCTGAGCATGCTTGAAAACATACATATCGACACTGAGATCATTTAGATTGACCAACTACATCAATTTCTATAAAATAAATCATCTTTCTAACGTCAATTTGGCAGCCATCTTGAAAAATGGCCGCCATCTTGGATTTCCAAATGGCCAATCAGACAGATTTAACAAGTAGCTCCTTGGGTATGATCGCGAAAAATTTCGTGCTTGTATCACTATTTGGACGATTTTTCCATTATGCGCTTTACTAACTCATCGGAGGTTCCTGGGGCTCGTGGGCCGATTCCCCATTCCTTCACTATTCAACTGTCAACTCTGGACACCTACTCCAGCTACTGTCACTGCTGCCCCGTGATCGCCACTTCCTTCACGCCCTACCCACCATCCGTGCCCTGGCGTCTCTCATGTGTGGTAAACATTGCCCACGAACGCTGGCGCCAAGTGACACGGATGTCAGGTTTATTTGGATCCCGTCACATATAGGAATAACTGCCTGTGACACTGTTGATCGACTTGCCAAAGAAGCGACACAAGAAGAAGATATTGAAGCCACCTTCGCCCTCTCCCTGAATCATCTTTTTTATTTATTTATGTATTTATTTATTGGACACTCCCCTGCAGCCTTGTGTAAGGTGAAGGGCAGAAGCGTTTACAGCGCCCAACAGGGAAGCATGCTAAGTTCATGCTTGCCTCTATGTCTCATGAGTTAAGGGCGTAGAAGCCTGAAGAGTCAAGGGCGTAGAAGCCTGAAGAGTCAGTGGTTTATGTCATCAAGTTATTGGAAGCTCCAACAACTTTCCCTGAATACGAATTCGCAACTTTCGACTTACACCAGGTACCTACTTTACTGCTAGGTGAACAGGGACTAATTGGGGCTAGTAAGTAAGTCCAAACAACTTACACCGGCCCGGGAATCGAACCCGGGACATCTCGCTTGTGAGGCAAGAACGGTACCGCTTCTACCACCGATCCCCCATCCTGAAACATCTCGTGTCTGGTGTGCGATGAGGCAGCAGCAACCTTCTCACCTCCGTCTACCCCCCCCCCCCTCAACCGTAGTGGGGCAGAGAACAACCAAACGAATGGAGGACTACCATCCCGCTCGTTACAGCCCTTACAACCCTCACACACTCACCACCACGCTCACCACCACCATCTCCACCACAATCATCATTACCATCACATACCAGGTCACTATCACCACACTCACCACCACGCTCACCACCACCATCTCTACCACAATCACCATTACCATCACATACCAGGTCACTATCACCACTCACCACCACGTTCACCACCACCACATGTACGACAACGACCATGACCTTCATCTGCCAGGCCACTATCACCACACTCACCACCACGCTCACCACCACCACCTTTACCACAACGACCATGACCCTCTTCCTGTTTCCTCCCATACTCTTTAACATCCCAACACTCTCACTCCTTGCTCTCTTTCCTCTCTCTCCCTCACTCCTCGCTCTCTCCCCGCTCCCTTACTCCTCGCTCTCTCCCCGCACATATGTATATATGTATGTATATATATATATATATGCTGTCAATGAATACGATGTATTTCTTTGTGTATGAACCTGTCCTGCGTGGCAGAGAAATGCCAGGACCTCCTGACTGAATTACTCTGAATAGGCAACCTGTACTTCAGGATTTGTCAATAAATTTACTAAACTAATAAAAATCTCCCCTCTCCCTCCCTCACTCATCGCCCTCTCCCCTCTCCCTCCCTCACTCATCGCCCTCTCCCCTCTCCCTCCCTCACTCATCGCCCTCTCCCCTCTCCCTCCCTCACTCATCGCCCTCTCCCCTCTCCCTCCCTCACTCATCGCCCTCTCCCGGCTCCCTCCCTTACTCCTCTCTCTCTCTCCACTCCTTCCCTCACTCCTCGCTCTCTCTCTCCACTCCTTCCCTCACTCCTCGCTCTCTCTCTCCGTTCCCTCCCTCACTCCTCTCTCTCTCTCCACTCCTTCCCTCACTCCTCGCTCTCTCTCTCCACTCCTTCCCTCACTCCTCGCTCTCTCTCTCCGTTCCCTCCCTCACTCCTCTCTCTCTCTCCACTCCTTCCCTCACTCCTCTCTCTCTCTCCACTCCTTCCCTCACTCCTCTCTCTCTCTCCACTCCTTCCCTCACTCCTCGCTCTCTCTCCGTTCCCTCCCTCACTCCTCTCTCTCTCTCCACTCCTTCCCTCACTCCTCTCTCTCTCTCCACTCCTTCCCTCACTCCTCTCTCTCTCTCCACTCCTTCCCTCACTCCTCTCTCTCTCTCTCCACTCCTTCCCTCACTCCTCGCTCTCTCTCTCCGTTCCCTCCCTCACTCCTCTCTCTCTCTCCACTCCTTCCCTCACTCCTCGCTCTCTCTCCACTCCTTCCCTCACTCCTCGCTCTCTCTCCACTCCCTCCCTCACTCCTCGCTCTCTCTCTCCACTCCTTCCCTCACTCCTCGCTCTCTCTCCACTCCCTCCCTCACTCCTCTCTCTCTCTCTCCACTCCTTCCCTCACTCCTCGCTCTCTCTCCACTCCTTCCCTCACTCCTCGCTCTCTCTCCACTCCCTCCCTCACTCCTCGCTCTCTCTCTCCACTCCCTCCCTCACTCCTCTCTCTCTCTCCACTCCTTCCCTCACTCCTCGCTCTCTCTCCACTCCTTCCCTCACTCCTCGCTCTCTCTCCACTCCCTCCCTCACTCCTCGCTCTCTCTCTCCACTCCTTCCCTCACTCCTCGCTCTCTCTCCACTCCCTCCCTCACTCCTCGCTCTCTCTCCTCTCCCTTCATCACTCGATCAGAATTTACTATGGTGATATAAACATAATGCGAGAAAAAGGCGAAAGCTTGGTATAATAAGTCTTATATTCATAGGTGTATGGTAGGAGAGGCAGGTGAAGATCAAGAAGGAGGTGGAGTGATGGGTAGGCTTACGATGAACATCCAGCAAGCAACAGTGTGTGATCATGACTGTAAGACGTGTACATTGAGGTTGATGCGCAGCTAATGTGAGATATCGGATCGCATGTAATGATGGAGATGAACCAAATAAATATTTCGTGGCGTTAAGCTGGAAGAAGGTCGCATTGGCGCTAATGGGTGACCTGAGCAGGGCTTTGTTAGCCGGGAGGGTGGGTAGACGCTCATTACACCGTCTGGTGGTGTACTCATTAGCATAGAGAAATTCACATTTAGAAATGCTGAAGGTAGCCTCGTACCTCTCCCTGTGCCATCATTCATGAGACTTCCTCTGAAATTGAATTTGCCGAACCTGCCAGAGTGCAGTCATATCGTCGCAACCGTCATTCCATTGATGTATGAAGACCTCTTCATTATGCTTCTACATTCTTCATTCTTGATATTTCACTTCCCTTTGAGTTCCTCCAAAAAAACTAATTTAATTTATTTTTCTGGCACTCGGTCATTATCTGGGTATAAATAATAGTTTGCAATTACTGAGGGTGTTCATCATTCACTTTTGATCTCTGGTTTTAATACAGAAAAGGGATATGTTGCGTTTTAGTGTCTGATTTAGTTGTTCAACGACAATGCATTCGATTTTAATTTTCTTTTGCTTAATGCGTTTGATTTTCATCATCTGATGCCATCTGCCCCATATGAACTGTACGTAGTTCAGGACTTGCTCAGGCTTTGTATTACATAAATATTCACCTAAATGTATTATACTTAAATATATAATACCCAATTATTCCCTAAGTTATTCAACACTGACTCAGTAGTTATTCACTAAGTTATTCAACACTGTGTAATGAGACAAATCTCACAAGAAGAAGATTACATATAGGTAGAATATTGATAGTATAAGAGTATAAAAGAGAGGAAGATTTTGGTAGCGTGGCCGTGATAGATATTTACTCTGTCAGTACACTTATCGTATCTTACACATCTATTACGTTCTTGAAGGCGACTTCTCAAACACCGCTTCGCTACAACTCTTTATTAATTACGAACATGACATGGACACATTAACAACACCTTCTATTGAAAGTTACTAGGACATTATTACGTTACTAGACACTGATTCTCGGACACGAACATGAAATGAATACACTTCCCACATAAGTAACTCATCCCGTGGAAAGCTCTGACAAACACTCACGTGACCTAGGGGAGGCCTAGCAGGGAGACTGCTTAGCTGGAACACTGGTGTCGGGAGGGCGACTGCTTAGCTGGGACACTGGTGTCGGGAGGGCGACTGCTTAGCTGGGACACTGGTGTCGGGAGGGCGACTGCTTAGCTGGGACACTGGTGTCGGGAGGGCGACTGCTTAGCTGGGACACCGGAGGGAAGTCGGGGAGGGAAGTCCCGTGAGCGGGACTCGGCTGTGGTGGACCTCCTCCTCCGATCCCTGTGTGTCTCTCTATCTGACTCTGTCTCCGGGTATCTCTCTCTGCGAAATTCCCTGAGGAAGGACTAGGACGTCCTATATATTGGGATGCGAGCCGTGAGGTTGAGCTGGCCGGGGGGGGGGGGGGCGGCGAAGGATCTCCTTACATTTGACCTCGCTAATGTAGGGTCATGTCCGGACGTTTTTCAGAGGCTGTAAGTTGTACTTTCTGGAGAAGTCATCAGGTGGGGCCGTGTGACATGAGAGGCCCTGGTTGATTTGTGGCCCCTTGAGTTGGGCTCCGAGGGTTACATTTGACCTGGCTAATGTGAGGTCAGGTCTGGACTTTGTTCAGAAACTATCTGGGAAAGTCATCAGGTGGGGCCGTGTGTATATTGGGAGAGCAACCGTGAGAGTTACCCTACACTTGACCCCCCTAATGTCGGGTCAGACTGGCCTTCTTACATGTTTGTTGTGGTGACATGTCACATGGGAGGGGAGCTAGTTGATTTGTAACCCCCTGTCCACCGTGAGAGTTACCCTACACTTGACCCCCCTAACGTCGGGTCAAGACTGGCCCCCCTCTGCTGTGTAGGACATTGTATATATTGGGAGAGAGCCGGCTGGTGCCCTCTTACATGTGTGACATGGGAGCGGGAGCTAGTTGATTTGTAGCACCCTTGAGCACCTGTGAGGGATACCCTTACACTTGACCCCCCTAATGTCGGGTCAAGTCTGGCTTTCCTTGTCATGTAAGCTGTGGTCTGACAAACCATCACTACAACTGACTCAGTAGTTATTCACTAAGTTGTTCAACAATGACTCAGTAGTTATTCACTAAGTTATTCAACACTGACTCAGTAGTTATTCACTAAGTTATTCAACACTGACTCAGTAGTTATTCACTAAGTTATTCAACACCGACTCAGTAGTTATTCACTAAGTTATTCAACACTGACTCAGTAGTTATTCACTAAGTTATTCAACACTGACTCAGTAGTTATTCACTAAGTTATTCAAAACTGACTCAGTAGTTATTCACTAAGTTATTCAACACTGTCTCAGTAGTTATTCACTAAGTTATTCAACACTGACTCAGTAGTTATTCACTAAGTTATTCAACACTGACTCAGTAGTTATTCACTAAGTTATTCAACACTGACTCGGTAGTTATTCACTAAGTTATTCAACACTGACTCAGTAGTTATTCACTAAGTTATTCAACACTGACTCAGTAGTTATTCACTAAGTTATTCAACACTGACTCAGTAGTTATTCACTAAGTTATTCAACACTGACTCAGTAGTTATTCACTAAGTTATTCAACAATGACTCAGTAGTTATTCACTAAGTTATTCAACAATGACTCAGTCGTTGTTGATGTTTTTTTTTTATTATTGGGCACTCCCCTACATCCTTGTGTAAGGTGAAGCGCAGAAGCGTTTACAGCGCCCAACAGGGAAGCATGCTAAGTTCATGCTTGCCTTTATGTCTCATGAGTTAAGGGCGTAGAAGCCTGAAGAGTCAAGGGCGTAGAAGCCTGAAGAGTCAGTGGTTTATGTCCTCAAGTTATTGGAAGCTCCAACAACTTGTCCCTGAATACGAATTCGCAACTTTCGACTTACACCAGGTACCTACTTTACTGCTAGGTAAACAGGGACTAATGGGGGCTAGGGAGTAAGTCCAAACACTTCCACCGGCCCGGGAATCGAACCCGGGACATCTTGCTTGCGAGGCAAGAACGGTACCACTTCTACCACCGATCCCCCTATTTGTTAATGTCATACATGCTAAGGTCTATAACTTCATCAGAGGTTGAGCGAGGTCAGGCTGATTTTGCAAATATCTCGCCCGCTCCCTATGCTCTCACGCTCTGAGCAAGAGGAAAGACCAGGCAGACTCATATCACTTGTTACCCAGTGAACACCTCACTTAAGTGTTCTCATATGATGGTTGTGTGTTTGTTGATATATGTGGTGAGGCAGGAGCACAGGATACAACCACACATCTTGGCTCTCCCTTTTCTTGTTCCAGTGGCGCATGTGTTGTAACGACTGGGGAGAGGGAGAGTTGCAATTGACTACAGACAGCCCAGTTTCTTGGGTTTCGCCTTAGTAGCCTGTCTATCATCCATTGCCTTCATCAGTCGGTGTAGTCGTTGGGTTCCCATGTTGGTCACCTCTTCCGTCTATGCCGCCGTTGGGGTCTTGTTGGAGCTCTGTAAGCATGTCTGCCTGATGCGGGGATCTATCGCAGAATATTCGTTCAGGGTTTACTTCCATAGCCTTATACCTACCCAGATTGATCCGCAAGGCAGTGGTTGGTAGGCGCCAGGCCGTGTCCATATGACAGTGGGCCTATGCACCATCTCTCTGAGGACCACTGCTACTACAAGATCCCCCGCTGGTCTAGCCTAGGCCAACGAGGCACCCAGTTACTGTGTGTTACTACTAAGAGGCACAGCAGGAGTCTTGATGGTGAAGAGGCTGTGTACTGGCAGGCGAAGACTTGTGCAAATTGCTTCCCTGTTCGCCACGAGGGCTAGCCAGCGGCGGCAGCTGAAAGCGAGAGAGAGCGAGCAGTGCTTGCACCTTAACACTAACATAATGCTTCCACACCAGACGCATTTCACCACTGTGTGTGCACACACACAGGGGTCCAGCGGAGCAGATTTAGTAACCAGCTGGATACCGGATAGGCCGGATATTCAAAGAGCCGCTGCAGTGAATCTTAACTACTCAAAGCGGCCTTTCTTTATTCATGTATGAAAGTATCTCAAGGTAATCTTTATTTTTACCAATGAAACTGGATTATTTAGCTTTTATTTTAATACTGTTGCTGTTCTAATATATAGTTCAGCTTCTAAAAAGTGCTCCAAGGAACTGTATTTTCCTCCAGAACATTTTCTGATTTAATGATTATATAATTAGGTTAAGTTAAGTTAGGTGTCTGAGAATGAAGGTCCTCCCGCTAATGACAATTTGGGAAGAATTGTATTCATATGTGCCTAGTAGCCACATGACGATGCTGTCAAGTTTTTAGGAAATATTTCCTTACTCAAGTCCTTCTTATAATGAAAACCGCGACTCAAAGTTTCTTTAGTATTAGTGGAAACTCTAGTTATTACACTGATTACAGCACACTATTGGTTATGATACAAACTGTACTGTAAAGACAATAAACATTTATTATAAATCACATATAATAAATTTACTTGAAAACTTAAAAATAAACCTGTACGAAACATTATACATATGAAGTACACATGGGTGAATCTTAACTGGTGATGGATACGTCCGGGTGTTTCTGTATACTTTGCCGGTGAGGGTCTGGTGACGGGGGGAAGGAGGTTCAGGGGAAGGATAAAGGGAGGATTGAAGTGAATTTTAGGAGGTAAAGGTGCCGTGGCTAAACACAGCTTGTGTGAGGGAGTTTAAGATGGGGGCAGCAGTTATCCGGTACACCCCAAACTCTTGTGTCCATGTCTTTCTGGCTGTTAATCTTGTCTTTCTATCGGATGTTCATGGTAAATTAGAGGGGTCACTTGTGAAAATGCTCGATATACTTGAGAGATTCGGCATGAGAGATTGTGCTTCAAATGTACTTGAATCCCTCCGCATTCCTCAGCTGAGTTCTGTCTTTGGATGTTCTGTGCTGAAGCCTAGTGATGGCTAGAAGAAAACTTAAATTATCTTTAAACTGGTGTCAGACCAAACTAAAGTTGAGTCTCTTCATGCTCCATGAGGGAAAATCGTCTATAAATAGTGATTATATATTAGTCTTTCACTTTTGAGAAAAGGTCTGATAAGAGCACACACCCTAGCCTCGCTCCTATATATTTCAAACGTATCAGAGGAGGCCATTTGAAAGAACTTATCCAATCATATTTTTTTGTGGATTAATCGGATAATGGTAATGAATTTCCTCGGGCAACGAAGATTTTCGAGGAGAGTACTCATAGCTTCTGTATTGATAGTCATAGGATTAAGAGAGCACAGGTGGTTTAATGCTATTCGATGTGTTTCTCCGGTACCTTCCTCACCGCAAGGACCGTGTCTGTTGTAATGCAGCCTGTACGAAAACCGCATTGTCCCCCCTTGAAGGCTTTCTTCTGAGTCATTTGAAATAAACGACACCAGAGTGGAGTGGTCTGATATTGTTTACAAGAACGACAATTTTAGCATTCGGAAGCCAAGACGTAATTCATCTTCCGAAATACTGCATTGTCACATAAGTCTAACATCATCTCGTCATCATACATACCAGCTGCATATTTAAGAAACCAGGGTTCATTATCGTTTTATAACCACTTACAATACAATGATTTTTAAATTCCAATGAATATAAAAGTTTTACACGTTCAGGTGACCATTTTTTTCAGCTAGTTTAGGCAAGCATAAACTACCAGTAGATAAATTCACCGAGTTTCTCGGTAACACAACAGGCTGTTAGATACCAATATAAAAGGCTTTGAAAAAATAAAGTACTGATCTAAACTAAGGGAGCGACTCAGGGAATGCTTAAGTGATGTAGCTAAAACTCTCTCGTAACAAAGTTAACCTCAACCTAGACGACATTTACTTAACTGCTAATATTCCCTTGAAACAGTGACCTGTTACTTGGATGTTTAAATGATGAAAGACTTTATAGTCCGTCTTCTGGGGGGGGGGGGGGGGGGCGTATATCAATAATCAATGGCCTTAGAAAGGAAGGAATGGATAAACTAAAGAGACCTCATGATTTATCTAAAGCTCCATAGTCTACTAATTTCATGAGAGGGTTAATGTTAATTTTGAGGACAAATGTTATAAATTCAATGGCAGCAACAAACAGTGACACTAGAAGACGTTCAAGAGCTACAAGAACCAACCCACGACGAAGCAGACACTAAGGTAGCATTTCACTTAGGCCACATAAATCAGAATCTTCCAGGAAGTAATGTCGTGATTCGTGCTTCTGATAATGATATTTTAGTTATCTTGCTGTACCCTGTTGTTACCACAGTATCTGAGTGCAACATGAATTGATGCAGGTAGTGCAGATTATAACAGTAGGCGCTACGTAGATGTATCAGGTCTTAGAAAGTGTACAAACCTTAAGGACAAGATCAGGAGCGTCTCTGGATTTCACGCATTAACAGACTGCGACTACACCTCTGATTTTTCTAGAAGAAGGTAAAGTCCGACCCTTCCAATTTATGAACAAAATTCCACGTTTTCTGAATGTAATTGCTGAACTTGGTGAATTATCTATTAATTCTCAAGAGAATTTTTCATTCATTGAAGAATATGTAGTAACAGTGTATGGATACAAAGGCCAAATATCAACGAAGCAAAATATAATTTATTTTGTTTTAAATACAAACCAACACCTGGCGAATCTCCTCTCCAAACAATTGGTCGAGCAGACGCTTCAACTCTGCCCCCTTTACCCCCTTACCAAAGATTACTTAAGCAGAAGATCAAAAGAGCCAACCTAGTCACCAGTCTTATGGACCAAGTCGGGGATCACAATCCAACAGATCATGGATGGATGCTTGAAAATGGAGAGTACTGTCCACTGTGGTTTTATGGTAATTAAGTACCATCTCAACTTGAATTTGTGACATCTCAGTCGTATTTTGACTTGGAATTTGATATTGAGTCATCAGATGACGATCTTGTTGCTGATGCCTATCACTTATGAGCAATATAATGCCAGAAAAAGATATCATCACTAGCGAAAGAGCAGCCCGGAGGGCGGCTCTTTCGCTAGTCCATGGTAGGACGCCACCCTCCGGGAGGCTCCACATTGTCTCACTGTAGTGCATTAAGGTAGACCACATTTTTGGTTTTCCCATTAGCAGCAAGTATAAACAGATTTTTGCCAGTTCCCACTCTGGAGCATCCAACATAGAACTGTCCATGAGAGAAGCAAGGAAACTCCAGGTTTAGGCCAACCATCTTTAGGGACTGTCCCTGGCTTTTGTAGATGGTCATGACAAAGCTCACTTTAACCGGGAACTGAAGTCGCTTGAATTCAAATGGCAGGTCAGTGGTGATGAGAGGTATCCTTGGTATAAAAACGTCCTCTCCTTTAGCTTTTCCTGTCAGTATTGTAGCTTCCAGTACATGTGGCATCATGTTCTTCACCACCAGTCTCGTGCCATTGCAGAGGATTGGTGGTTCAAGATTTCTTAAGAGCATTATAGGAGTTCCAATCTTGAGAGTGAGGTGGTGAGGAGGCATTCCAGCAGGCTCCAAAGAATTAAGGAATTCTGCAGGGTACTGGACTGCTTGGTTCTGGTCGATTACTGTATCAACAGACTTGAATGAGGTCTCACTGCCTGGAAGCTGTCTGAGCAGAGTCAGTTGATTTCAGTCACTGTTCCATTCTTTGGTGCCGGAATTGCGCGTTCACGCAGCCACTTGTGATCCTTGTAGTGGTGGATAATGTTTGGGTAGACCATGTTAGTGAGCTCAGTTGAGGACTTTACAACATTTTCACATCCTTGAGGAATGATTATTTGTCCTTCTGATTCAACAGGGAAAGTTCCATTCCCAATCTGTAGTAGAAGGTTTGCAAACCGTCCAGCATCCTCATCTCCTTGTAGATGTACTCTCATGTTTGTGGAAAGGGTGAGTGTCTGAACACTTCTCCAAAGGTATGTTGCCTTGAGGCATTCATCCCAGACTATGAGGCTGCATTTTTCTAAGAGTTTTGCCTTTGTCGATCCTTTTTTGATGTTGCACACTGGATTCTCTTTGTGAGCGAGGTTGAGAGGCGACCTGGAGTCCAATGGTGTTGTAGTGAACGTGTAGTACTGGTGCTGTAATGAACGTATAGTACGGGTGTTGTAGTGAACTTGTAGTAGTATATATAAGGCTAAAATTATCTATAATACGTCGGATGTGATACGACTTTTCAACCTCTGTGTGGTTTAACTGGTCGGGTCGGGTTGGGTGTGTCGGATCGGGTTGGTTGGAGTTTTTTTGAGATCCCCACATGACACTTGCTATCCACGCCAAGTTTGGTCCGGGCGGCTCATTAGCTAGGCCACGGAAGGACGCCACCCTCCGGGAGGCTCCACATTGTCTCACTGTTCAGTCCCCAAAACTTCTTCTTCCATCAATAGTTCATTAACGGTGTTATGTAAGTTCCACTACAACGGTGCAGCAAAGTATTTTTTTTAGCATTAAACTGTTATTATTTTATTGTCTAATTATCACTACATATAACACCATCCATCATCACTACATATAACACCACCCATCAACAATACATATAACATCATCCACCATCACTACACATAACACCACCCATTATCACCACATATAACACCATCCATCATCACAACATATAACACCATCCATCATCACTACATATAACATAACCCATCATCGCTACATATAACACCACCCATCATCACTCCATATAACACCACCCATCATCACTACATATAACACCATCCATCATCACTACATATAACACCACCCATCATCACTACATATAACACCATCCATCATCACTACATATAACATCATCCAGCATCACTACATATAACGCCATCAATCATCACTACATCATCCATCATCACTACATATAACATCATCCATCATCACTACATATAACATCATCCATCATCACTACATATAACACCATCCATCATCACTACATATAACATCATCCATCATCACTACATATAACATCATCCATCATCAGTAATTGGGAACGTGAATATTAATCTATTTGCAGATGGTGTTCCGGGATAATGGTGATAGTTAGGCCATCCTCACATCCCCACATGACACTTGCTATCCATGCCGAGTTTGGTCCAGATCGTAAAGTAGTTTCCGAGATTCTCGTGCGGTCACACACACACACAGACACAATTCTTTGTTTTATATGTATATATAGATTGTGGCAATCTGTCCCCCTAACAATAATTTGAACAGGATTACTTTTGTCGTATTTCAACCTACGCTGTGAATTATATAGTTTTCTTAAATTACATAACCTACAATTAAGGTTTGGGAAGTTTGTAGTAGAATTAGTTTCGAATATAATTTTGTACAATGCATGATATGCTCGAAGAGCTGATTTGTTTACAGGTATACTTTTGTTTATAGTGTGTCTGACATGCACAAATTAATTAAGAAAATAACATGAAGTAACAGAAGAGAAATATAAAGAGCTGACTTGTGTTTTATAGTTTCCTATATTGTAATGTGTGAGATGAATGAAAAGTTCTGCTGCAGAATATAATATTTTTACTGCCAACTCATGTATTTCAAGTTATGCTGTGTATGATATGGTTTTATTAAATTATATATAACTAGCAATTAGGGTTAGGAAGGTTATAACAGAATTTAGGTATTTAATGTAATTTTTTATTATGTGTGATATGCTCGAAGAGCTTATCTATTTTCAGGTATACTTTTGTTTAAACTGTTATTGACCAACGAATGTTATTCAAGAAAATGTTATGTAATTATATAAGAGAAAGATAAAAGTCTGACTTATGTTTTATAAGTTCGTGTCTGACCTCAAGATTGCTGTATTCTGTACTTAAATTGTCTTAAAATCTTAATCCCACCATTAATGACTTCTTAAAATTGTTATCATAAAGCAAAATGAGTACCAGCTATTGAATGAAACTAGAACTGTGTTTGGTCAGTAATTGTTAAATCACCTCAACAGCGATGTCCATATTAAAGTTTGAATGGGATTAAAATTAAATTACAGTGACCAGTAAGTCTTAAAATGGTGATTCTTATTGAAGCTCAGTGTCCATATTGCATGAAGCTGGTTTTTGTTTGGTCATTAATTGTTGTCTGACCTCAACAATGGGGTGGACAATGGGGCACCGCCCACCCAAACCCAGCGTCGATGACTCATAGGACTAGTCAGTCCTTCCTCTTGAAGACCAGTTTCTTACAATCCAGAGCTCAAACCTTTTGGTCATTGATTATTCATATACTCCCTTCCCCCGGGAGGGCGTACTATTATCTGGGGGTTGGCTCCTTAAATTAGTTTACGTGATCTATTCTAATTGAGGTCTTCCCCTAGCATCTTACCTACTGTCTTATCCATTTACCAGTGTTCCCTCATCTCTAGTGGTATGGACAAACTATCTGTTTTCTTATTCTATAAATTTTCGGTACTTTACTATTTTCCCTAACCATCATTAGTACTTCATTTGTTGTTCGCCTTCCCCCATTCCGTCTCCAAGTAGCAAGGGGTGGGGGGGCCACAATGGTTTCTCTGTCTCCTTCGTTAGTTGATTGTCAGAGTGATATTTCAGGCATCCTTTAAGCTAGGGAGCTGAAATTTGAACACAATAGTAACCAAGTACTCAGGCACAAATGATGATTTTTGGATGGTATTGACTCAAATTCATAAATTTTCCCTCCTCCACCAATTCCTTGTTCAAGAGCCACGCGAAGTGTGGAGCAGCGTACAGTCAGGGTCTAAATTCGCTCCCTCCCAAAATGAACCAGTATCGACCCCAAATGAGATAAAACAGTACACCCGAACCAGACGAAAGTCAGGGTAAATAATTTCGGAGACTCATTCCCGTGACTCATTTTGCATCCCGGGGAGCGACTATTGTCCGCGACTGTGTACTACAAATTAACCTTATATCAATATTTTTTTTCTTCTCATTTTAACCTGTCTCTATCGTTCTTCCGTAGAAACAGTTTGCCCAACTTTAGCTTATTTTTTTATGTTTGCTGAAACTGAAATTAATGTTCATGTTTAACAGCTCTCTGATTTATGCTGATTTACATTTAATTTGGAAACAATAATTACTTCCGTCATTACATCACCTAATGTTTTTTTCTGACTTTGCATTAATTTTTTTACTGCCTCTTCACTTTCAGCAATAAGAGCAGTGTCCTCTACTCGCCGATTGATCAATATAGTTGTACCCTTTGTTCTTCCATCACTATACAACCTTGCATAAGTCCCTGTCTATCTTCAAAACGACTAATAAGTTCATAAACATCCTAGCAAACAGCTTCCTAGAGCCAGTAAAGATTATTGTAATACACCAATCAATGAAGCCAAATGTATCAATAAAATAATTATAAAAGTTTCCTGAGACCTCTACAGCAAGGTCACCTAAATTACTTTTCTTAGTTATCTCTTTATTTAAATCTATATTGATCTCTTAATAACTTATTGTTAATGTAGTCTTATCCTACAGTATCTAAAATTAAATCTATTGAAATTTTACTCCCTTGTCTTATTTAACTACTAGTTCTAAACTATTTCCTGATATTTTAGTTAATACGCAAAACATGAATAATTTTATATTTTTGTGAGGGTGTCTTTTGTAGTGAATTAAGTCACAAATTTCATATACCAATCCTGCCCCAATGGTTAATAACTGCTTGAAACTGATTAACACCACAAGCCTTTTATATTCTCATTTTTGCCTACAGATACTGATACTTTATCACTGTCAGTACAGCGTTCTTGATAATCTGTCCATCTATCTTTCATTTCTTCTGCTTCAAATAGGAGCTTATTATTTTAATTGTTTCTAGTTCCATCCTATTCATTTCATCTATATTTTTTCATTTGCTTCACTTTCCACACATTTCTCAGCATTAAGTATCCTGCCATTATCTTTTGTCTTCT
Organism: Homarus gammarus; assembly: GCA_958450375.1. Lineage (NCBI taxonomy): Eukaryota > Metazoa > Arthropoda > Malacostraca > Decapoda > Nephropidae > Homarus > Homarus gammarus. The sequence goes on from CAUDMG010002530.1 coordinate 1,412,494, forward strand.
TGTAAACCTGTTTTAGTAAATATTCCTTACACTATCTTTCTTCCTTTTACATTTTTTTTAAATCAACTTCCTCTGTAACTTATTATGTCATTAACAGGTACACGAGGTTTGTGAAATAAAACTTTATACCGTCACTAGTGCATCGCTAATGAGACACCAGTAAAAACGAGACAGGTTCATTCAACCGTCTCAAAAATATGTTTACTATGAACTCCATATTTGGACATGATTGTGTACAAAGCATTTAATGATTACTATACCATAATCTACTATTAAATATGTTTATGCAAATGAAAAAATAGTATTCCTGTACCATTGTACCGCTAATGAGTTGTCAATAAAAACAACAAACATTCATTCAGCTCACCAAAAATATTCAATAAAATTCTCAACAGTCATCGTTGTTGACTATGTTAATTGGACCCGTTTAATGAAGTGTCTCTACAATAACGCAGATGATTATCATAGTATTGTCCCTGATACTGCTCCTCGTTGTTGTTGTTGTTTTCAGTCGAAATCAATTATCTTTTTTTTAATGCAAATGTATTTAATATTCACGTCATCAGACCGGTATCAATAAATTACTTTGATTTTGCACATATTTAAGTGCCCCTGTGACTCTATATACGCGTGACCCTGCGTCCAAATTAGTGTGTGTGTGTGTGCACAAAAGGTAGTGCAATGCATCTAGTATAGCAGCATTATGTTAGTGTTAAGGTGCAAGCATTGCTTGTTTCCTCTCGCTTTCAGTTATCGCCGCTGGCTAACCCCTATGGCGAGCAAGGAAGCAACTTGCATAAATTTCCCCCTGCCAGTACGCAGCATCTTCACCATTCAAGATTCCTGCTGTGCCACCTCGTAGCAACACACGGTAACTGGATGCCTCGTGGGCCCAGGCTAGACCAGCAGAGGATCTTGGAGTAGCAGTGGGCCCCAGAGGGACGGCGCCTAGGCCCACTGGCATGTGCACACGTCCTGGCGCCTTGTGGATTAACCTTGGTAGGTATAAGGCTGCGGGAGTAAACCCCGAACGAAAAATCTGCAGTGGAGCCCCGTATCAGGCAGACATGCTTGCAGATCTCGAACAAGACCCCAACGGCGGTATAGGCGGAAGAGGTGACCAACATGGGAACCCAACGACTACACCGGCAGACTAAGGCAATGCATGATAACCAAGCTACTAAGGTGAAACCCAACAAACTGGGTTATTTCGATGGACGAGTGGCGACGGGGACAGGCAGAGATGACTCCCGGGAGTCTCTAGTCACAACTCTGCACATGGGCAGCACAGATAAAATGGTCGTTTATGCACTTGGATCTAGGCAGCAGTCCAATCCGGTCCCCTCTGTGCCAATGAGCAGCCCTTTTGAGGACCCACTCTTTTCACCCCACATGGGGAGGAGGCTAGAAAAGATGCCCTAAACATAGCCTGCCTAAAGAGCCAACCGGACTGGCCAACCGCACCCAGTAAGGTCATCCTTATGCGTCGAAAACAATTATAACTACAGATTAAAACAAAAACAAACTATACAACATCTTATGGTCGCTGCATGGAATATCAGGACCCTTCTGGATACTGACACAAATGAGCATCCTGAAAGAAGAACCGCCCTTTTGGCAAAAGAAGGTGTCAATACTTTCGAATTAGCCCGACTGCAAGCCAAGGCAGACAAGTGCCTATACCGGAAAGTCGTTGCAATCGCCCCTCCCGCACTAGATGTAGCCATCAATAAGTGCAACATCTGTGAACGACCCTGTCGGTCCCGGATCGGCCTCGATAATTACCTTAAAACTCACCAACAAAGGTGACATCCTTAATAACTCATATCATTGTCTCATAGCTGGATGATCGTTATACTCGATTAAGAGTGACAGCAAAGAAGTATTCGTAGTCAGTAATGGTCAGCTACACACTAGTCAGCAGGGTGTCAGCCACGCACTGGTCAGCAATGGTCAGCTACACACTAGCCAACAGGGGTCAGCTACATACTAGTCAGCATTGGTCAGCTACGCACTGGTCAGCAATGGTCAGCTACATACTAGTAAGCATTGGTCAGCTACGCACTGGTCAGCAATGGTTAGCTACACACTAGTCAGCAGGGGTTAGCTACACACTAGTCAGCAGAGGTCAGCTACACATTAGCCAACGGACGTCAGCTACACACTAGCTAACAGAGGTTATACACCCCAAGAGAAGACTTGACCTAAAAGCACAGATCATATCTCCTATTGCAGATGACAGGTATCGCCCGAGCCGGAAACCCTTTCTCCCTGTTGCAAAGAGCTGTTGTCCTCTGTGGTAAATGACACCTGTCTCCTGTGATAAAGGACAATTGTGTCCCGCGCTAGAGAGCCGTGCTACTGTACAGTATCAACTGATAGTCTGACCTGGATGGAGGAAACAGATGATGTATGATGCATGTCAGAAACTGCAAACTTAAATTCTTGATACACGTCGGCAGGATCTTAGCACTCCACCGCAGTTCTCTCTCCCAATTGTGATTTTTTCTTATATACGAATATCTTTGGCAATGACTTGTCTGCTGTTTCACGAACACCCATTTGGGACGATTTGGAAGGTAATCTTTAGGTCGCCGTTATTATAAAAAAAAATTCTGGTAGTGTGACGGGAACTGTCTTTCAGGTTTTTGGGGCGTGGAGTGGCAGGAGACACTGGAGACGAGTGGAGAACATTTCCCTGGTGTTGTGGGCGTGAAGTGGCAGGAGACACACTGGAGACCGATGGAGAACATTCCCCTGGTGTTATGGGCGTGAAGTGGCAGGAGACACACTAGTGACCGGTGGAGAACTGTCCTGGTGTTGTGGGCGTTAAGTGACAGGAGTGTCGTGATCCCAGTTGTCCTTTAGACTTAGGGAGGTAAAACATCTTCAGGGTAGAGTATGAAAAAATGAATAAACGTGAAATCACTACAATAACTACTCCTAAACCTTGAATAACTGATCCTTAGTTTCAAGTAGTTATGTATTATGGTATTTAAGGGTAAATAGTTCATAAATAGTTTGCCTACCTATATCCAGGCAGGCATGATCAAGCACTATATGTATGTGAAGTGTCCAAAGGTTGCATATAAGGAATAAGCAACGTACTTTTAAGAGATAACCTATATTACAACACCGTCTCAACCAAAAGTACAATTAAATAAACAGGCTACCGTCTCTACCGAATAGAATCTCTAGTAAGTAGGTAGTAGTTAGTAGGCAGCTGTCAAACAGGGAGGTACTACCGCCTGGGAAGATATTGGAAGTATAATGTGTTGTCTTATGGTAGACCCTGCTGCCATATGGCCTCACGAAAATTGTGACCAAATCCCAGGTTGCTGATCTGACTTTCTGCCTCATTTACACACAATTGTAGGGTCTCAATTGTTTCTATTACATGACAACACAACATACATATAGCGTTTCTCACTGTTGATTTTTTTTCATTCTTGTATTTCTTTGTATTTATTATTATCACAGTGCTGTTATTATTATTATTTCCATTAATATTTTATTTTACTTTTTATTATAAATTTTATTTACTATGAATTATTATTATTATTAAATTTTGGCCCCCCAGGCCCTGATGTGGGTTAGTGACCTGTGCCCGGGTGGGCTATTCCCCGTTAAAAAAAAAATTGCCAGATCTCAATTGTTTCTCTTATATGCAATTGACAACACAACATACATAGTGTATATTGTTTCTCACTCTTGATTTTTTTTTATTTATGTATTTCTGTATGGTTCTTTGTTATTATTATTATTATTGTTATTTCATTATTTGTATTTTAGTATTTTTTAATAAAACTTTTGCTTAAATTATCATTATTATTAATTATTATTATTATTATTACTTTTTCGCCCCCCAGCTCCCGATGTGGGTCAGTGACCTGTGAGTGGATGGGATAATCCACATAAAATAAAAATAAAAAAAGGCTTTAGCACATCCACCACGTGGTCCGGGTAGGTTCTTCAGCTTACACAGGGTTAGGAGATGGTTTCTTGTTCCTCATGTGATGGAGTTAAAAATTCATAATTCCTCACCTGGGTGAAGAAGGGGAATCCTGATTTCTCTCATGATGAAATCTGAAGTTTTGTTTTGGTTTTTCATCCAGTGTTGATGGTGGTGAGTGTACAGACGACCCTGGGTGTGAGAGGCCCGCGTTAGGTCACAATTGACCACTGAACATTGAGTGTCACTCTCTAACAGTGGTTTCTTTCTTTTGAGTTGAAATTGTTACTTTTGTATATCAGTTGTGGGTTAATCGTCAATCATTCCACTGTATTGTTGGTGGAGGATGTTGATCAATCCAGGATGGGAGGGGATGGAGTAGGGGAAAGCTCGACAGATCAGGCTGGCAGCTGTCTCCATGGCCTTAGCTACTGTATTATATTGTGGCCACGGTGTATCTGGTGGCTGGGGGGCTACTGTATTATATTGTGACCACAGTGTATCTGGTGGCTGGGGGGCTACTGTATTATATTGTGGCCACGGTGTATCTGGTGGCTGGGGGGCTACTGTATTATATTGTGACTACAGTGTATCTGGTGGCTGGGGGCTACTGTATTATATTGTGACCACGGTGTATCTGGTGGCTGGGGGGCTACTGTATTATATTGTGACTACAGTGTATCTGGTGGCTGGGGGGCTACTGTATTATATTGTGGCCACGGTGTATCTGGTGGCTGGGGGGCTACTGTATTATATTGTGACCACAGTGTATCTGGTGGCTGGGGGGCTACTGTATTATATTGTGGCCACGGTGTATCTGGTGGCTGGGGGGCTACTGTATTATATTGTGACTACAGTGTATCTGGTGGCTGGGGGGCTACTGTATTATATTGTGACCACGGTGTATCTGGTGGCTGGGGGGCTACTGTATTATATTGTGACTACAGTGTATCTGGTGGCTGGGGGGGCTACTGTATTATATTGTGACCACAGTGTATCTGGTGGCTGGGGGGCTACTGTATTATATTGTGACCACAGTGTATCTGGTGGTTGGGGAGCTACTGTATTATATTGTGACCACAGTGTATCTGGTGGCTGGGGGGCTACTGTATTATATTGTGACCACAGTGTATCTGGTGGCTGGGGGGCTACTGTATTATATTGTGACCACAGTGTATCTGGTGGCTGGGGGGCTACTGTATTATATTGTGACCACAGTGTATCTGGTGGCTGGGGAGCTACTGTATTTATATTGTGACCACAATGTAATTGGTGGTTGAGCTGGGGGGGGGGGGAGGCTACTGCATTATATAGTGTCTACAGTTTATATGGTGATAGATTTATGGGCCACCACCCGTCTGCTCTTGCTTTCTCTCTCTTCTTTTTCCTCTTGAAAACACCGTTCCAGCCAGTCACTCTCACCACCTGTTGTGTGGCTCTCCTCCCTATCAAGGTGATTTCCCTTTTCTTCAGATATAGTCACACAATTATACCTTTTTTTTTAGGATATGTTTAGTATACAAATAATGTCTGTTTCAGAAAACTATTTGGGAATTGCTTTTTTGATGCGAAATTCTGTTTTCATTATTGTTCAGCAAATCATTCAAAGATTTATTTGGAGAAAATAAGCGACCCAAATAAAAATGATGAGAGAAATATAGTAACAACGTTAGTTATTTAATATATATCTTCTTCCTTCACAATTATTGAAGGAAGAATATGAGGAGGACCAGAGAAGCTGATCCCACATCAAACGTGGGAATAAATAAGGCGTGAGTGAAGGTGAATTTTGCCAAATTCTTCTTGTGGTGTCGACAGATAATTGGTTTTGATGTTGTTCAAGTCCCCGAGTTAATCTTACTTACGCTGTCTCACAGGTGCTTCGGCGAGCTTGTTATGAGAGATCTGGCCTATTTTCGAGAGAGGTCGTTGAGTTAAGGCAATCAACATGACACGTTCCGAGTCCAGACATATTTATATTGACACAACGTGACTTCCAGACAACAGGGAAAATACATTAGAGGTTCCCGATAGAGTAAGTTTGTAGCCAAATGAGTTTTTCCCCAGATTATTGTAGCGTAATTTTAAATTCTTTTCGTAACTATGTTTTTCTTTGTATAGAAAATTTCGTTAATGAAGTCAGGACAGAAAAAAAGTAACTCTCCCCAAGTATAATGACGGTGTTTTGGGCTTTTAATTATTGTATATACTGTACTTTAGAATAATAAAAAAAGAACCAGTATTAATAGATCATATAAACACGAAAATTCCGTCATGTTGACCTGGGAGTCCGATCAGTGACCATCTGAGGCAAAGAATCTTGTCAAGTCAGCCTCAGAACTCACGATAGTGTACGTGATCTCTTGGCAGGTGGGACTCTATCTCTCTTTGAGGAACATGGGCGTCCAAGAATTGGTCATAAACTGCATTAGTGAGAGCTGAATCGTGTGGGGCTCACAGGTCGGGAGAAAAATTCTCTGAAAAGTATCTCTCAGTTCATGAGTCAGCCAGGATGCCTTTCCCAAAACTGGATAAATCAGTAACATATTCAGTATATCTTCCTGAACAAAGACAGTAGCTATGATAAATAAATCCCAACCACTCAACCACTGGACGAGAAGGGAACTCATGCTTCTATAAATCACATCACATCCTCGTCCTTACATCAACCACTCAAGCTACATCCCCTTTACTTGTGTTGACCTTATATTCAGTACTATCTTATTTTAACAGCACTAAAGATGACATACCTTAATACTTAATGTGTTCTTATTGAGAATAGGATATAATAAACGGTGTCCATAAATGATTACCCTAAAATAGTATGCTAGCATGCTTTAATCAGGGGAACCATTTATTGACACCCTTATGTAAATGTAAATTTTCAGTACATTTCACTCCCATTCAGCCATCCACAACATTGCCACCCACACGACTGTCCTATCTGGCAGCCTCATACTCCACCATGCCGGTCAGTGGCAGCTGCGTCATGGATCACTTCTTTATGAAAGCCTTTCTGACACAGCCAATACTGAATTCTGCTCTTTCGTTTTAATGTTTTATCTCTATTTGTATTTTCCTGTATTTGGCCACTTGAACTTTTAACATTTCATTTTGGGGTGTTTGAAATATGATATTTCCTTTTACAGGTTTCGTCAATGTGTAGCATATTAATTTAAGCTTTAATTTGTTGACCAATTTACACATATAGATTAAATATAACTCGTGAAACATTATGAGAACCCCCTACCACAAGGCAGAGCGCACCAAAAGTGTAGCCCTTCAGCATATGTTTTCACCAAATTTCACGACACGACTTTTGTCTTTCATTGTACACTGGGGTTCGTTAGGTTAAATTAGGTTAGATTTTTGTTTACAGGATTAGCCCACCAGGGCACACGTCAATCAGGGCCTGGGGGGCGAAAATATATAATAATAATAATAATAATAAATGACCATAAAAAAAATAAAAAATTTAATCATTTGTGCGACACGATATACAGTATGTATGATGTGTTGTCAATAGTACGAGAAACAATTGAGACCCTGCAATTGTGTGTAAATGAGGCAGAAGCAACCTGGGACTTGGTCACAATTTTTTTGATGCCATATGGCAGCAGGGTCTACCATTAGACAATACATTATGCTTCCAATATCTTCCCAGGTGATAGTACCTCCCTGTTTGATAGCTACCTTAGGTTAGGTTTGGTTATATTAGTTTAGGTTTGGTTAGCTTAGGTCTGGTTAGGTTCATTTAGGTTTGGTTAGTTTAGCTTAGGATAGGTTATATCTATTTGATTAAATTAGGTTAGGCTCGATGGATTATATTTGGTATTATTATGTCAGAGTGTAGATGAAGGTGTGGCTGTTGGGTAAAACACAAGAATTTCAGTTTCTGGTTACTTAGAAAACGTTCACGGCGCATTGTGGTCGTTCTCGATCTTTCAGGCTAACATACACACACACACACACACATCAGTCAGCCCTCAGTGAGAAAAGACGTTTCCTGTAGGCGCTCCTGATCGGCAGCCAAGCCAAGTCTGTTTGGCCCTGCCCTCCCCCCTCCCCCCACCCCATGCAATAGAACAACTCCCTACCAATCTCACTACACCGGGATTTATCAGCAAAACATTCAAGTGATCAGTGCAATGATTGGTTACCAAACAGTGATGCACTACTGTATTCAAAGGAAAAACGCGAAAACATGCGTGATTCAGAGCAGTATAATACCAGACCGTGGGCACTTTGCCAGTCATCTTCAAAATGCTAGTGACAAGGACCACCACAGTATGTAAAGCAGTATTTACATATGCCATAAGTGCCAAAGACAAGGACTAACAGTGTTTACTGTATGTATATTATGTATGCTGGATTATATATCATGTATGTGCTCCATTTATGTATTATTTATTCAGCCTAGCTGGCAGCGTGTGGCAATGTTATTACCATATCCCACACGCTTAATTAATGTGCCTGGCGACGTATGGAAGCTGCTAATGTATCACTTGCCATACGTCGCCTATAGCAGTTGACAAGGAGCCCTAGCCAGGGAGACTGCTGCTCTCCTCTGTGTACATACTCTTATCCAGTACACCGAACCTACAAAACTATACAGGTGTTTGTGTTCTCTCCTGTATATAGAACTTATTATTCAGAACCTAACATGGCGCAGTGATCCGATCTTACTGGATAATTACGAGTGAAAGTGCAAAGTTTGTGGGGAAGCCGGCATACGGACTCCTCTCTCGCTTGGGTCAACTCCCGCGCGTCATCCCTGCGTCATCCCTGCTCGAAGAATTTCGCAACTTTGAGCAGTGTCAGTGACAGTGATTTTCTGTGAAGTGTTTAGTGCATTGTGTGTTTCGTGCCATTCATGTGTGACCTTGTTCTAAAGGATTCCCAAGGTATACGGCACGTTCTGGGCATTTGTAAGGAGTAGAGTTCAGTGCATCCGTCTCTGACCGCGTTCTGAGGGTAACTGGGCTGACTGGGAGTCGCCGCGCCTCTCCCCCCACCCCCTCACAGCGCCGCCTCCACCCCCCCCTCACAGCTGGGGCGAGACTCTCTACCTGCCCGGGACACCACACACACACATACTAACACTCGCTGACCGCGCGGCTTCTTATATATATTTTATATATATAACCTACTTATCTGTGTATTTAATTAATTTTTGTCTGAAATCTTGTTGATACGACGGGCTGACCGGTCAACACTGATTTAAGACATAGTACACAGATGAAGTAGTTATGTCTCACGCCTTACGTAGCCGTGGACCCAGAGCCTGGATGAGCCAGGCGGGTGATAGCCCCGCAGAGATGGATGACCAGGCCGGCCACGACGCTCCAGCCCCCACATCGCGCAGTCCCTCACCTCAATATTCAGCGTTGTCTCCAGAGATAATTGCTTTACTGAAGTTTATGAGAGATGAGAAACGCGAGGATGAAGCTCACAGACGTTTGGCGGATGAGCACAGAAGGCAAGCAGAGGCAGAACGAGACCACCAACGGAGATTGGAAGACAGTGAACGGTTTGAAGCCTTGATATCTCGCCTCACTGTTAACCAGGCCCCTGGCTCTAACACTGCCTCGGTACTGACTGGTTCAGATACCTCATCCATGCTTCCTTCACACCCCCCAGCCCCACCTAAAGCAGCAGCTCAAACGCCGCCCATCTTGAAGCCTGATGAGACTTTCCAGACTTTTCGTGAATGGCGGCGACGGTGGACTGATTACTCAACAATGGTGGATCTCCAGAGTTTGTCACAGCCTAAACAACTCATCCAACTGCGTATGTGCCTGTCCTTGGAAATTCAGCGTGTCTTGGAACATACGTTGCAGGTACCCCCAACCTCTTCGCTGTCTGTAGAGGAGGTACTGGACGTTCTACAACGGCACATCAAAGGACAGCAGAATGAAGCTCTGCGCAGGAGGGAATTGTTTAGCTGCAGACAGATGGAGGGTGAGTCTTTTGATGCCTTTTACGTGCGTCTTAAGAGAGCCTCGGAAGAGGTAGATATATGTCCAGGCCACCACCAGCAGTGCGAGGAGACCCAGTTGAAGCAGGTGATCCTGATGGGTGTTAAGGACGAGGAACTTGTCCAACGCCTCACCTCCCTCGACTCTTCCTCTTCTCTTAAGGATGTGTTGACGATATGTCGCTCCTATGAGGCTGCCAGGTGTGCCACATCTGCCATCCGCGCTCCCCCTACAGCTGTACGCGCTGTGTCCCGGTACAAGAAGGACAAGAAGTCTGTTCCTACGCCTTCGCCCACCACGTCCACGCCCGGTTTATTTTGCAACAACTGTGGTAAGCAGCACGGAACACAAGTGTGTCCAGCTGCTCAGTCTACCTGCAACAGTTGTGACCGTAAGGGCCACTGGTCACTCACAGTACGGTGCCCAGCCAAACGCGTCCAGTGCAATGTGTGTGGTCGTCTGGGCCACTATGACAAGTGTTGCCCTTCCAACAAACCCAAGGGACCGCGTCGGCGGAAGCTTCAGCCCCCCTCCACCAGAGAGGGCCGCCCACAGTCTTCCAATCAGAGGTACGACGACTCTTGACAACGCTCGAGCCACATTAGGAATGTGTGCTCCCCCCAGCGTCCCAGGACCAAAGTCCCTCAGTACATCAGCGTCATCGTGACCTACGGCGGTGTGTCATCCCGTCTTCAGATGTTGCCCGACACCGGCGCTGATGCTACAGTCATCGGTCCCCAGCATTTGCAATGCTTGGGGCTCTCTCCAAGTGATCTAGGACCGCCCCCCAAGGATCTCCGCTTTATGGCAGATGGTTCACAGATGACCCCGGCCCTAGGTTCACTCTATGCACACGTCACCTTTGGCAACAGGTCGTGTCAAGCCTGGATTGATGTGCATAATGGCGTCCCGACTCCTTTGCTGTCCTACAGACATTGCCAAGAGTTGGCCATCATCTCCCAGGACTTCCCAACACCGATTCTCGAGGTAAAACACGCCAACAGGGTGCACGAAGGGAGCAGCAACTACCCTGCTGCCGCCCTACCCCTACCTCTGGCCAGTGACACCTCTCCCTCGGTAGTTGTCCCTGCTGCTCCAAGTCTCCACGCCTTGGCTCGCCTCCACGACAGTCACTGTGGAGCCGAGGCCACCAAACGGCGTGCAAGACAGACTGTGTTCCGGCCTGGCATCGACCCCGACATCTCCAATGCTGTCCAGGTGTGTAAGCCCCGCCACGTATTACAACCCAGCCAGCAGCAGGAACCCTTTATGAGTGACGACAACCCCACCCGCCCCTTTGAGTCTGTGTCGGCCGACTTTTTCTGTGTGTCAGGAAAGTCCTTCCTTGTTATCGTCGACCGTCTCTCTGGGTGGCCGGTTGTCATCAAGTGCGGTAATGACACGACGTCTGCCGCCACCATCAGCAAGTTCCGCCACTACTTCCGTGACGTGGGCGTTCCTGTACGCCTGCGAACCGACGGAGGGCCTCAGTTCACAAGCCGGGACTTTGCTGTGTTCCTTGACCGATGGGGAGTCCGGCATGTGTTGTCATCGCCCCATTACCCGCAGTCCAACGGCCACGCTGAGGCTGCTGTCAAATCCCTGAAGCACCTCACCCTTAAGGTGGCCCCTTCTGGGAACATTGACTGCGAGGCCTTCGACAGGGGTCTTCTTGAACTCCGCAACACACCTAACTACACCGGACGCTCCCCTGCCCAGGTTTTGTATGGACGGACCCTCCGTTCTTGTGTCCCTGCTCACCCTCAATCCTTCTCCAAGGAGTGGCAGGCCAAGACAGAGGATTGTGATCGCCGAGCCGCCGAACGTGCTCAGGACGTCGTCGCCCGCTACAATGACCACGCCCGTTCTCTCCCCAGGTTGAGTGTCGGCACCCAAGTCCGTGTTCAGGACCCGACCTCCCTACGTTGGGACAAAGTAGGCGTAGTCATGGGTCTCGGCAGGTCACGGGACTACCAGGTGCGGTTACCCAGTGGTCGTGTGTGGTGGAGGAACCGCCGTTTTCTCCGACCCGTAACAATACCTTCTGCTGGCCCCGCCACCAGTGTTGAGTCCCATACCCTTCCCAGTGATGAAGTCCCTCGACGCTCAGAACGGATCCAAAAGAAAAGGTCCGCTCAAGACTTTGCTATGAGCGTATAGGGGGGAGGGAGGTGTATGTATATTATGTATGCTGGATTATATATCATGTATGTGCTCCATTTATGTATTATTTATTCAGCCTAGCTGGCAGCGTGTGGCAATGTTATTACCATATCCCACACGCTTAATTAATGTGCCTGGCGACGTATGGAAGCTGCTAATGTATCACTTGCCATACGTCGCCTATAGCAGTTGACAAGGAGCCCTAGCCAGGGAGACCGCTGCTCTCCTCTGTGTACATACTCTTATCCAGTACACCGAACCTACAAAACTATACAGGTGTTTGTGTTCTCTCCTGTATATAGAACTTATTATTCAGAACCTAACATTTACGACTAGACAAACATTAACCAATGTCTGCCTGTGTCAGTGGCCCTCAAAGTGCCGCCATTGAGTTTATGGCCAACTTGGACAATCACTTCCGTCCGTCCACAACAACAGATGTCCACCAGTGACGTATTCTAGACGCGCTTTGTACAATTTAAAGCATAGCAATGGGTATCCTGATGAAAGTGTTATTGCACGAATAAAATCACTGAACATATTCCATGCTCGCAGCCATAGACAAGGACGTCATAAGCAGAAGCCCATTCGGAGCATCACCTCCACTAGAAAACCAGAGAAACCAACTCCTGACAGACCGTACCAATACACTGAAGCTCCCGGAATATGGTATGGTCTTCCCTCCTTACTGCTCTCCAATGTCACTTACTTTGCTAATAAATTTGACGGAACTGACAACCACAGTCCGATCAGTCGCTGCCAACGTCGTTGCCATATGTGAAGCCTGGTAAATTGTTCCTGGACGCAGAGGGGCTTTGCCCTCTTTTGTCAAGATGAACTACGCCCGCTACGTCTGGATGTTTTAACCCCAGCTGATGTAGAGGCATTATGAGTACGTGTTGTGCCACGGGCCCACACTCGCCACACTGCTTCTTTCATATACTGTGTGGCATACCACCCGCCTCGATCACCCACCAGAGACACTCTTATCAATCACCTCATTACCACCACAGACCACATGAGAGTTAGGTACCCATGTGCCAAGCTAGTATTATACGGGAATTATAACGAAAATGACACCACTGATATCCAGGACCAGCTGCTACTATCAAAAACTGTGAACTTCGCTACACTCGGTCAAAATTCCCTTTACCTTACTTAAATGACTTAGTGGACCAGTACCATCCACCTCATCCAATGCCTCATATCAGGTGTAGCAAACTCCTATCAGTGTTCTGGTCTCCAGTTCCCACTACCAGCCAAGTGCAGACACCCTACATTAAGACCTACAGGCCGATCACTGACTCTGCAGTGCCTATTTTCGGGCAGTGGATAGTTCACCAACCCTGGACTGAAGTTCTTAGTGTCAATAACGTGCATACCAAATGGATAAATTATTTTCAACACCATCACACACACACATATATATAATCAACGACCTCACCAGCCAGGACTCGAACCCTCGACCTACTGTGTGGGACCAGGGAACGTTACCGACCATTCCACAAAGACACTAAAAGCAGTTCTTGACTATGTTATATTTCACACAAAGCCTGTTCATCGAGCTGATGGCGCCGTGAACCTCCCATTGGGAACTGCCCGTGCCATTTATGTGGATGTCAGTAGCATTTTACCCAATCATGTAGATCCACAATGAAAACGTGGATAAGATAGATCTTGATAAAATCACACTGGAAAAGGGAAACAACGGAGCACCTTAGCTTTCGTCTTTATTTAAGACATCTTCAGAGACAACTAAATTACATGAACAGAGAGAGGCTTAAATATACAGGGTGACCTTATTAAACATGAGGTCAGGTCATAATGATGTCATCCACTAATCCCTACACCAACACCAACACACACGTAGAGGAGCTTCAGAGAAGGGGGTAACATGACTACTCAGGTCAGGTCAAAAATAAGGGACCCACTAAATAACTAATAGTTATTTAGTCTGATAGTCATTTAGTGGGCCCCTTATCTGCGAAAGTTTCATGTTTGACTGGGCTTATGCTGATATTGCAGGCGCCATAGATACTCATCAATTTGGCAATATGAAAACTTCCTCCGCCACTCACTGTCTTGTCAGCTTTCTCGACTACATATACCGCCTTCATCGACTTCCCCAAAGCATTTGACCTAGTCGACCACAATTTAATCATGAACAAAGCTATCGACCTCGGGTCTCAAAGAGGCCATGGCTTACAGACTTCCTCAGTGATCGACACCAAGTCGTAGACTTCCGAGGGCTGTCTTTACTTTTTAGTCACTCACCTATGGCGTCCCCCAAGGCACCAAGATAGGACCGCCTTGCTTCTCTATGCTTATCAATGATGCCCGAAGAGAAACCTCTGCACGCTGGAAATATGTTGTCGACTCCACCATTGGGGTCAGTGTCAACAACTAGGCTCCCGACTCCACCGCCCTCCAGGATTTAGTGAACAACCTCCAAAATTGGGCCACCCACAACCACGTCACCATAAATCATACTAAGACCATGGTTATGCAGATCAACCTCTCCTCCGACCGTGTCCCACCTCCCTCCATTACTTTGGGCCCCAACACACTCCAGTTTGTGGACTCCACTAAGCTCCTCGGCGTCACTATAGGTAACAAACTAAATTGGAGACCACACATCAGTACAGTTGTCAAATCCTCCAATTTTCGTCTCCACCTCCTCCGCCGACTATGTCTGGTCTTCCTCCCTAAATGCCACATAATGGAAACACTTAGAAAAGGTGCAAAAGAGGGCATGCAAGATTATTCTCTCCTCCTCCTACTCCACATATCAAGAAGCGCTCAACACTCTGACCCTCTCGGTTCTCTCTGATTATCACCACTACCTCATCTGCAAATTTGGTGAGAAGCTTCTGCACCATCCTCGTAACCGGCTTCTACTTCCACCCGAGATATCTCGCCCTCGAATTCCTGTTCGACACCACAATTGCATCCAGCCCATACGAGCACGTAATGATCGTTATAAGAACAGCCCAATCCCAATCATTGTAAAAATTATCAACAGCTCGTAAGCAACCAGTGTATTCACTCCGACCCAATCTTACCTTTTTGCACTGTCACTGTGTTGAGATGCCCTGTAGTATGATTTTCTCCCCACTTAATTATTATATATCATATTTGTATCACTTATATTACTTGTATATTATTTGTCAATCAAGAGACCCATTCTCCAATTATGTAACTCTATATTTTCAGCCTTCCTGCTGTCATGCTCTTTCAATAAACCGTGAATTATTATTAGTATCATTACACACACACACACACACATACACATCGATAGATAGATAGATAGATAGGTAGATAGATTTACGTTGCGGTGGCTATATTTCGCCAAATGTTTACGTCTGTGGATTAAAAGCCAATTTTGGTAAAGTCAGGCTCCAGTGCTTATCTTTCCCCTCCAACGAACGTTGAATTTAGGAGCGGGAATGTAACCTGCTCGGAAATACTGCAGCTTATTTTGTACTCAAATATATATTGGATGTTTATATTAAGCTTCCTATTTACTGCCTCTTTCGAAATTAAATCTAAACAGATAATACATCGACTACATGTTAAAAAAAAAAAATTCTGGTGGACATTGAGCAGGGGTACGTAAACATATATTGCCAAGGAGACCAAGGCTAGGAAGCAGTAAACCAGAGGCAAGTTAGGAGACAACAAAAATCTCTAGTTCGATGCAATCTGCAATGAACGTGAGGATTTGTGTCCAGCGCCCAGCACAATGAGGACAAGAATGGCGCTGGCGAAGGATGTATGAGGGAAAGATGGTGACAAATGACGACAATATAATGAAGGAAGGATATCTTGAGGATAGCTGCTGACATATGATGACAATGTAATGAATGAAGGACATTTGTAGGAAGTGTGGTGACATAAGCTGTAGGATTTAATAAAGGAAAGAATAAGGGAGGGTAAACTGACGACGTTGGGCGAGACTTTAATGGACAGAAAGCAAACATAATGTGACATTTATGTACCAGGATGCGGAACGGGAGTGTTGACAAAATATTGATTAGTAATAGCGCTTTGGGCCAAGTTTGCCAAGTTCCAAAACTTATTTTTGACTTTATCATGTGATTAAAAGTTGTCTGTAATGGGTGGTTAGGAGGAATGAAAATAAAAGCTTTGAATAACTCTTTTAGACATTGAAATTAGGAAAGGCAGTGCAGATAAAACAAAAATAGCAGTTAGGCCGTATTTTTCTAAGATACGAACTGCTCCCTCATAAATCGACTAGTGAACCTTCTTGTAGTGGCTGGCAGGAAGAGAAGAAGGTAACAAAAGCTGTGCACTCACGCGCCATAGTTTCGATGCACCCTCTCTACCTCTACGCCTGGCTCGAGGGAAGTCTTAGTCCGGGCTGCAAACCGAACGGTCCCTCTTGTATAGTAATGTTAAGTACAGTATAGTGATGGTAAATAAAGTGTTGTGAAGACACTAAAAAACCTGTATCGTGCATATATTCTCTCAAATATTACATCATGAACTGTTATTCGTACAATACAGCGAAGCTTCGAGCTAAACGATTGGCGGGGGGGGGGGGGGGGTGAGAGGGGGAGTGAGTGGGGAGGGGGAGACGTTTGGTATGAAGCCAAGGCTACGACTTCCATCGAGTCAAGAGTAGGGGTAGAGGGTGCATCGAAACTATGGGGCGTGAGTGTAGATAGAAGCGTCTAAGCTGTACCGGAAGACTATAAGAAACATCTGAGATTTTTTATATATATTTTTTTTTTAGAATAAGAGAAACTAGAAGGAAAGATGTAGAGGGGCGACAGGTTAATGAAGAAAAGGTTTCTCACCTGGTACAGATCACTGTCACCCAGAGTTACAAGGCAAGTATTGTATAGCCAAATCGAAATCTTAAAGTCTTAACCCTTTCACCGCGTGTCACGCTCTGGGCATTTTATTCTGGCTACCGCCAGCCGATTTTATTCATCTTAGGGTAACCTCCCGGTGTGAAAGGGTTAAATAAAAATTTAAGAGTGAGGAATCATAAAGTTAAAGAAAGATTTGGAAATATATGGAAATTAAATTAAGAAGAAAAACTTGCAAACATTTGTTGGAGGAGGAAACGTTACAGTGAAACATTTTTTTTTGTTTATGTGAAACAGAACGACTAGTTTCAAATAACGTTAGAGAAGAAGAGAATAAATTTATATCCACGTTTAGGTTTTAATTCGCTGTCTAATTTAGTTTTGCCCTCATTCCTAACACTATTTCCCTGTAACCTTTCACTGTGTTTACCCGCTCCCACTGCAGTTTCCTCCACCCCCCTGCTCACATGTTTCCCTAGCAGTTTAAAGACTTCGACATCTATTGGACTGCCCTTTCGAGAGTCCCAGCCAGGGTAGCCACTCCATCCCTAGACAGATGTTCTATTGGTGTGGGGATGTTGATAAATCCACATGGGAAGGAGGAGATGGGGAAGGGGAGGGCCCGACAGACCGGGCTGGCAGCTGTCTCCATGGTCAAGAGACCACGGCCGCTTTAGAGGGTAGCGCCGACTACACACGTCCTTACCCTATGAATCCTGAAGGAAGTGGTAAGAACCCAACATACACACTGGTCCATACCACTCCTTTATTATAGGACAACACAAGTGTCATCATACCAAATTTGGTGAAAACGTTATCCCAGGGAGGAATACACACAAGGTACCCTGTATCACAGTCAAGCATCAATCACGAACAAACTCCGGACCAAGTGCGACCAGCGTACCAGTGAGGAACGATTCTCACTCTGCCATCGACTAGTCATAATTTTTTTATAATTTGGTGGTGGTATTTATTTACCATATTGACAATGAAGAATCCTCTTCTATGCATGATATTAAAAGTGGCTTGGAAGTATTTAAAAGTAAATCTCTTAAAAGCAGTAACCAGGCGGCGACGAGGGCGAGTGTGTCCTCATTACCTCTATCCCCTGTAACACTGAAAAACAACCACCAACATGTCATTCACCCTGTCACTTCGGGGTGTGACCCACCTCCATCCTGCCAACTGGGAGTGTGGCCCACCTGAAAGTGTGACCCACCTTCATCCTGTCACTTGATAGTTTGACCCACCTTCACCCTGAGAAGTGAGAGTGTGACCCACCTTTACTCTGCCACTTGGGAGTGTAACCCGCCTCCATCCTGCCAACTGGGAGTGTGGCCCACCTGAGAGTGTGACTCACCTTCATCCTGTCACTTGATAGTTTGACCCACCTTCACCGTGCCACTTAAGAGTGTGATCCACCTTCACCCTGACAAGTGAAAGTGTGACCCACCTTTACTCTGCCACTTGGGAGTGTGACCCACCTCCATCCTGCCACTTGGGAGTGTGACCCACCTCCATCCTGCCAATTGAGAGTGTGACCCGCCTCCACCCTGCCAATTGAGAGTGTGACCCACCTCCACCCTGCCAATTGAGAGTGAAGACACACCTTCACCCTGTGCCATGAGTAATAGGGCACATCTTGCGTTGATCTGCAAATTTTTGCATGGCACATGCTTTAATTTTCAACCATTTGTTATTTAGATTGCGAAGATCGAGCTGGTCACCGCATAGTTCTTGTGGAAGGCATCAGGTTTGGTCCGAGACTGAGAGTTGTTCTGATAGTCAGTTAAAGCAGCACGTTTACAACCGAAGAGTATGTATATTTCCGGGTAATTTTCATCAAAGCAGTCCTGGTTTATTCTTTCTATCTGCACGAAGGTCCTTCTGTAGGTGTTTGTCTTGACAGTGTCGAGGATACACCATTCGGCACTCGGAATTCGGTTGTCTGTTATTGCATTGTTCATCAGCCCATCCTCGAGCTGCTCATAGAGTGCATGTGCTACCGCTGAATCCTCTACAGTAGATGCAGGGTGTTAAAACCTCTTCTGGGGGCTTGTTGCCTTAGCTGTTTAGGGGCGACGATAATGGTGAGTTAGGGTTTGACGAGTCGATGATCTGCTTCGCAATTGTCTGAGCCACTCATGACTCGGGTAATGAAGACCTCTCGGCGATCTCTTTCTTTGACAATGATCAAGTCAACGAGACACCAATGTTTGGATCATAGGTGTCAACCTTCGTACACAAGATATTGGTGATATTAAGGTTGTTTTCAGCACACTTGCTGAGGAGTAGACCGTTTGGTTTTCACTTGCCTATTCCGTTTTCCCATTGTTCCCTGCCATATGTCAGTATCTCTGCCAACTAGGGATTAAAGCTACCAAGGATCACAACCTAGGTGGGGATAGAGGTTAGCACTCAGTCAAGGTCTGCACCCAATGTTTGGCGTATGCACTGATGAAGAAGGCATGACCTGAGTGTATCAGTGGGACTCTGAGTCATGAGATGCTTGTTGATCCCAACAGCCATTTCAGTTAGCCTATGTAGGATGGATTAGTGAATGACAAAGCCAACACCATAAATGCAGTTTCTCTCCACAGCAGGTCTACCCTTCCAGAAGAAGGTTTAGCCGGATTCCCGTTCTGTAAATCTACCCTGGTCCGGGAGCCAGGACTCACTAATGGCGGTTATGTCAATGTTATATCTAGCCAGCTCTTTTGTCACAAGGGGTGGATCTTCTTTGAGGATGCTCATTTGTGCCAATATCCAGAAAAGGTCCTGAAATTCCATGCAGCAACTGTAAGAGGTTGTATATCTGTGATTGTGGTTATGTTTTCGACTGCATTAGGATGACCTCACTGGGTGTGGTTGCCCTGTCAGGTTGGGTTCTTTTAGGCAGGCTATGTTTAGGGCACCTTTTTTAGCTTCCTCTCCATATGAGGTGAGCAGAGTGGCTCCTGGAAAGGGCTGCTCAGTCGCACAGGCAGGTCCAGATTGAACTGCTGCCTAGATTCCAGTGCATAAACGACCATCTTATCTATACCGCCGATGTGCAAAGTTGTGACTAGAGACTCCGGGCAGGCATCTCTGCATATCTGCCTGATGTGGGGCTCCTGTAGTCTTAAACTTACCAAGGTAAATCAACAAGAAAGTGGGGCAGTGATTGATAGGCTCCAGGGCGTGTCCACATACTGATGGGCCTATGCGCAGTCCCTCTGGGGCCCACTGCTACTCCGAGATTCCCTGCTCGTCTAGCCTTGGGTCGCTAGGCACCCAGTTATCCTGTGTTGCCATGAGGTGGAACAGCAGGAGTCTTGATGGTGAAGAGGCTGCATACTGGCAGGGGAAGACTTAGTCAACGTTGCTTCCCTATTCACCACGAGGGTTAGACCCTCTGCGCACACACACACACACACACACACACACACACACACACATGCATATACGCACGCACTGCATCCTTGACAACCGAAGGGTCAAGACGTACCTGGCGCTCCTTTGGGAGCAGCTAGGTCAACTGTTGAGTTGGCCCTTACCAACTCCCTCCCTTGAACCCTCCTCCCCACCGGAATATCAACAAGTTCTCGCCAGAAGTTACAATTTCATTTAGGAAAGGAATGGGACCAGTGTTGAACAGAGGTGAACAGTGTTGAACAGTGCTTACGTCAGTGAGAACAACTCAACAGTAACAGTCGTACCCAAGTTAACCTTCACACAGTGAGGTCCCAGGTACCCAGTGATAACGGCCCGTGAGATCCAACAACAGTCACTAAATAAATGAGATATTATTTTAGGCTCTTTTGATCACTATTTGTAAATCAATGTGATTTGCAGAAGTTACCTAGTAAATAATTATTAGCTAATTACTAAAGATATCGGAAAAATATTTGCAATCTTATTGGCTGCCGTTGTAAGATCATGTACTGTTGACATTTGATCCATTCCTTTAAACTTGCAGGTAACCCGTTCAAAGAAGACAGCAATGAGGTCATCCTACTTGATACAAAGGAGGTAAAGAACGAAGAAGTTGGAGACAGCATTTTCAGCGCCGAGGAGAAGGGATGAGAAATGTATGCAACACATGTAAGAGAACGTTTCAAGAATAGGGCGGTGCCTGTAACTAATCCAATCAAAATGAAAAAAAAAAATCCTTATCTGGAGATCCTACAAAAATTACAATACCCCCCCCCCCCCCCCAAAAAAAAAGGGAACCGTATCGCATAGAAGATGATATGCATTTCCAAGGGCACCTGAACATTTTTATGCAAGTCAGAAAAGGCAATGCCGATCAGCTCTTCGAGCATTAGAACAATGACACCCTCTTTCAAACCATGGGAAGCTAAGAGGTGAACAAAAACCAGATATGGTGCCATGTCTTGAAACTGAAGCAAAGCATGAAGAAGATGTGAAAATTCATGCCAAACTAATGGTGCATATCCTTAAACCAACAGCCGACCAGAAGACATTCACCGATTATGTATGCCACACACTGGATGGACATTATACGGTATTTGTTCGTTACTTCTCCAAGAGCTTTAAGGATACTAACATAGCTTACGGAGGAAAAGGTGTGTGGACAAAAGTTACTAGTGGAGGAAAGCTACCAAAGAAATGGGAGAGTTTCCTTTGGGACAATCATAATAACGAAGAGCTGTTGGCTTTGCTCGCACATGTTATTGCACAATCAGTGTTTAATGAAGGGAAGTTGTGATATACAGGATACATGTGGTGAAGGTGTCCTAGCTGAAAGAACCAACAGCAGGACACACCTGGCAGTAAGGACCAACAGCAGGACACACCTGGCTGTAAAGACCAACAGCACGACACACCTGGCTGTAAAGACCAACAGCAGATCACACCTGGCTGTAAAGACCAACAGCACGACACACCTGGCTGTAAAGACCAACAGCATGACACACCTGGCTGTAAAGACCAACAGCACGACACACCTGGCTGTAAAGACCAACAGCAGATCACACCTGGCTGTAAAGACCAACAGCAGATCACACCTGGCTGTAAAGGCCAACAGCACGACACACCTGGCTGTTAGAACCAACAGCAGAACACACCTACCTGTAAGAATCAACAGCAGGACACACCTGGCTCAAAGGAAAAAAAAACGACACACCTGACTGTAAAAACCAACAGCAGGACACACCTGGCTGTTAGAACCAACAGGAGAACACACCTAGCTGTAAGAACCAACAGCAGGACACACCTGGCTGTAAGGACCAACAACAGGACACACCTGGCTGTAAGGACCAACAGCAGGACACACCTAGCTGTAAGGACCAACAGCAGGACACACCTGGCTGTAAGGACCAACAACAGGACACACCTGGCTGTAAGGACCAACAGCAGGACACACCTGGCTGTAAGGACCAACAGCAGGACACACCTAGCTGTAAGGACCAACAGCAGGACACACCTGGCTGTAAGGACCAACAACAGGACACACCTGGCTGTAAGGACCAACAGCAGGACACACCTAGCTGTAAGGACCAACAGCAGGACACACCTGGCTGTAAGGACCAACAACAGGACACACCTGGCTGTAAGGACCAACAGCAAGACACACATGGCTGTAAGGACCAACAGCAGGACACACCTGGCTGTAAGGACCAACAGCAGGACACACTTGGCTGTAAGGACCAACAACAGGACACACCTGGCTGTAAGGACCAACAGCAGGACACACCTGGCTGTAAGGACCAACAACAGGACACACCTGGCTGTAAGGACCAACAGCAGGACACACCTGGCTGTAAGGACCAACAGCAGGACACCCCTAGCTGTAAGGACCAACAGCAGGACACACCTGGCTGTAAGGACCAACACAGGACACACCTTGCTGTAAGGACCAACAGCAGGACACACCTGGCTGTAAGGACCAACAACAGGACACACCTGGCTGTAAGGACCAACAGCAGGACACACATGGCTGTAAGGACCAACAACAGGACACACCTGGCTGTAAGGACCAACAGCAGGACACACTTGGCTGTAAGGACCAACAACAGGACACACCTGGCTGTAAGGACCAACAGCAGGACACACCTGGCTGTAAGGACCAACAACAGGACACACCTGGCTGTAAGGACCAACAGCAGGACACACCTGGCTGTAAGGACCAACAGCAGGACACACATGGCTGTAAGGACCAACAGCAGGACACACCTGGCTGTAAGGACTAACAGCAGGACACACCTGGCTGTAAGGACCAACAACAGGACACACTTGGCTGTAAGGACCAACAACAGGACACACCTGGCTGTAAGGACCAACAGCAGGACACACCTGGCTGTAAGGACCAACAACAGGACACACCTGGCTGTAAGGACCAACAACAGGACATACCTGGCTGTAAGGACCAACAGCAGGACACACCTGGCTGTAAGGACCAACAACAGGACACACCTGGCTGTAAGGACTAACAGCAGGACACACCTGGCTGTAAGGACCAACAACAGGACATACCTGGCTGTAAGGACCAACAGCAGGACACACCTGGCTGTAAGGACCAACAACAGGACACACCTGGCTGTAAGGACTAACAGCAGGACACACCATTGACAGGTGAGAACTGGATGTAGTGGACAGCAAAAGATGGTAATCGAGAATAAGGAGTAGCAACAGGTGGAGTTGGGTCATTACCTCACTAATGTATGACAAGATCTCTCCCTCGTGACCTGCTTAACTGATCATCGCATTAGTTGTTGTGTATGTGAGTGTGTTTGTTTGTTTGTATGTGTGTGTGTGTGTGTGTATGTGTGTATGTGTGTGTGTGTGTGTGTATGTGTGTATGTATGTGTGTGTGTGTGTGTATGTATGTGTGTGTGTGTGTGTGTGTGTGTGTGCGTACATGAATTGAATTGAATTGAATTGAATTGAAACAGTTTATTTAGCCAGAAAACACAGATACAGAGTGGATAATAATAATAATATTAACATGACTCAGCCAGTTGAGAACCTGAGCTCTCTTTTAGGCACCTGATTTATACTATACATTTATCTCAAGGAAGTATTATGCAACATTTAGTATCATCTGGAATAGTACAATAGCATGGTGATAATAAGAACATCTCATAATGTTACCACGGTTATCACTTCGATATTTATTAATTTTATTTATTTATTATTTTTTTTAGTGTATTTTTATTTGTTTTTATTTATATATACATAGATTGCAGTAACATAAGTATAATGCGGGAGCAGTACAACATGGGTTGCACAGTAACAATAGGACAGAGCTGTCAGGATTATGTCCAGTTGGCAATTATGTTTATTGCACTGTTAATTACTTATTTATTTACATGATAATTTCTGATAAAACGGTTTTAATGGTACAATAAAAGCAGGTACATACTGCAAATACAGTAAGTGTTACAAGAAGTATTAATACTTCGACAATAGATATTTTTTTAGAGATGATTTAAACGAAAGGAACGTAATCTTTGCTCGGACTGGGAGGGGGTAAGTTGTTCCACACCTTCACACCGTGATATTTTACTTATATTACGGAGGTCGGGACTGAGAGGAGCGCATGGGGGTGATCTTAGTAGCTCTGGGTGCCTAAGTTGTATCTGTGATTCTTCCGGAACTGGAAATAATTATTGTCAAGCAAGTGATTGATAGATTTGTAAACAAAGAGAGAACAGCAGTAGGTGTTAATATCTTCGAATTTGAAAATTTTAAATATAGCAAATTTTTCGTTTGTGCGATCTGTTTTTTCAAGTGGGTCATTGTCCGTACAACTCTCTTTTGTGTAGTAACCAGAGATTGTGTTTTTGAAGAGCCAGGGGCCCCAATAGTGTGTGACAGTGTATCAGGTGTTGGTAAACAAGATCATGATAGATTTTTTCATTGCTGTGAGAGTGAGTGACTGTCGAGTGTGATACGTGTGTGTGTGTGTATGTGTGTGTGTGTGTGTGTGTTTGTGTGTGTGTGTGTGTTTTGTGTGTGTGTGTGTATAATAATAATAATAATAATAATAATAATAATAATAATAATAATAATATTAATAATAAAAATAATAAAAATAATAATAATAATAATAATAATAATAATAATAATAATAATAATAACGTTAATAATAATAATAATGATAATAACAATAATAATAATAATAATAATAATAATAATAATAATAATAATAATAATAATAATAATAATAATAATAATAATAATAATAATAATAATAATAATAATAATAACAATAATAATAATAATAACAATAATAATAATAATAACAATAATAATAACAATAATAATAACAACAATAATAATAATAATAACAATAATAATAATAATAACATTAATAATAATGATAATAACAATAATAATAATAATAACAATAATAATAATAATAATGATAATAATGATAATGATGATGATGATGATGATGAAGATGATGATGATATTATTAATAATAATGATAATAATAATAATAATAATAATAATAATAATAATAATAATAATAAGCATATTTAAAGAACTTGTGCTCCTGAAAGTAAATTAACTCTTGATAAAACAGAGCCTCTTGTCGCTACACTCAGTACCCCTTAAAAACACTTCAACTCCCTCCTGACCAGCAGCCTTCATCTCATAAATGAGAACCATATTTTCCTTCGACAAGCACAAATATCGTGCCTCTAACATAAGAAATATTTAACTCTCCGCCTCTGCCAATACAAACCCGGGGGTATTTCCCCCTACGCGGTTAGTAAGGCTTTTCTCGAATCAAAAACATTTAATCACATCTGACGAAACCTGTTTTCTTTTTTTCAGGACCAAGACTCTTTATCAATAAAATATAATCCACAAGGAGCCAAGGACCAGCTCTTACTGTATACTGCAAGCAAAACGTAACCCCTTCTCTGGAGTATTCAACTCCATTCCCTTCCTGAGACTAAGAGCCCTTCTGGTGCCGGAAGTCACTTCAAACTTCCTACCGTTGTGTTAGGGAGCTCCACCTACTCTCGGGAACTACGAGTTTCCTTCAAGTTAACCATGTTCCCTCCTCTCCTGTACACCACGTCTGGGTCCCTGGTGCTCCCCACCCTCTTGATGTGTTAGTACCCTACCCTCGCCATCCCCAAGACTCTAAGAGCTACAGATACAGCTCATCTCTCACAGCAACAAGGCTCCGCGGAAATTATCCAGTCTCACAAATTAACACATAGATTGGAATATTCTGCTGCATTGGCTCCTAAAGCGGATGTTTCCGTTATGGCGTTTTCTTCACACGAGGATTTAATACAAGCATATATTCACAAACACACATACAAGACTACAAGAGTGTGAGTATACCGGCATAGAAAACACACACACACACACACACACACACACACACACACACACACACACACACACACACACACACACACACGCACACACTGGTTAAAGTTATACAGTGAAGATGAGAGTACAATTTAAGAATGAAAGAGGAATGTTAAGCAGAATCTAAAATGAGAGACTGACAGACAGACACCAACAACTGCTAAAAAGGCATGATGTTCAATCTTCCCCGGTGCCAAATTAGCATCAGTCGGCAGGAACAAAGCGCAAGCGGCCAAGATTTCCTCCAAATTCAATTTCAGGAATATACATGTTGTGGCAGAGTAGTGTTGGGTACATCCTCAGCCTGTTTGTTTAATTTCCACTTTGAGTACGATGAGTTAACCCTTGGGTGCGATGAGTTAAACCTTGAGTATGATGAGTTAACCCTTGAGGATGATGAGTACGATGAGTTAACTCTTGGGTACGATGAGTTAACCCTTGAGTATAATGAGTTAACCCTTGAGTACGACGAGTTAACACGTGAGTACGATGAGTTAACCCTTGAGTACGATGAGTTAACACTCGAGTATGATGAGCTTAACCTTGAGTATGACGAGTTAACCCTGGAGTACGATGAGTTAACTCTTGGGTACGATGAGTTAACCCTTGAGTATAATGAGTTAACCCTTGAGTACGACGAGTTAACACGTGAGTACGATGAGTTAACCCTTGAGTACGATGAGTTAACACTCGAGTATGATGAGTTAAACCTTGAGTATGATGAGTTAACCCTTGAGGATGATGAGTATGATGAGTTAACCTTTTAACAGCAAAGGGAGCAAGCCTCCAGAAGAAGTTTTAAAACTAAGCGTCTGGAGGATTCAGCGGTAGCACATGTTTTCAGAGAGCAGCTCGAACATGGGCTGATAAACAACCCAACAACAAACCCAAATCCCAGTCGGGAATGGGATATTCTCAACACTGTCATGACAAAAACCTACAGAGACCCTCGGTCAGATCGAAAGAATACACAAGGACTGGTTTGACGAAAACGACCCGGAAATCAATGCACTTTTCGATGGTAGTCGTGCTGCTTTAACAGACTGGCAGAACAACCCTCAGTCTCGAACCAAACTAATATCTTCTGCAAGAAGAAAGCCGGGGCCAAGCGCGAACTTTGCAATCTAAATAATGACTGGCTTAAAAATTTAGCATGTGAAACACAAAAAATTGCAGAACGGCACAAGATGCGCGAATTTATCAATATCACTAAAACATTTTACGGGCCAATCTCTCATGATGCAGCCACCCTCCACTCATCCAATGGCAACTTCCTAATTAAAGGTGAAGAAGGCATCATTCAGTGATGGAAACAGCACTACCATTCAATGCTCAACTAAAACAACGATGTGGATGTCCTGACTACCCGGCAGGTCCCTCAGCATCCAGAGCTGACCCACCGCAGCTCTCCTCCTTCCCTGGTTGAGGTAGTTACTGCCATCAAACAGGTGAAAAATAACAAAGCCTCAGGGCCTGATGGAATCTCAGCCGAGGAGTATAAAGCAGAAGGACCTCTGCTTACCAGCTGTCTCCACTCTCTCCTTGAGAATATATGGGAAAAGGAGGAAATCCCCCAAGTTCTTAAAGACGCCTCCATCGTTAATATTTATAAGAACAAGGGAGACCGGTCAGACTGTGGCAACTACAGCGGCATCTCGCTGCTGTCTGTCGCCTGCAAGATTATCTCATGTGTCCTCCTGAAGAGACTTCTTCCTGAGGCGGAAAATTTCCTCCTTGAATCCCAATGTGGCTTTGGACTATCGGGTGTGTCATACGGAGGGATTTGTTTGTGAGTTGAAAAATCGGCCCATGGTATAATGATGTATTCTATGTGCAGAATCATGTGATATCTTCAGATTGAAAAGTTTTCATTTTGTGCCTAGGTTAAATTGTAACTTGAAATCTATGAAAATTCAGTATTCCCACCCTTTACCAAACACCACTAAATAGCTTATTTAAAGTAAAGTAAATGTATTCAGGTTAATTTATTAGCATGAAAAGATCCAGAATAGTGAAACGAATGATCTTAACACATTTATTAAATTTAATATTCCTTTAGGAAACAAAATCATCCACTACAAAAAACCGGTTTTATACTACGACCACAGTGTTGCTGAACACTATAGAGAACAGTCTTTCTTACTTCGTTTCTACTTCATCACATCCTGCTGACCACCTGAGCTTCAGATGTGCCTTCCCTCCTTTCCTCGGATGTACACGTGACTGCTGGCCTCGCTCACTCTGCTTGTAACAACGCTCTATACTCTGGGTGTGCGAGGGCCAGAAGGGACATGGCAGGGGTTGTCCAGGAAAGCTCTGACTTGAACATTGGTGAGGCTGCAGGTAAGAGGGGGCTCATGCCAGCTGGATGTTATCCAGGATCTATGAGATCAGTGAGGGTATTGGCAACTAGATTGACTTCAGGAGTCTTCCGGACCCTGAAGGACCTCGCACAACTGATGCTCAGCCAGATCCTCTCATAAGTCTCATATCCAAGATCTTTGACTGCCACTCTTCTCTCCTCCTCATCCTTACTGCAGAGCATTGTCTGCAGAACTGCCTCGGATGAGCATACCAGGAAGATCTCCTGACAGTCTGCTCCCCCCCCCCCCCCCCCCCCCATCTGAACAAACCTTCCTTGGCTGACTCCTCAGAGCTCAAGCTGGAAGAGAACATAGCCTGGACCTTCGGAGAACGATGACTGAACTTGGTGTTGAACCCAATTTGGCCAAGTAGGACACTCACGATGAGTTGACAATAAGTCTCAGGTTGTGAGGTTCCCTTCAGTTTATGATGAGCGACCCAAATTCTGCGAACTGAGCAGCGTTGTGAGCCACTAGAATGTGAGACTGGACCTATCTGCAGGTAAGAAGTCTATCAGGCATGACCCCATTTTTGAATGGCCACTGCCAAATCATGTAACCATAGTACTGGTCAGTACTCAGGTCGTCAATGACAGATGTGCAAGCTCAAGAGTGCGAGGGCAACTGTGAGTTTCAAAGCTCGGATTTATTAAACTCCAGTGGCAGAGTCCAGCATCTGCCAAGAGGACAGGACCATCGTTGTTGAAAGAGTCTCCCATCCAGCTCCTGGATCAGAGGTGAGTGCACTCGGTTGGTGTGGAGGTCACAAAACAATCCATGCAGCTTCATAACAATCTTCGCTCTATCACTGTATGACCCCCCCATGTCACCCTGTGTTCGTGTTGGTGCTGTCCCCTCCAATGGCCGCAGGGTCTGGTCTTACGTTCCTCGCTCTGAGCCAGTTCACAATGTTATTGCCCCCCACTATCTCAGCTGGTTTCCTGATGTCATCTTTTTCTCTGGAGTGAAAATTGCCACAAATACTTCCCTCCTGGTTCACTGCAGCAGGGAGTAGGTTCCTCCTTCACCATGGCAGGGAACAAACTGTTCAGAATCTCCAACTTTCATGAACATTTAGTGTCATCCCTTCTCCCACAAAGAACAAACAATTGATTCATTTTTCTCTATCCCCTTATCAAACTCCTCTTCTAGGTTACTGACAAGTTTCTCCTGAAGCTCTCCCTTACTTTGTTATGATCTATCCACAGTGAAACATCATCAGGTGTTTCCCCCAAACCACCGTCAATCCAGGCAGCTGTTGCTATCTCTGCAGTTCTCTGAGACCAGTGTGGTGTCGCATGATGGCAGAGCTATGCTCGGGATATCTTTCCTATTTCGAATCTTAGACTGAAGATTTGGGATCATATTTTCTGGGTTAGGGACAAAGTCACCATTCTCCGGGTCAGCACTCGGGATCAGCCATGGGAAGTCATTAAAACGCTGAATCAGCTTGACTCCAATCATCGAGCTTTTTACTCACCTCGGCCTTCTCAAGTCTCTTTTCTCGGCAATTCTTCTCCTCTTCGGTCTCTCGTGGCGCCTCCTGTCTCTTGGACTCCGGAATATCTGGCTAGAAACTCATGAGAGCCCTATACTGCCAGTCTTCTCCTCTGTGCTTTGACAAATGGCAAGTTCGATCCACAGGAATCTTCAGTTCACGCTTGCCAATACAGGAGATGTGGGCCTCGGATTTACAGTAACGATCGCATCACAAACTCAGGACAGCGAACAATTGGGCAATTTGCAAGTAATTATGTCAAATAAAATGGTCCAGTTGCTTGGCAAAGCTGTCCTTAACTGCCTTGTTTCCTCTCCCAAGAGAGATATCTCTTGCCTTTCCCAACTGGCTAAGCAGTCTCTCATAATCTAGCTTATGACTTGTTATGAAATGAGCTTGACTGAGCGTTAGCCAGAGTGTACTGTGCCAAGTACAGCTTTGGTCATTCACTGCCAATGTCTTTGTTTGTGTAAGTTTTTGGTTCTTATTCACTGATTTGCTGATTAAGACACCGTATCTCAAAGCATCTCTCAAGGTAGGCAACTCCGCCTTCAGGAGCTCTCTCCAGACCCAGATAGTGACTGAGATGCTGTGAGTTTGGTTTCCTCGTCCTGACACAAGCAGCATCGGCAAATATTATCAAAAACTGTTAAATTTAAAGCATCAGAATCTGAAACAGAAAAAAATATTGTTAGTTGGGTTGTTAAAGAATGAAAGTCCAGAAAGCAATGTTCAATACTAAGTAATGCACTAATGCGCTGTACGCTAGATTTTCGATACATTTCACTAAAATTACCTAGCAAAAGGTTGCAAAATATTGAAACTGAAATTATTTTCTGTTTATATACACTAAAATCTACCAAAAAAGTGATGGGCCATTAGTTTTAGCTGATCTTCCCTCCTATGACACACCCTACTATCACATGGCACCACCGACATGATCTTCACTGCCCGCCAGTTACAGGAAAAGTGCTAGGCCTTCGACTCGGTCAACAGGGAAACACTTTGGTGGACCCTCAGCTGTTTTGGCTCCCCATCAAAATTCATCACCATTGTGAGGCAACTCCACGATGCCATGAACAGCAGTGCCCTGCACAGAGGCACCCCGTCTGAGTCATTCCCTATGCAAACAGGCGTACAACAAGGATGTGTAATGGCACCAACTCTCTTTTCCATTTTCTTGCCTGCTTTCCTTACTCGTGCCAGTGCCAATTTGGCTGGCAGGGTGGACATCAAGTACCAGATGAAGGGTCTTTTCAACATAAGACGACTCCAAGCAGGAACAAAGGTTTCAGCAGCTTCCATTCATGAACTTCAGTATACAGATGACATCACCCTTGTCACTCACACTGAACGCAACCTACAGGAGATCCTGAATACCTACGAGTATGCACACTTCAGCCTTGAGGAGCATGTACGTAAGACTCAGATTCTCTTTCAGCCTGCACCTGGGTCAGCCACACCTTCACCATCCATCCAGCTTTACGGTATTACCCTCTCTAATGTTACCCACTTTAGCTATCTTGGCTCCCACCTGTCCATCACTGCAGACATCGATGAAGAGATTCAACATTGGATCTAATGCACATCTAAGCCTTTGGAGCTGAAATTATCTACAAAGTTGCGCGTATATCGAGCAGTGATTCTCCCAAACCTGCTATATGGCAGCGAGATACGGGTCACATACAGGAGGCATCTCAATGCATTTGGAAACTTTCACCAACATAGTCTACGTTCCATCCTCCGAGTTCTCTGGGAAGACAAGAGAATGAATGCCAGTATTCTTGGTGACACCAACTGTAGGAGCATCAAGGCTACCATTATCCATGAACAACTACGCTGGACTGGCGATGTTACCTGCATGGATGACAGTAGACTGCCAGAGCAGTTACTTTACAGTCACCTAATGAATAGTAAACGTAACTCTGGCGGGCAACTGAAAAGATAAAAGGATAGTCTTAAAACAAACCTGAAAATGTGCTAAATCGACCCCCTCACCTGGGAGACAATTACTCCACTACCTTAATGCTTGGAGGAGCACCACACAGGAAGGTGTCAATACATTCTAGTTAGCCCGACTGCATACCGAGGCAGACAAGCGCTAACGCCAGAACAACGCTGCCACCACCCCTCCTGCAATAGATGTAGCCCCCTACATGTGCAACATATGTGATCGACCCTGCCGGTCCAGCATCGGTCTCTTTAGTCACCTCAAAACTCACCAACCTTGGTGACATCCCTAATAACTCTTATGATTGTATCATAGCTGCATGATCGTCATACTAGATTCCGAGTGACAGGAAAGTATCAGTGAGTATGATTATTTAACCCTTGAGTATGATGAGTTAACCTTTGTGTATGATGAGTTAACCTTTGTGTATGATGAGTTAACCCTTGAGTATGATGAGTTAACCTTTGTGTATGATAAATTAATCCTGTAGTTTGATGAATTAACCAATGAGTATGATGAGTTTACTCCTGATTATGATGACTTAACCCTTGTGTATGAGGAGTTAGCCCTTGAGTATTCTCAGTTAACCCTTGAGTATGATGATTTTCCCCTTAAATATGATGAGTTAGCCCTTGTGTATAATGATAATGTTTCATGTTAAGTTTTTACGGGATTTCGAATGCTATGAGTTGGGTTCATACAAGCTGTTGTATGGCGGTGTTTGAGC
The DNA here is from genome assembly GCA_958450375.1 of Homarus gammarus. Taxonomy (NCBI): domain Eukaryota; kingdom Metazoa; phylum Arthropoda; class Malacostraca; order Decapoda; family Nephropidae; genus Homarus; species Homarus gammarus. Next base: position 1,445,300 of record CAUDMG010002530.1, read on the forward strand.
CACAGCAGTCAGTAATGCCTCAGCCTGCAGCCAGACAGCAGCTTTTTTGGGCGTCTCTCTGTTAATAAACCTTTTATGGTAGGTCCGGTATTTGCTTGTCTACCTAAAGTACTCCAAGTTATTACACTGGCGACGTGGCTGCCCCTTCAACATGGCGATGATTGGGAAGATCGAAGAATTTAATCAAGACACGGAGGTGTGGACGCTGTATGTGGAATGGTTGGACCATTTTTATGTGGCCAACGGTGTCGAGGAGGAGAAGAAGAAGTCAACATTATTAGCCGTGTGTGGGGCAAGAACCTAAGAGATGATACGGTGGCCGTGCATTCCGGAAAAACCAAGTGATAAATCCTACACTCAACTCAAGACATTGTTGTCGACTCACATGTGTCCGAAGCCGTCAATGATAATGAAACGGTTCAAGTTAAACTCTCGGTTCAAGCACCCCGGCGAGTCGGTGTCGATCTTTATTACCGATCTCCGGAAGTTGGTAGAGCACTGCAAGTTCGGTAATTAGCTCGCTGATATGTTATGAGATTGCTTGGTGTGCAGCATGGACGATAGGAAGATACAAGGAAGGTTGTTGGCGAACGGAAATTTGGATTTCACGAAAGCAGAGGTGACGGCGCTAGCGATGGAGGAAGCAGGAAAGGGACACGCAAGACTTGCATGAGGTGTGAGGAGGAATAGCGGGGCCGCCACTTAAACACGGTTCAGGAGTGGCTGTGAGGCAAGATGGACGTGTGTAGGCAACGGAAGGTGCCTCGTTCCGGGTCGAAGTGCTACAGATGCAGGGGTCAGCTACAGTAGCTCTGGACTGCCGTTTCCTCCAGGCTACTTGCTATGTGTGAAAAAAGGTGGGTCATCTCGCAAGAATATGTCGAAGGAGGGAAGGCAGAGAGGGTAGAACTCGCAGAATTCAGGAGGGAGAGAGTGAGGAACACACAGAAAATATTGTCAAGGTGGAAGTGGAAGACTATGCCCTGTACACAGTGACAACGACCCTTGAAGCACCTGTGACAGTTCAGCTAAGGCTAAATAAAGTTACGGTGACTATGGAGATAGATACTGGTGAATCAAAATCCATTTTGAGTAAGAAGGATTATGATTGTGTCTGGAACGGAAGGTTGAAAACCTGACCTCCACAAGACTGATGTGTTCCTGCGTACTTATACGGGTCACGCCATTAAAGTACTCGGAAAGGTGGATGTGGACGCAGAATATAAAACCGGGTTACAGACTCTTCCGTTGGTGGCTGTGGATGGAGACGGGCTGAATGTACCCGGACGTGTGTGGCTGCGTTTCATTAAATTAGACTGGGGTGAAGTTTATAGTTTTGGGGATCATTCAGGGCACGAAGGCTGTTATTCACGCGGATAAGGATGCCGAGCCAAAGTTTTTCAAGGCTCGTCCGGTACCCTACGCCCTGAAGGAGAGGATCGAGGCTGAATTGGAGCGATTAGTAGGTGACGGAGTCATTGAGCCTGTTCAGTATCCCCAGTGGGCAGCTCTCATAGTTCCCATAGTTAAAGGGGATAAATCCATAAGAATTTATGGTGACTATAAAATTAGTCACCAAAGTATCAAAAGTAGATGGATATTCTATTCCCAAGCGGGAAGAATTGGTGCCTCACCTTGCAGGGGGCAAGACTCTCTCATCCTTATTCCCAGGTAGCACTGGATGATGATTCAATGAAATACGTCACCATAAACACTCATAAGGGCTGGTTCCAGTACAACAGATTGCCATGTAGTGTTTCGTCAGCCCCAGGAATTTTTCAGAGAGTAATGGAGAATATGTTGCAACGCATTTCTCATGTTGTTGTGTATTTTAATAACAGGAATGACCGAAGAGGCACACATGAATAATCTTGCAGAAGTTTTAAAGCGAATGGAGATTGCTGGTGTAAGATTGGAAAAGAGTAAGTGTGTTTTTCAGGCATCGGAATTACTTATTTAGGACTTAAAATAAATGCCGAAGGACTGCACCGCTCTGATGAGAAAGATCAGGCTATTCTGGATGCATCCATTCCTTACAATGTCACTGAAATGAAATCTTATTTAGGACTCATAAATTTTTATGGAAAATATATTTAAAAATTTCTACAGTGTTGTCGGCATTATACAGGCTCTTACAGAAGGATGTCAAGTGGCAATGTGGCCCAAGTCAGCAGCAAGCTCTGGCGGAATCCAAGCGGTCGATGGCGAGTTCCTGAGTGTTGGTGCACTACGACAGGAGGAAATCCCCGACGCTGTCCCGTGATGCCTCTCCATACGGCCTGGGAGCAGTACTAGCTCATCGAACTGAAGTTGGTAAGGAAAACCAATTGCTTTTGCTTCACTGACCTTACGTACACCTGAGAGGAACTATGCACACATAGAAAAGGAAGGTGTAGCAGTAATTTATTGGGTGAACAAGTTCCATAGCGACTTGTATGGACGCCATTTTTTTTCTGATCACCAACCTCTTAAAAGTTTGTTCAGTAAGAATCTTCCAGTACCCATAATGGCTGCAGGACGTACACAACGACTACACCATAACTTATAACCCGGGAACTCAGATAGTTCATGCCGATGCTCTTAGCCGTTTACCACTTCCAGAGGTTACCAGTGTCACGCCCGTGCCCGGGGACGTAGTGTGTTTGATGGAGCGCCTGGACAATTCACCTGTTACTGTGAGACCTTAAGATGTGGATGGAGAGGGACCCGACACTCTTTAAGGTAAAAGGTTATGTGTTACGCGGCTGGCCTGAGCACATTCTAAACTCTTCTTCAACACTATAACCAAACCCACTAGAATAACTGTCACCTCTGCCACTGTGATATCTGGACTTTATCTGGATTATATCTGGACTAACAACACTCCTAACAATCTTGCAAGTGGAATTATTTATAACAATGTCTCAGATCACTTCCCAGTTTTTGCCATGTATAAAACATCCACAAAACCTGAAAGGTCTAGTAGAGTCTCACTACAATACAGAGACTACTGCGCCGACAACATGCTCCTTTTCTAAAACAACCTAATGAATGCTAACTGGGATCTTGTCTGTGCCTCCGACATCCCTAACGTGAACAGCTGTAACTTCTCTTGCATCTTCAATGCTTGCTTTGATAACTGCTTCCCGCTCAAGACTAAATCAGTGAAAACTGTATCCATTTCCAAACCCTATATCACAAGCGAAATTTAGATAATGATAAAGGAAAAACACAAACTCCAAAGGAAATTTGCAAACAGACCCATAACTTTCGGTGATGCTTACCGAAGTATCAGAAATAGAGTAACTCAAGCAGTTAGAAATGCCAGACATAGCTATTAAACAAATAAGCTCCAGTCGGCATCAGGCGACAGAAAGAAAACCTGGAATGGCATAAATTCTATTCAGAACAGAAACACTCAGCCTTCGGCCCCCCCACTCAGCTTTTATGATAAATGATTCAGTTGTAACGGAACCCTCCCCCATTGCCAACCACTTCAATGAATATTTTATTAATGTTGGCAAAAATCTTGCAGAGAGCATCCCTGATCACCAGGAGGAAGTTTGAGCCTACCTGCAAAACTGACAGCAAAATGAGCTGCTCTTATCCCCTGTCACAGCAAATGAATTACTGGCCATCATAAAACTGTCCAAAGATGCAGCAGCAGGCGAAGACAATATACCAATGAGCATCATTAAGAAAGTGGCCCACTTATTACTACCTGTTCTCCAACACATTTGTAGCTCCTCCTTCACTTGTGGTGTCTTTCCTGATAAACTGAAAATTGCTAAAGTCCACCCGGCATATAAAAAATATGGGGACAAAGGTCTCTTCAAGAACTGCCGCCCCATATCAGTCCTCCCAGCCTTGAGTAAGATACTGGAGAAGCTAGCATGTAATAGAATAAATGCAGTCTGCAATGCAATAACATCTTTACAGACTCCCAGTTTGGATTTAGAGCTAGCAGGTCGACTGAGAGTGCTCTGCTATCCTTTACTAATGGCTTCTTAAATTACTTTGATGACAGTCAGTTCACAGTCGGTATATTCTTGGACCTCTCTAAAGCCTTCGATACTGTCGACCATACCATCCTCCTCTCAAAACTTGAACATTACGGCATTAGGGGCCTGTCCCACAATTGGTTTACCTCATATCTGTCCAACAGGATGCAGTATGTCTGCTATTATAATCACCAATCTCACTCCTCGCCAATCTTGTATGGAATCTCCCAAGGTTCCATTCTCGGTCCAGTACTGTTTTTGTTGTCAATAAACGACTTAGTCCACGCCAGCACACTCATAAAATACAACTTAATTGCAGATGATAGTAATCTCTATGCCTGCATTTCAGACCTCCATTCCTTGATGAGAACTATGAACACTGAATTAACTTAAGTCAGGACCTGGGTAATACATAATAAACTGACCTTAAACTTTGAGAAAACCCACTATGCGATCTTTCATAGAAGGAAAAACTTACCCCCAGACTTGGACCCCTGTACCTTGGTAATGCAGTCCTCAAACGCAAACAAAATACTAAATTCCCCGGAGTTATTGTTGATGAGATACTTAACTGGAGAAACCACATACAAGCCGTTCACAGTAAGGTCAGTAAACAGTACGGTAACATGTATCACACTCGACAGTCACTCATTCTCACAGCAATGAAAGAAAGCTATCATGATATTGTCTACCAACACCTGATACACTGTCACACACTATGTGGGGCCTCTGGCTCTTCAAAAACGCAATCCCTGGTTACTGCACAAAAGAGAGTTGTATGGACAATGACCTACTTGAAAAAAAGCAGATCACACAAACGAGAAATTTACTACATTGAAAATTTTCAAATTCGAAGATATTAACACCTACTGCTGTGCCCTCTTTGTTTACAAATCTATCAATCACTTGCTTGACAATAAATATTTCCAGTTCCGGAATAATGAGAGATACAACTTAAGGCACCCAGAGCTACTAAGACCACCCCCCATGCGCTCCTCTCAGTCCTAGACCTCCATAAAATATCACCCTGTGAAGGTGTGGAACAACTTGCCCCCACCCATCCAAGAAAAGACTACACTCACTTCCTTTAAACCATCTCTTAAAATTTATCTATTGTCTAAGACTCGAAGTATTTATATTTCTTGTAACACCTATTATATTTACAGTACCTCTTTTTATTGTACCATTAAAACCGTTTTATCGGAAATTATCATGTAAATAGATAAGTAATTACCATTGCAATAAGCATATTTGCCAACCAGTCATAATCCTGACCGCTCTGTCCTCTTGTTTAACCTTATTACTGTACAACCCATGTTGTACTGCTCCCCATTCTGCTTATGTTTTTCAATTCCACTGTAATTTATGTATAAAATAAATAAATAAATAAATAAAGACGAAAGCTAAGGTACTCCGTTGTTTCCATTCTCCCGTGTGATTTTATCAAGATATATATATATATATATATATATATATATATATATATATATATATATATATATATATATATATATATATATATATATTTGTGTGTGATATTTATAAAAAAATGACTAACACACACACACACACACACACACACACACACTACTACTACTACAACTACTACTTTGCTGTCACTCGGAATATAGTATGACGATCATCCAACTATGAAACAAAGGGACCAGCAGAAACACCTATGTAAATCTACCATATTTACAGCTATTTATAAATGAAAGGTACAATACATAATATAACTATAATTCCTACCTAATTGGAAAGTGAGCATAAGTGCCACTGAGTCCCCACCTAACATTCCCTAGGACAGGAAGAACCAACCTTTAGCAGCATGGCTCAAACAGATCTCTACTACCCATTGGTGTATGCAAGATGAATGTTATTTAATTTACAAATGTATATGCTTAAATATATTACAAGGCAGGGTTTTAAATGGCAAAAGATCAGAATATTTATGGGAGTGCAATAAGTAATTAAATATGAACTAAAATGCATGGTAAAACAATGAGAACATATAGAAAACAACAATAAAAATATCTGGCAACTGAAGTGGCCATACCCATGACTTGATGAGTTAATGGGGTTGGAGCATGTTAAAGTATATAGGGTTTTAGTAGTGAAACCCAACTGTCCTTTCTGTATAAATTAAGAAAATATATTATATACAGCTCCAAGTGTATATCACCGTAACTTAATTACTGTAGCTATTAGTGTTAAATGAGGACGGAGGCTATATTAAATACCTCTTCTAAAATACGTCCTGCTTGTGTGTGAGGTTGAGTAACAGTGCTCCAGTAGCCGGCTTCTATGTGCTGACCTAACATTCTTAGGGCCGCTCCTTCAAGGAACTTACCCATCACGTGATGTGACCATGTCACCTCATAGCCAGTGGAAAGTTACAGGGGGTGATATGATTATATAAACTCAATGTACTGCTCGGACATTTACATAAAAACTAAGTGGCTAATACAACTGCACCCAATTTCCAGTAGATGATGAAATCGACCATATGGTCCCAAGCACAGCAGGCCATGCAATATGACGCAATAACATAGTAAAAACCCCATAGTCTCAATAGGGAGGAAGCCAAGCTCATAGATAATACAAAAATGGGAATATAATTATGAATATTAAGCACGTTTCTGAGACACCTTCCCTGAAAAAAAATTTTGGCAGAAAGGAAAAGTTAGGTAGGGTCCCCAATAAGCTAGAAATAAACAAACAAATATAAACACACACACACGCGCAAAAAGAACTTTAACCTAACTTAAAACTAAGAAGTTAATTTAACACTAAAATCTACGGAGGAGAGAGAGTGTCCACAAACAGATTTTGATGGCCTTGTATGTGTTTCAGTTCTAAGTGGTAGGGCTGTAGAGCCAGATCCCACTGTAACATTCATGCATTTTTGAATTTGACCTTTTCTATAGAGGCGAGTGGAATGTGAGCGGTGAAAACTGTAATGGGGTAAGTCATGGCGGGTAGATACTCTTTAAACTTTTCAAGGGGTAAGATAATTCCTAATGCCTCTTTTTTTACGGTCACGTATGCCCTTTGATAACACTTAAATTTCTGTGAGAAATAGCAACTAGCGTGTAACACTTTATTTGAGACCGCTTGTAGGAGTACGGCACCAAACCATAATCAATAGCATCAAGAGGGAGAAGAAACAGCTTCCAAATATCTGACACCTGAAGCACAGGTGCTATCCCAGGATGATCTTCAAGTTTTCAAGGGCCTTCTGACTATTGGAGAGCGTTAAGTTAGCTCGGTGCATATGTATAAAGACTACCTATGTTGTATCAGTTATGTAGGTCCATATGTATGAATGTATAATGTATATTCTATGCTTGTGCTGTTACCATTACTTTGTATTGCTATATTATCCAACACCAGGCAAGCTACCGCGCCACCCAACTACGGTAAAGGTAGTAAACCATATCAACATAGGTGGGTCTGGTGGCTCACCTTGGCAGTCTTACCAGTATGTCCATACAGAACACACATCTGTCCCGTGTTCTTGCCTCTCTACTGATACTCCATCCGTAAACTCCAGTAAACTAATTGTCTATTACTCACTAACTCCTATCAACAATCTTCTGTCCAAAGAAAGACCCTTTTTGAGCATAAAAATTCTATCGGAAGAGCAGTGACCTAGAAAAATTCAAACAAAAACTGCGGTAATAGCCAGCCATGCTGAGAAACCGCATCACCCCCTTTTTATCGAAAGGTGCAGGGTAGCCCAAGATGGCCTCCACCTTTGCAGCAACAGTGGGATATCTGACCTTAACCCACCATACGTCCAAGGTAGGTGATATGTGTGGACTGAAATTCACTCTTGGAGCGGTTAACCATCAAGTTGGTGGCAAATAGGGTGGAAAACAACGCTCGAAGTCGTTGTACGTGCTCTTCCCAGGTATCACTGCAGATGACAAGGTCGTTCAGGTAGACCCGAAAACCAGGCAGGTCGACCGTCAAGTGATTCATCAGGAGCTGGAAGGTCGCAGGAGCATTTCTCATCCAAAGATGCCCTGATATCCCTGTAGAAGTAAGTAGATTGGTAGTAGGCAGCTACCAAACAGGGAGGTACTATCGCCTGGGAAGATATTGGAAGCATAATGTGTTGTCTAATGGTAGACCCTGCTGCCATATGACATCACAAAAATTGTGACCAAGTCCCAGGTTGCTGATCGGTCTTTCTGCCTCATTAACACAAAATTGCAAGGTCTCAAATGTCTCTCTCACTATTGACAACACAACATATATAACCTTTCTCACTCTTGATCTGGTCTATTCTATCTATTATTTTATTTTCCTACGATATCAGTTGACAAAAATATTAAAGCGGGACCTTCTCGGATGGGTCCCACCGGTCGAGAAAGTTGTGACCCCAGGGCCAACTTGATCATCATCAAACTACTGGCGCCTCAGTTGACGTCACCGCGGTTGTTGGAGGATCAGCTTTTTGTCACACTTCATTTTTCCAGCATCGTGGTCTGAGATCCAATTTTTCTTCTATGGAGCACCATCTATTAATCTCTTCCCCCGACCTCTTACTACTATCTGGACTTCAACTGATCAAAGCAGCTTCATCCAAACCTTTTCAAGTCTACAACCACAGCCATTATACCCAGAGGGTCAGCGTAGATGGTGTTAAATCTGAGTGGGGCCGTGTAACCAGTGGGATTCCCCAGGGGTCAGTACTAGGCCCACTCTTGTTCATAATCTACATAAACGATCTAGATACTGGGATCAGCAGTGACATAAGCAAGTTTGCGGATGACACCAAAATAGGGCGGCAGATTAATTCAGGGCAGGATGGAAATGCACTACAGGAGGATCCAAATAAACTGCAGGGGTGGTCTGAAAAATGGCAAATGAAATTCAACACCAGCAAGTGCAGCGTACTTAATATTGGAAGAACAAATACTGTCAATGTATACAGCCTTAACAACATCAACCTAGAGAAGTCGACTTGTGAAAGAGACCTAGGGGTACTTGTAAGTCCGGACCTACGGCCTAGAAAACAGTGCGTTAATGTTCGAAATAAGACAAACAGAGTATTGGGTTTTATATCTAGAAGTGTAAGTAATAAGAGTGCAGAGGTCTTATTGCAACTATATCTTGCGCTAGTCAGGCCGCACCTCGATTATGCGGTTCAGTTCTGGTGTCCTTATTATAGAATGGATATTAATTCACTAGAATCGGTGCAGCGAAGAATGACGAAAATGATTCCGGGACTTAGAAACCTTCCATATCAGGATAGGTTAAAGAAACTTAACTTGCATTCCCTAGAAAGACGAAGAGTGCGGGGAGATATGATAGAAGTATTTAAGTGGGTGAAAGGAATCAATAAAGGAGATATAGATAAAGTTCTTATAATATCCGAGCAGGATAGGACTCTGAGCAACGGATTTAAGTTGGATAAGTTAGGTTTAGGAGGGAGATAGGAAGGAACTGGTTCACAAATAGGGTGTTGGGCGAGTTGAACAAGCTTAGCAACTTTGTAGTAAGTGATGAAACGCTGAAAAGTTTTAAAAGGAGGCTAGATAGATTCATGGATGATAGAGAGTGGTAGTAACTCTCGACAGGAGCTGCCAAGCACATTGCACAGGCCAACCGGCCTATTGCAGACTCCTTATTTTTTTATGTTCTTATGTTCTTATGTTCTTATGTAACAATTAAAAAAGAATAATAACAAAAATCAATAATATTGTCTTTATCTTGTGTGAATTTGAATATTATTATGACATTATACAAAGTAACGCCATTATTGTTTTACTTTTATTTTTTTACCAGAGAAGAACTGGACAAAATATACCTGACGCTGCCCGTGACCAGGACAATGGGCACTGTGTACCGATCGAGCTTGGGTTATGAGTCACACACTCAGCTTCATCACGTTTATTTGGACCATGACCATCCATAGAAATTTAGAAGACTCCAGACAGTAAGGGGCCCACATGAGGTCAGTTCTGGTGCAGCTGCTGTCTGCTCATCAAAATAAGGTAATTTATTTTAAATGTGATTCCCTTTCCTAATCATTACGCCTCCAGTGTACAGTATGGCCGTGGTTCCTGTCACAACAGTCAGTGATCCGATCTTGATCAAATCTGTCATAGTTCAGTAATGGTTAGTTTTAATTTCCCAGGATGGGAGTACAGCGAGGGGGCAATGCTGTGCTTACCAGGAGTTTCTACGAAAATATGATGAAAATAACTTCAAAATATTTAAGAAAAATTAGCCGGCGGCAGCCGAAAGGGACTAATGGATTACAATTCCCTGAAAAAAGTAGACGTTTTTCATCAACTTTCGTGATAAATAGAATAACATTGACTGTAACAGACGACGACAAAATATTACATCACCAAGAAGAAGAGACTCTGAGGTTCATCTTAATATGAATCCAAGTAGACTACAGGGACAGTGTTGAGGGACCATCCATACCACAGGACCTAAGGGCAACACCCTTACTACAAGGCCTAAGGGCACCATTCTTACCACAGGACCTAAGGGCAACACCCTTACTACAAGGCCTAAGGGCACCACTCTTACCACAGGACCTAAGGGCAACACCCTTACTACAAGGTCTAAGGGCACCATTCTTACCACAGGACCTAAGGGCACCACCCTTACTACAAGGCCTAAGGACCTTAGGGCACCACACCCCTCACGCCCACAAGTACTGTATACTCATGAGGGTGTGATGTATATTTAGGCTATTCAAATGATGCTGTTGTGCCTATAAAAAAAATAAGATCAATGAAGCTTCCAATTACCCAAACAAGGATAGCCGCCACCTCTCCCTTTGCCATCAAGAAAATTAACCTATGTACTTCATTATAATCAAATATCAAATAGACCAAAACAAATACTATCATCATTACAATGATCTTTGGAGGTGTAAACGTCCACACAATGTGTAAATCGTCTATCTTAGGCGATGATCAGCATTATTTCATCTGCTGGTATACAACAGAGCCGAGGACAGAAGCAGTTTACATCACATAGTGTCCGTCTTTCCTAGGGACGTGACGCACCTTGGCCAGTGTGTCCTAGGAGTATTTCTGCTTCCCATACAGGCTGATCCACCAGGCTCCTGAAGGGATTGCCTCCCCTTTTTGAGTATTACTTCAACCACTGTCTGTCAACTCTCCACTTACGTTAACTGATAAAGACTTAGGATATGCAAGTAAAAATAATTCGTAAATTTGATGTAGGTAAATTATTTAATTTGAACAAATATATTGTTAAAAATACCTGTTATTTGTTCACATCCTCGACTGAACAACGAAATGTAACACGAGTCTCTGTACAATTAAAATTTTTTTGTAGGTATAATGATCCATAAGAAGTTGTAGTGAGTAAGTCCCGCCCGGCGATTATCATGGTAGACAGCACAATGTATTTCAGCAATAAGTGTCATAAGGGACACGTCACTAGTGAATAATGTAGAAAATTCTTACAATGAAGAATTTTTCGGAAAAAAAGTAGTTCAAATTACTGGATAAAAATGAAAATATTGTGACATATTACTAATCAATCAATTAATCAAAGCTTCATCATATCCGAGGGTTGGCGACCACAGTCCTCCACTCTAAATGTTCTTTGACTATTTTTACCAATACTCCAAGGTTTTGTATCTCTCTGGGGACCCAGTTTTTAATTCCATCCTAGTCTCTGCCTTCCCCTGTCCATCAATATTTATGTTATTATCCCCTCTTCTCTAATTATATGACTGAAGTATCTCGTTTTTCTTTTTCTGTATATTTCGAGTATCTCTTGAAGATTTTGCTAATCTTAGTACTTCTACATTTGTTTTCCTGTTAGTGTAGCTTATTCCTGACATTCGCCCATATAAAGCCTTTTCAACAGCCTTTTTCTCAAATTTAAGTTAATGTCCCTTTTCATTAAATATTTTAGATTATTAAATGGTGTTTTTTCTTGCCCTATTCTTGTTTTGATTTCTTCCGTACATCTACCATCACAGCTAATGTTACTTCCCAGATACACAAAATTTTCCTTTTCTTTGATTTCCCTCATGCCTACCATTGTTTTTTCTTTTCCAATTTGGAAACAACCATTAGTTTCGTCTTTACAGCATTAACTCTTAAATCACATTTTTCTCCTTATTCCACTAATCTGCTAACCAGTTTTTGTAATGCCTCTTCACTATCCGTGATAAGAACAGTATTATCTGCATAGCATATATTTGATATTAGTAAGCATTAAATTTTATTCCTTCATTATCACTTATAACTTTTCTAATCAAGAATTATGAATATATTTCATAAGCTGTTGGAGACAGAACGCAGCCTTGTCTTACTCCATGTCAACTGTGAACCAATTAGTAACTTCATTATTTACTAACACTTCAGCTTCCTGTTGCCATTAAAAATTCTTTGAAATATTTTTATCTCTTCCAATGACGCCTATTTTGTCCAAGATATCTAAAGTTTATTGTGCTTTCAAAATCAACAAAGCATATGTACAATTTCTTTGGACCTCTTAAGGCCTTTCACTCAAAAATTTTCAAAACAAATATAGCTTCTCTAGTTCATTTTCCCTTTCTAAATCTATTTGATCGTCAGATAACACACTTTCCATTCAAAATTTTATTCTATTTATGACTATGTTTAATAAAAGTGGGTCACTCTAGGGCTCCTCACTTTTTAGGTAATAATACAAATATTTTTCCCCCTTTTTGTAAACCACTGGGAAGGTCTCCTTTGAAGGGTATCGAATTATAGATTTTAGTCAAAGATTTTATCCCATTCTTGTCCATTTGTTTCATAAATTCTGCTGGAAGCTGATCAACTCCACAAGCCTTATCATTTTTCATTTTACTCACAGCTGCCTCAATTTCTGTTTCCAGAATTGATATTTCGATCTTTATTTCCTTTTCGTTTCTTATCTGTACTCCATCCTTGTCATTGCATATTTCTTCTATGTACTCTGCTCATCTTCTTTTTAAATCTTCTGCCTCAAACAGGATCTTATTGTCTTTGCTTTTAATAGAGTGTTACCGCATATATTTCCTTTTTCTGGTTCATATTCTCATTTTTTTCGTCGATGCGTTTTCTTTAAAATCCAATTGCTATTAACTTACTTTTAGCCTCGATCCTCCCATGTCCTATAAGTATTTTCCCCAGTCTCTAAAATTACTTTTTTGTCATTATTAGATTGTTGCCCTGGTCCTGCTCATCAAAGACACCCTCTGTTTTGAGTTTTCCTAAATTCGAATTTATTTTGTCCAAATTTTTTCTCTTTAATCTTTTAAGTTTTAGCCTCATTAAACTCATTAATAGGACGTGATTTGACCCACAATTTGCCCCTGGATAGGTTTTGGTTCGGTTTACTAAATTTTTCCTGAATTAAAATGTAATCTATATGATTCCTGACTATGTTGTTTACATTGTCCTGGGGTGAGACCCATGTATTATCGTGTTGTTCAAACCATGTAATTGCAATCATCATCTTGTTTCCCTTACAAGAGTCAATTAATATTTATCATCTCTCATTCAATTATCTAACTCATGTGGCCCTTCTTCCGGTGCTACTTTCCTTCATCCCAACTTTTTTGTGAAAAACGCTCATTATAATCGGATGTAAATTAAACTTTACGGTATCTTCAACTTTCCTTAAACCTTCATGAAATATTCTAAGAATTCATCCTCACTTTCATTTATTGCTAATAAGATGTTCTTAATTCTTCACAGAGTCTTTATGTGGAAAATATAAAGAAATAGCAGAGTAGATGTGATTCACACATAAGAGTAAATATTGAGAAGCTCATTCCTTCAGGTATACAAGTTAACCATGTCTTGCCAGGAATAGCTGCACTACTTAACAGTGATGAGGAATAAAATTCCCCTTTGATGAATATGAATGGGTACGGGGACCGAGCTGGCAGAACGCTCGTCTATTATCTTAAAGGTAATTGATTCATGTCTAGGGCATCCACAGTTCAGCCGGCTGTAAATAGTTGGAATGGGAAGATTAACTGAACACAAGGCCCGCCACAGTGACTTGGGGTGCTGTATACACATCTTCCCATCATGCTGTCAGGCCTTTAGAACATCCTTCCATAATACTCCTCATATTTTCCTTTATTACCAGCTCAAGTTTATTTAATTCTGCAGTCTAATGACTCGAATGTCTTTTGTTAAAATAAGGATTCAGTAAATCTTTTTCTTGTACCTTTTCCTGTTTTATTGTCAAAATACATATAAATATATGACACTTCACATAAAACACAGAGATATTAGTGGAATGATTAGGGTGAAACTCAGGCCCTAAATATCCAGTGCATGAAAAATGATAGATGGAGGTGTTGAGCTGAGGGTGAGGCAGATAACGTGGGATTGTGGCCTCTCACTACACTAGCTGGCCACTTGTGGCCTCTCACTACACTGGCTGGTCTCCTGTGGCCTCTCACTACACTGGCTGGTCTCCTTTGACCTCTCACTACATTGGTGGTCTCCTGTGGCCTCTCACTACACTAACTGGTCTCCTTTGACCTCTCACTACACTGGCTGGTCTTCTGTGGCCTCTCACTACACTAACTGGTCTCCTTTGACCTCTCACTACACTGGCTGGTCTTCTGTGGCCTCTCACTACACTAACTGGTCTCCTTTGACCTCTCACTACATTGGTGGTCTCCTTTGACTTCTCACTACACTAACTTGTCTCTTTTGACCTCTCACTACACTGGCTGGTCTTCTGTGGCCTCTCACTACACTAACTGGTCTCCTTTGACTTCTCACTACACTGGCTGGTCTTCTGTGGCCTCTCACTACACTAACTGGTCTCTTTTGACCTCTCACTACACTGGCTGGTCTTCTGTGGCCTCTCACTACACTAACTGGTCTCCTTTGACCCCTCACTACGTTGGCTGGTCTACTGTGGTCTCTCACTACACTATCTGGTCTCCTATGACTTCTCACTACACTAACTGGTCTCCTTTGTCCTCTCACTACACTGTCTGGTCTCCTGTGGCCTCTCACTACACTGGCTGGTCTCCTGTGGCCTCTCACTACACTATCTGATCTCCTATGACTTCTCACTACACTGGCTGGTCTCCTTTGACCTCTCACAACACTGGCTCGTCTCCTGTCTCCTCTCACAACACTGGCTGGTCTACTGTGGCCTCTCACTACACTGGCTGGTCTCCTTTGACCTCTCACAACACTGGCTCGTCTCCTGTCTCCTCTCACAACACTGGCTGGTCTACTGTGGCCTCTCACTACACTGGCTGGTCTCCTGTGGCCTCTTACTACACTGGCTGGTCTCCTGTGGCCTCTAACTACACTGGGTGGACTCCTTTGGCCTCTCACTGCACTAACTGGTCTTCTGTGGCCTCTCACTACAATAGCTGGCCTCCTGTAACATCACTATTTTTTTAAAGCCTTTTGTGTCCCATTGCACCAGCAGTTTTCATCTTACCTCACCTCATGCAGTTATTATCCACCTAAATAACCTATATATATACATATATGTATATGTATATATATATATATATATATATATATATATATATATATATATATATATGTATATATATATATATATATATATATATATATATATGTATATATATATATATATATATATATATATATATATATATATATATATATATATATGTATATATATATAAAGAGAGAGAGCAACATAGCTGTGTCTCAGGTGCGAGACACATAGTACATGGTAACTTGGAACAGTAAATTATACATGTGGAATAAATAATTAATTATATTATAAAGTTCGTCAGATCATTACTACAATTCTGATGGATATTTTTTACACATATACTATATACATTATTTATTTGCTTAAGCATTCATATATATATATATATATATATATATATATATATATATATATATATATATATATATATATATATATATATATATATATATATATATATAAGGAACAGAGGGCAGTAGTGTTTGTATAATGTACACAAACAACAACATCACAAGCGCGCCGAGTCTGACTGGCCGACTTTACCAGCGGAACTGGTGTACCTCATCGGGTCAAAGTACCGCGACTTTTTCAATGGTACGACTAGATAAGTGAATTTACTGTTCCAGTGAAGTAGCTCGAGTAGTCGATCGACTGGGACGGTGGATTAACTGGACCATTGAACCAGCTCGGCCAGTGGATCGACTGGACCATTGGATCGACTGGAATAGATGACCACTTCTAAATTTGATCCTTCAACACAATTATAACATTTATTAGAGCATGCACTATACAATTGACTTAAAGTAGACAACACAAAGTAGCGGACGAACGTTGCCAAGGTGTCCCAGCCAGTGAACGACAGATACACATTCCTTTCACCTCTCTCATTGAGACAAGACGAGGAGGAGAGACAGCTGTGTTCTTTAATATCACCAGATGATATTTAATGTTATGTGTGACTGAATTTCAAAAGACACACGAGTAATAATGCACTGTACAATAGCGATATGTCATGCTTGAATGACCCTTCATATATATGCTGCCAACCACTACCAACTTCCATGCAGGAACAAGCAACCATACAAGTTCAGCTTGATATACAGGAACGACCTGCCACAATGAGGACACCTTCCTGCTTTACATAATATAAGTATGTCAAAACAGCCAAGATCTAAGTGACATATTTCTTAGTTTGTCGAGAGCCGAAGGTTATGGAGTGATCAGTAATGAAACATACACATCGGTGACGCTGAAGGACTACAATGTCATGTCTTCGTTTTCAACATATTCGGATGATTCTACAACTCCTTACATAACCCATTACAACAAAACACTGAACAGTTTTACCGTTAATGATGAATCAAGACTTAATTTATAAAGAGAACTATCTGTCTACACCACAAGAACATCTTCTCCGCCCTTACACCATGGTCACTGACGACAGCTGTATCCCAAAATGGTGAAGTAAACACAACTGGTTACTTGTCTTGTCTGGCTGGAACAAGGTGGCAGCAACTTACAGAGCATATAGTAGGTACTGTAGGTGTAACCCAGGAATTTACAGAGCATATGGTGTTCCCTTTGTGTACCTTCGAGCAATTTACAGAGCATATGGTACACCCTCTGAATATGCCCCCACATGGTACAGGTTACGGGCATACCTCGAGCAATTTACTGTGGCATTAGGTATTTCTCCTTCACTATAAGCTTTATCCATGTTTCACATCAACACACTAAATAAAGTCCATTTTTTCCTATCTTTCATTATAAAACTATACGGCGAATGTCAGTTATTTATATAAGTGTTTTATGTGAAATAATAAGAATAGGACACTTTATTTTATTATTATTATTATTATTATTATTATTATTATTATTATTATTATTATTATTGTTATTAGAAGTAGTTATTGGTTGTTTTAATTATTATTACTTCATTGTAGTTTATATCAAGAGAGCCTGAATCTACAAGCCATAACGGCACATTACAATTGCATTTAGTAGAACCCTTCATAGGTTACAACTTAACACAATTTATACGCCTGGGGTAAAGCAGCACTGCGATGGTCACGGACTTGTTAAATTTGTACACTTATCTCTCCTCAGGTTGAACGTCAGGGGGCCTTATGAGACAGGACGATGCTATGATATACTTCCAATAAAGATTTTTTGTATACGTTATTTACTACAGTGTATAACTGTTCATATTGAACCATGCACCTCACTATTTTGGATCGATACCTTTCCAAGTCCGATCAACGAGTTGCCGGGTTAAACTATCAGCATAAGCAGTTTATGATGACTCTTCCGGTGTTGGACTTATGGTTACCCCTTAACCTCAACCTGAATATAGAAATAAATTTGTTTCGGAGATAAATTATGTGACTCTCAGGCTTCTTCTGTTTGCGAGAAGAATTTTGTGTGTGGGGCCCGGGCTAGCTGGTGAGGCCGGCGGGAATGTGAGGACCCGTGTGGACACTACCGCCATTGCTGGTAAAACAGGAAAACACAGGGTGTCCATAACTGATTACCCTAAAAACAGTATGCTCTCATCCTTTAATAAGGGTAATCATTTATGGTCACCCTGTATTTGTCCCGGCCATTTTTTTTAGACTTGTTCAATTTTATCTAACACTCTTACTGTTATATTTTCTTTATCTTTATTGTATCAGTTTGTCTTATACTTACTCTTCTATTTCTTAAGCACTCTCTCCTTCACTTCTTCAATCCTTCTTTACATTATTGTTTTTTTCATCACTTTTACCCTTTTATAATCCTACTATATTTTTTCTCTCTCTTAGACACACAAATTTATAGAATCTTTGTGACAATGAAATCACTTTACGCATTTTTTTCTCTCTATCTGCTTGTCATTCTCAAGACTCCCACAAGTTCGTCTTCTTTGTCATCGTAATTGCTTTCAACTCCTTAACTACTCCTTCTTCCTTGCCTCTTTAATGAGTTTTTGGCCCTCGGTTAACAGGCTATCACCAAGTTTCCTTCTCATTCCTGTTGTTACACACAACGCTTGTCAGTTTTAATCACTCTCAGGGCACAATCTTGTTTAGTCTTTGTGTCTCCTCTTTCTTCTTTGTTAAGTAATTAAAGAATCCACTTGTTAGCTGACAGCTGGTACCATTTTTTTCCTTAACCGCAGGAACAATTCGCTATGATTCTTTTACTTATATCATTAAGTCGTGAGTCACCTGAATTGTTTGTGCATCTCGTCGTCCTATTATTTTTTATTTCTTCTTTCTCAAGATTTCTTCAATTGAAAGACCTGTTTCCAATGGTTCGTTGCCTTCAGTCTTTAACTCCATTCTCGTAACAGCTTTGGTTCTTCTCCTTCTCCTTTTCCTTCTTTCTTCTCTCACAGACCACACGGTCCTTACAGGTCTTTCACCCTTCTATTGCCTCAGATAAGTCAAAGGTCTTTGCAGTAGTCAAGCGCTTGCCAGACACAACCAGACACGAGGTACCAGGTATTTACAGTAGCGTTTCTAATATTCATATAAATGTATATGAATCTCTCTTAGCTCTCTAAATATGAGGATTCACAGTGGAATAGGATAAACACTAACACTAAATACCACTTTTGAATTGCACCGTCAATACTTTGGTCAATACATGCTAAGTGGGTCAACTTACTGGTCTCAAGATACGCGCGTGTGTGTGTGTGTGTGTGTGTCTGTCTGTGTTGGTGTGTGTGTGTGTGTGTGTGTGTCTTTCTGTGTTGGTGTGTGTGTGTGTTTGTTTAATAGAAATAATGGGAAACTAAAATTAAATTGAAATAAAATAAATATTGAAAATATTGCCAACGATCAGTTAACTAATTGCTAAGTAATAGTACGAAAACAAGTTTAGAATATTAATATTCTCACACACACATACACACACACACACACACACACACACACATACACACACACACACACACACACACGACGACAAAATAATTTCGTATATAAAATTCATAATCAGTGAAAATTTAATTTTTAATCATGAATTTTGCCTCCCAAAAGTATTTTTTTTTCAGATGAAAACATTTAAAACACAAACCTCTGTAGCCGTTTGTCCGTATCCCTCTGTGGCTGTTGTATGTGAACCTCTGGAGCTGTTTGTCTGTGAACCTCTGTAGTAGTTCGTCTGTGAACCTCAACAACTGCGGCAACAATTTAATTCTCGCCTGAATACGTTCATTCACTCAACTCAGTAGTTCATCTACACTTGGGTGAAAAAGATCAACCTCATCCAAACTGAAGGATGATTCATGGAAAAACTTGACGGAAGTTCTCGATAAAAAAAGGAATTCGCCACATTTTGATACTTTTGTAACCTAGAGGCAGATTGAGGATAACTTTATCTTAGGCAGGTTGATGATGACCTAAGCTGAGAAAGACTGAACATGTTGTAGGTATGGGCTTCGGTTCAGATCTTCAGGACGAAAACAGCGCAAGATGACCTAGGCAAATAATGGACTAGAACTACGCTTGGGTAGCATTGAGCTTGAAAGAGATAACTTTGTTAAAACTGGCCTACGGTGCTCTTAATGCAGCACTGGAGTAGGCTATCCGACGATTGGCTAACGTAGGCAGACGTGAGCTATGTCAAGGTTTTCCCTATTGAAGATTGTCCTGGTGGATAAAACAACCCAGAACTTGTTTCCCGTGGGAGAAGTTGATTTAGGCGCAGCTGCCACTAGTTAAGGTCAGTGCGGGTCAGTAGAGGGCGTGGTGGAGGCGGGGTGGAGGCTGGTGTGTGGGAAGGAAGGCCAGAAGGCAGGTGAGGCAGGCAGCCAACAGAAGCGCCGCCGGGCAGGGACAGGCAGCTACCCCTCCACCACCCACCTGGTTCCTGCCGTGCTGCATGGCCGCCGGCTTCTTGCCTGAGTGAGAAAAATGCAAGAAACTCATTAATAAGAGAATTAACAGAATATAATGTTTAGCAGTGTACTGTGAGTAAGGAAACATTTATTATCTTTCAAGACCTTTAAATTAATTTATTAAAGAGTAATCGAATCTTGTGCTGTTGCGTCTTGTGTAGGTTGTTGTTTTTATAAAGTTATTACAAGGTTTCAACAGGGAGACTCTTTAAGCGAGCAACAAGGTTACTAATACACTACTCCAACAATCATTAAAAATTATGAGAGATAGATCTCTGTATATGAGATGTTTGCATATATCTTAACTTGGGTTAAGTAAAAGGGTTAATATAATTTTGATTTCACTTACTATTACCAAGGCAACTTTCTGAATTCTCCACTTGTCAGTACACAGTAGGTACAGCGTGTAACAGTACACAGTAGGTACAGCATGAAACAGTACACAGTAGGTACAGCATGAGACAGTACACAGTAGGTACAGCATGAGACAGTACACAGTAGTACAGCATGAGACAGTACACAGTAGGTACAGCGTGTAACAGTAGACAGTAGGTACAGCGTGTAACAGTACACAGTAGGTACAGCGTGTAACAGTAGACAGTAGGTACAGCGTGTAACAGTATACAGTAGGTACAGCGTGTAACAGTAGACAGTAGGTACAGCGTGTAACAGTATACAGTAGGTACAGCGTGTAACAGTATACAGTAGGTACAGCGTGTAACAGTATACAGTAGGTACAGCGTGTGACAGAGCACAGTAGGTACAGCGTGTAACAGTATACAGTAGGTACAGCGTGTAACAGTATACAGTAGGTACAGCGTGTGACAGTGCACAGTAGGTACAGCGTGTAACAGTATACAGTAGGTACAGCGTGTAACAGTATACAGTAGGTACAGCGTGTAACAGTATACAGTAGGTACAGCGTGTGACAGAGCACAGTAGGTACAGCGTGTAACAGTATACAGTAGGTACAGCGCGTAAGAGTACACAGTAGGTACAGCGTGTGACAGAGCACAGTAGGTAGTGACTTAATACTGTATATTCTGGCTATTTAGAATTAATAACAAAACGTAATTTGTTCCTTCGGGTTAATATAAGTGTTCAGTGACATGAAAATTACTTGGTACAATGACACACTAAACGTTGGCGGTTTTATGTATTACGAAGATTCAACAACAAAGATTTTTAACCCTTTGGCTCTTGGAAGTTTCCTTACGCTGAAAAAATCATCTAGCAGTAACCAGAATAAAAATTCTAAAACGCGACAATCGACTGGAAAGATAAGAGCGTAGCAAGGTTAATAATAACACTAGTCCATCACCTATTGAAAGCAAATAATAACTTCTCATAGTCTACAAAAATGCAGCCATTATTGTTTCAAGAACTCTGTGATGAAATGACTTTCGGGGCTCAAAAATATTACAAGCTAATATAGACAAGATTCATAAGAAGTTCCTTCGGTGGAGCAAGAGAGGGTGACTCGGTAAATCTCCTAGTGAAGAAGTTTGAGGTGAACTTCGGTAACTAAGAGCACCGCCTCAACACCAGCCTTCACCGAAACAGGGATAAACCTAGACTAACGTGAGTTACCTGTCGAATACCAAATTGCAGGTTACAAATTATTCCATACTGATAGGCAGATTAGGAAAGGAAGTGGAGTAGCAATCTATGTTAGGGATAATCTGAAGTGTGAAATAAATAAGGAAATAAAAGCAGAGCGGAATACAGAAACAATTTGGATAGAATTAATCGATGGCAGGGAAAAATTAATCACAGAAGTAATATATAGACCTCCTAATCTTGATAGATTTATTGAGCGACTTATTTGAGATGAAATGCGCAGGGCTTCCATACATAGCAAAGTTAGTATAGTAGGCGACTTTAACTTTAGCCAAATAGATTGGATTGACCTTACGGGTAACTCAGAATCAGAGGATTTTCTTGAAACAATCCAGGACTGTTTACTAAGCCAACATATAACCGAACCCACCCGGGGTAATAATATACCCGAATTAGTTCTGTCAAACAAAGAAAACCTCAGTAGTAATGTCGAGGTAGGGAACGAACTTGCTAACAGCAATCACAAAGAAATTAGATTCCAGGTAGAATTTCAGGGCAGCCGCAAGGAAAATTTCAGAAGGGCAAACTTCGAGAGTTTGAAGAGGCAGCTGAGAGAAGGGGTATCACGCTTGGGGGTGAATTACATGACCTCACATGAGGTGACCTCACACATTGTACCCAAAGAGGGCAACCTCACTTTACCTGGAGACCCGACGGTTGAGGATGCCCTAATAACGAGATCTGAGGTTGCCGAGTTCCACAACAATTTAAATAATGAGTTTCTTAATGCACAAAGGCAGAACATACCATACAGAAAACTCAGATCAAACAACAATGACCCTAAATGGATAAATAATTATTTAAAGAATATTATTGGACAAAGGTAGAAGAATAAATCGTGGTGAAGTCTACCTCCGAGATTATTAAAAGGAATTGGCCGGTAGGGTTAATACCGAGATAAGAAAAGCAAAGAGGAATAATGAACTTAAGGTATCAAGAGAGGCGAAGTAAAACCCCAAGGGATTCTATCAAATGTATCAAGCTAAAACACGAGAAAATTTTGGCCCAATACAGTCAGATACCGGCGAGTTAACTGATAACGTCGGAGAAATGAGCAATAATCTGAATAAAAAATTTTCAACAGTTTTCACCACCAAAAATTTAAACATGATACCCGAGGCACCAACTCTATACAGAGATAGTGAGGAAAATAAATTAAGCGAGATAATAGTGACTAGTAACGATGTTAGTAAAGAAATAGACAAACTAAAGCCAAATAAGTCACCAGGTCCCGATGAGATATTTGGCAGAGTATTAAAGGAATGTAAGGAACAGCTTAGTATGCCCTTAACAAAGTTGTTTAACATGTCCTTAAAAACGGGTGTAGTACCAGAATTCTGGAGGATATCGCTATACCGATTTTCAAGAAGGGAGATAGATCACTATCCTCTAACTACCGACCAATCAGTCTAACATCAATTGTAGGCAAATTACTGGAATCAATCATTTCAAACTCTATTCGAAATCTCCTGGAGAAGCACGAGTTCATGTCTAACTAATCTATTAATATTCTTTTCATCTGTTTTCGAATCAGTGGACAAGGGGCACAATTATGATGTGGCATATCTCGACTTTAGCAAAGCCTTCGACAGAGTCCCCCCCACGAATGACTAATAAGAAAAGTGGAGGCTCATGGCATTAAAGGAGATATTCTAAAATGGATTAGGGCGTGGTGACAGGACAGGAAACAGTGATTGAGCATTAACGGCACTAAATCCCATTGGAGCAATGTCACTAGTGGAGTTCCCCAAGGCTCAGTACTTGGACCATTATTATTTATTATATACATAAAAGACAGATATCGGCGTAGACAGCAACATAAAGTATATTTGCTGATGACACTAAAATAGGGAGTGTAATTAAATCTGACGAGGACTCCGCAAAACTACAGGAAGCTCTAAACAAATTTTTCGAATGGTCTGAAAGATGGGAGATGAAATTCAATGTGGACATATGTAAAGTACTCAGTATAGGAGATGTAAAAAGGGAAACCAGATACCAGATGAACAACGATGCCATAGAGAAATCCGACTTCGAGAGAGATTTAGGAGTAATGATAAGCAGGAATCTTAAGCCAAGTAAACAATGTGTTTTTGCTCGTAATAAGGCTAATAAAGTACTTGGGTTCATACAAAGGAGTGTTAGTTACAAGACTAGCAATGTCGTCTTAAAACTATACCTTGCGCTTGTGAGACCTCACCTGGATTACGTAGTTCAATTCTGGTCACCGTATTACAGAATGGACATAGAATCCTTGGAAAGAATTCAGAGGAGACTGACAATCCCGGGCAATAGGAACCTTGAGTACAGAGACAGGTTAAAGCATCTTAATTTGCACTCCCTCGATAGACGTTGAGTGAGGGGCGATATGGAAGTCAGGGCTGAACAAATGGTACATTACCAAGGAACAGTAAGTACGACCCTCTGGTTGACAAGGTTGACCTTCTGGAAGCCAATCCACAGTACGCCCACGTTCGGTTCCCTGATGTACGTCAGTCTACCGTCACTCCGAGATCTGGCCCCTGTTGGACAAGCTGTTACAGATACTGTCGATCCCGAACCTGAACCGACTGAGTTACCTCAGGCATCTACCTCGGTGCCCCTTGAACCTACACCCGGCACTCCAGTGACTGAATCTCCTGTCACGGACGACCTTTCAAATGATGCTCGTCTGCATTAAGCTGTTTTAACAGATTCACCCTCGCCCCCTCGTCGATCGGGTCGTGTACGTAGGAAAGCCTGATTCTTACGGTTGTCCTGATGTCTAATTCAGCAAGATGGATAGAATAAGTTAAGTTATGCTACACTTGTACACTTGAACCCATGTCTTCTATCTTGTTATCTGATTATGTACACTTGCACCAAAAAGTATCGGTGCAGGGTGTGATCGACGACTTCCGAAATGATACGTATACACTGTGATATGTCGGGAAGGTTGGTAAGTGTATCCTCATAATCCCCCCCCCCCTCCACTAGGTGTTGCCATATGGCTGACAATCAGTGTGTTTGTTTCCTCTTTTCGGATTGTTGCTTTGTGTCGACTGAATGATGAGCGAGGTGAACGTGGGTATAAAACAGAGGCAATATAAAGTAGTAGAGATTTACACATGCCAGACGACATGGAAACCTCAGAGGGAACACGAGGAGCTATTATTGCCCTTCATAACGAAGGGTTCGGCGTCACAGATTATCCAGCGGGTTGGTGTCCACAGGAACACACGCTGCACGATGGATTCTGCGATACCTCGAAACTGGTGCTACCGGCGACAGGGCTCGGAGCGGGTCCACGCTGCACCACCCCTCTGGACGACCAGGTTGTGGTTTATTTTGTAGCATAAATTAATGTGGCAATATTCACAAGTATCACAAATAATTTTGTTAACAGGGCGCTCCTCATATTTCATACTTTCTATTTATCACTTCCCGACCTTATTTGTAATGGTTTGTTTCACTTGACCAGGACTGCCAACATACAGCTGGAACAACTCGCCTTTCCCAATACCTATCGTCACTGGTCTCAAATTGTTCACACTTCAGTATGCACAGATACTTTTTGTTGCGAGTGTACATATGTTATGTTTCTTGTCATTGGGTTTTGTTTTTGTTTGGCCTTCTATTATATTAGTAATTTTCATTGTTCCCTTCACTTACTAGAATATTCTCTTGTTCTCTTCCAGATGTCATACTACCCTTGACCGGTTATATGAACAATAAAGCCTAGAAAAAGGTCGACTCTAGTCTTATTTCACCACAATAAGCAAACATTCATTAAACTTTATTTAACCTAACCTAAAAACATACCTTAACCAAACCTAACCATAGGATACTGAACCTTTGAGAGACACCCTGGATGCTGAGCCCTTCAGAGACACCCAAGGTACTGAACCATTGAAAGACACCCAAGGTACTGAACCTTTGAGAGACACCCAAGGCACAGTACACTTCCTCAGCAACATCACACGACACAACACACTTCCTCAGCAACATCACACGACACAACACACTTCCTCAGTAACATCACACGACACAACACACTTCCTCAGTAACATCACACGACACAACACACTTCCTCAGTAACATCACACGACACAACACACTTCCTCAGCAACATCACATGACACAACTCACTTCCTCAACAACATCACACGACACAGCTCAATTCCCCAGGAACATCACAGGACACAGCACAATTCCTCAGTAACATCACACGACACAACACACTTTCTCAGTAACATCACACGAGACAACACACTTTCTCAGCAACATCACATGACACAACACACTTCCTTAGTACAACAAGTGGACGTGTCTCACTGTCTTCTCTACCAACCTGACGTACTGTACAACAAGAGGAGATGTCGCACTATCTCCTCCACCAATTTGACGTAAAACAAGGGGACTTGTCTCACTGTCTTCTCTACCAACAAGACGTACTGTACAACAAGTGGACGTGTCTCACTGTCTTCTTCACCAATCTGACGTACTGTGCAGCAAGGGACGTGTCTCACTGTTTTTTCTTCCAACCTGACGTACTGTTCAACAAGGGGACGTGTCTCACTGTCTTCTCTACCAACCTGACGTAAAACAAGGGGAGATGTCTCACTGTCTTCTCTGCCAACCTAGCGTACTGTACAAGAATGGGACGTGTCTCACTGTCTTCCCCACCAACCTGACGTACAACAAGGGGACGTGTCTCACTATCTTCTCTGCCAACCTGACGTACAACAAGGCCACGTGTCTTACTGCCTTCTCTACCAACCTGACGTACAACAAGGGGACGTGTCTCACTGTCTTCTCTACCAACCTGACGTACAACAAGGGGACGTGTCTCACTGTCTTCTCTACCAACCTGAAGTTCAACAAGGGGACGTGTCTCCCTCTCTTCTCTACCAAACTAACGTACAACAGATGTGGCTTACATTCTTGTCTACCAACCTGACGTATAATAAAGGCAACGACATATGTGTAAGTTGTTTTGTTAAGAGCCGGACTTGGATAAGTGTCCCTGATTCAATGTCAACACTTCCACTTAAAAAGAAATGCCAACTGGGAGCTTCCTGAGAGACACTTTTATGCTTCAATTCATCACTGAGAGGAAAAATATCTGGAGGTGGGAGGAAGTGCGCGTCACGTGAGTGGCATTCAGCCGACACTAACTCCCCCTACTCCTTCTGGCTCGCTGGCTTCGACAAAGGTCTTTTCTCATTCCTAAGTTGACGTATTTGACTAGCAACGTATGGAGAGTGATTGTGTCAAAGAGAGAGAGAGCGAGAGAGAGAGAGAGAGGGGGGGGGGGGGTTGGTGAAGGGACCTCTTAGGCGTGCTTATGTATAAAGGATAAACGAATTTTCCATGCCGTTGGGAGAGGAATTTTTCTGTTGTGAAGGACATAAACGGATTTACTCTTTGTTGGGACCGGAATGGGTGGGTCGTCCTCTCGGTAAAGTGGGCAAGTGGATTTAGATTCACTGCTGTGTGGGGGAAAGACTCATTGTGTGTGAGATGAGACTCTTGGTGTGTGGGGGTGAAACTCATCATGTATGGACTGAGACTCTTGGTGTGTGGGGTTAGACTCATCGTGTAGTGCGCAACTCTTCTTGTGTTAGGGTTAAAACTCTTGGAGTGTGGGGTGAGACTCTTGAAGTGTGGGGTGATACTATTGCTGAGTGGGGTGAAACTCTTGGTGTTTGGGGTGATACTCTTGGTGAGTGGGGTGAGACTCTTCGTGTGTGGGGTGAGACTCTTGGTGTATGGAGTGAGATTCTTGGTGTGTGGGGTAAGACTTATCGTGTGTGGGATGAGACTCTTGGCGTGTGGGCTGAGGCTCATCATGTTTGGTGAGACTCTTGTTGTGTGGGTTTAGATGCATCGTGTGTGGGGTGAGACTCTTGGTGTGTGGGGAAAGAGTCTTGGTGTTTGTGGAGGGACTCATCGTGTAGGGCGAAACTTTTCGTGTGTGGAGTAAGACTAATCGTGTGTGGGATGAGACTCTCGGTGTGTGGATTAAGACTCATCGTGTATGGGATGAGAGTCTTGGTGTGTTTGATGAGACTCATCGTGTATGGGGTTAGATTGCCAGTGTTTGGGGTGAGATTCTTGGTGTGTGGGTGAGAATCTTGGTGTGTGAGGGCAAGACTCATCATGTGTGGACTGAGACTCTTAGTGTGTGGGGTTAGACTCATCGTGTAATGCGAAACTCTTGCTGTGTGAGGGTAAGATTCAACGTGCGTGGGGTGAGACTCTTGCTGCGTGGGGTAAAACTAATTGTGTAGGGCGTTATTGTTGGTGTGTGGGGTGAGACTCTTGGTGAGTGGGTTAGGACTCTTGGCGTGTTGGGTAGGACTCTTGGTATGTGGAGTGAGACTCTTGGAGTGTGGGGTGAGACTCTTGGTGTGTGGTGTGAAACTAATGGTGTGTGGGGTGAGACTCTTAGTGTGTGGGGTGAGACTCTTGGTATGTGGGGTAAGAGTCTTATTGTGTGCGGTGAGACTCTTAAGGTGTCGGGTGAAACTCTTTTTGATTGAGGTGAGAATCTTGTGTGAGGTGACAATCTTGGGATGTGGGGTAAGAGTTTTAGTGTTCGGGGTAAGACTCTTGGTGTGTGGGGTAAGACCCTTGGTGTGTGGGGTGAGACTCTTGGTGTGTGGGGTAAGACCCTTGGTGAGTGGGGTGAGACTCTTGGTGTGTGGCGTGAATCTTTTGGTGTGTGGGGTGAGAGTCTTGGTGTGTGGCGTGAGAGTTTTGGTTAGTGGTGTGAGACTCTTGGTGTATGGGCTGGCACTCCTGGTATGTGGGGTGACACTCTTGGTATGTGAGGGCGAAACTCTTGGTGTGGTGTGAGATTCGTGATTAGTAGGGTGAGACTCTTTATGTGTGGGCTGAGACTTTTGGTGAGTGGAATGAGATTCTTGGTGTGTGGGGAAAGTCTTTTGATGGGTGGGGTGAAACTCCTGGCGTGTGAGGAGAGACTCTTGGTTAGTTGGGTAAAACTCTTGGTGTGAGGGGTGAGACTCTTGATATGTGGGGCGAAACTCTTGGTGTGGTGTGAGACCTTTGGTGTTGTGTGAGATTCTTTATGAGTTGGGTGAGACTCTTGGTGTGTGTGGTAAGACTCTTGGTGTGAGAGGTGAGACTCTTGGTGTATGAGGTATAACTGTTGGTGAGTGGGATGAGACTCTTGGTGTGTGAAGTGAAACTCTTGGTGTGTTGAGTGAGACTCTAGGTGTGTGGAGTGAGACTCTTGGTGTGTTGAGTGAGACTCTTGGTGTGTTGATTGAGACTCTTGGTGTGTGGAGTGAGACTCTTGGTGTGTAGCGTGAGACTCTCGATGAGTGGGGTGAGACTCTTGGAATTTGAGCTAAGACTCCTGGTGTGTGGGGTGAACTCTTCGTGTATGGGGCGAATATATGGGTGTGGGTGAGACTCTTGGTGTTGTGTGCGACGCTTGATAAGTAGGGTGAGACTCTTGGTGTGTGGGATGAGACTCCTGGTGTGTGGGATGAGACTCCTGGTGTGTGGGATGAGACTCCTGGTGTGTGGGGTGAGACTGTTGGTGTGTGAGGTGAGACACTTTGTGTGTGTGGGCGAAACTCTTGGTGTGGGGTGAGACTCTTGGTGTGTCGGGTGAAACTCTTGGTGTTTGGGATGATACTCCAGGCGTGTGGGGTGAGACTCTTGGTGTGTGAGGCTGAAACTCTTGGTGTACGGTGAGACTCTTGGTGTGGTGTGAGACTCTTGATGAGTCGGGTGAGACTCTTGGTGTGTGGGGTGAGACTCTTGGTGTGTCGGGTGTGACTCTTGGTGAGTGGGGTAAGGATTTTGGTGTGTGGGGTGAGAGTTTTGGATTGAGGAGTGAGATTATTGGTGTGTGGGGTGAGACTCTTGGTCTGTGGGCTAAAACTACTGGTGTGTGAGGTGAGACTCTTGGTGTGTGGGGCGAAAATCTGGGTGTGGGGTGAGACTCTTGGTGTTGTGTGAGACTCTTTATGAGTAGGGTGAGACTCTTGGTGTATGGGGTAAGACTCTTGGTGTGTGGGATGAGACTCTTGGTGTGTGGGGTGAGACTCTTGGTGTGTGGGTCGTGTAATTCACATCTTCAGGGGTGAGTACAGACGGAACAGATTTACAGTAATAAGATGTCCTTGAGTCTGGGCTGTTTATATTACGTCTTCCTTGCGGTCTGTCTGTCTTGTAACCCCTGAAGATGTGAATTACACGAAAGCGCTTGGGAACTTCATGTTTTCTTCTTTCCTTGTGGCTATTGTAGGTCATGTATATAAGCTGCTGTGCCGAGTAGCAACCCTGTATATAAGCTACTGTGCCGAGTAGCAACCCTGTATATAAGCTACTGTGCCGAGTAGCATTTATATATATCATCACGTGGCAACACTGCACGTTATGTGGCAACATTGCCCCGAGGCTGCCATATGGCAAGGCAGCCTTAGTCTGACTGTGTGAGCCGTGCATGGCACACGCGAGTCACCACTTGTATTTCTCTCATCCATAATAAACGGACTTCAGTGTTACACAGTGTTTCCCTACCTATCACTGCATTCTTCAGGGAACACTAGAACATTGATGGCGCAGTGGCTAGGATCTGTGGACTTACAAAGTGTGTGAACAATGCCGAGACAGTTACGTCTGCCGGTGATGCGCGTCGACTCATAGTGTGTTGTGTTGTGTTGCGCTGTGTTTCGCCGCGATGTGCAGTGTTGGGCCGTCACAGTGCGTTTTAGTGACGGTGGCAGTGTTAATGTCAGTGTATTAGTGTGTCTAGAGCTGCGAGTTGAGCATTGGCCTGTTTTTTGTGGTACCCACGGAGCACCCCGGCGTACACCCTTCTCGTGTGACATCCCGGGAGAACTGACGGTCTCACCCCCACCCCCGGCGGCTCTAGCCACCGGCCTTAAGGCCACCACACTCCGCTCTCTCAGACACACACACACACACGCACGCACGCACTCGCTCACGGACAGAACAGTGGACTATATGCGTATTTCTGCTCTGTTTATGTCATATATATGTGGTTCGAGCTGTTGAGGCGCCACTTTATATACTAAACAGTGCAGTCCAGGCACACACTAAGATGGGAGGTAAGAAGGGACAACGTCAAGATGGGAGACACGACTCCCCACCACCTTCTCCTCCACCGGGCGCAGACTCTCATCCTCCACCTCCAGTGACGGACATTGCCACAATTCTGAGGTGGATGGACGACCGGGACGAGAGACGCAGAGAGATGGAACTTCAGAGGGAGGAGACACGAAGAGAGGAGGAAAAGTTGCGTTTTGAGGCACTATTGGCGACCCTGGCGCTAACCCACCCTCCCTCACTCGCAGGTAACGCCATATAGGCGCCAGTACACTCCCTCCTCCACCACACCAGCGTCCTCCAGGTACTCTTGCTACCCCAACAGCTCCCAAGGCATCTGTTCAACCCCAACCCGCCCTCTCACCAGACGTCACGTTTCAGCTTTTTCGTGAGTGGAGGCGGCGTTGGACAGATTACTCCACGATGGTGGACCTTGTCAGCATGCCTCCAAACAAACAGCTCATCCAACTGCGGATGTGTTTGTCCCTGGAGACCCAGAGAGTTTTGGAGCACACGTTGCAAGTGCTTCCAGATTCTACCTCTTCAGTGACGGATGTGCTCGACCTTTTACAGGAGCATGTTAAGGGTCGGAACAACGAGGCTTTGCGTCGCCGTGCCTTCACCAGCTGCAAGCAGGCGGAGAACGAATCCTTTGACGACTTTTTTGTGCGTTTGAAGAGTTTGTCAGAGGAGATCGACGTCTGCAAGGTGCACAGCTGGAAATGTGAGGAAGCCTGGATCAAGCACGGGATCTTGACAGGTGTCAGGCACGAAGAGTTGATGCAGCGACTCATCCCCCTGGACGCTTCCTTCACACTCCAGGTGGTAGTGACTGAATGTCGGTCATACGAGGCCACCAAGTCCGCCACCTCTGCCTTACGGGCCCCACCTGCTGTGAGAGCTATCTCACAATACAAGAAGGATAAGAAGGTGGGCAACAACTTGAAGGCTGCCGCACGTTCTTCCACACCTCCGCCTAGTGCTTCCTGCGGCAGCTGTGGAAAGCAGCACGGCCCCAAGACTTGCCCGGCCGCCGACGCACTGTGTCGTGGATGTGACCGTAAGGGCCACTGGTCTAACACAGACAGGTGCCCTGCACGAGGCCGCAAGTGTCAGGCCTGTGGTCGCTATGGACACTACGACAAGTGCTGCCGCCAACCCAAGCCCAAAAGCCCGAGACGAGGAGGACAGCAGCGCACTTCCCTCGGGGTGGTTCGCACGCAGCCCCCTCCAGATGGCCCACGCAGCCCCAAGCAGCAGCGGAGTCACATCAGGAGGGTGGAATCGACCACACGCCCCAGGGCTACCCCTTCCCCTACTATCCGCGTCGCCGTCACACACGGTGATGTGTCGGGTCACATCGAGGTGATACCGGACACCGGCGCCGATACTACGGTGATAGTCCTGAAGCACCTCCAGAAACTGGGCCTCACCAAACGCGGCCTGGGACCACCGCTGCAGCTGCAGTACTACAATGCGGACGGTTCCCAGATGCCGGACGCTGTGGGCTCCTTTCAAGCCGAGATCACCTACGGCGACAGGTCGTGTCACTGATGGATCGACGTGCAGCCTACTCTCGCTACACCCTTGTTGTCGTGGGAGCACTGCAAGGAGTTAGGCGTGGTGCCCAGAGACTTTCCTGAGCAGATCCCAGCTGCTTGGTACACCGCCAGCAGGGTGCGGGAATCAACGAGCGACGCGCCCGGCGCTGCCGCACAGAGCTGCCCAGAACCCGTGTCCACTCCCGCCCTGCCTCCACCCAAGTTACGGCTGCTTCCTCTTCACAGCGAGACGTCTCCTTCAGCCGCAAGGGCCTACTTCCTGAAGGAGTACTCGGATGTGCTGGTGACGAAGGAGGCCCTACGGACCGCGCCACTGAAGGCTATGGCGGGTCCGCCTATGAGGATACACCTGCGGGAAGATGCACAGCCGTTCGCCATACACACTCCCCGGTTGATTCCTCTCGCGTTCAGGGATTCAGTCAAGAAGGAACTGGATTCCATGGTGGCCCAGGGTGTCATCGTACCCGTTGGTGACGACCCATCCCCTTGGTGCCACCCTCTTGTCGCTGTGGCTAAGACTAACGGTGTAGTGCGGATTACTACCGACTTGTCTAAGCTTAACAGCCAGGTGTCCCGTCCCGCCCACCCTTCACCCACACCTTTTGCAGCTATACGGAGTGTGGATCCGAAGGTACGGCACTTCTCGACGATGGACGCCCTCTGTGGTTACTGGCAGATCCCACTGAAGAAGGAGGATCAGCCATTGACCACTTTCATCACGCATTACGGACGCTTCCGCTACTGCCGTGGCCCTATGGGATTCGCTGCTACGGGGGACGCCTTCTGTCTCCGTGGTGACATGGCACTTCAAGGCGTGACCAACTGCGTGAAGGTAGTGGACGACGTCCTCCTCCACGATGAGGACTACCTGACGCATCTTCGCCGCATCGACGAGGTACTGACCAGGTGTAGGACACACGGCATCACTCTGAATGCCGAGAAGTTCGTCTTGGCCGCACCTGCAGTGTCTTTCTGTGGCTACCTACTCTCAAGGGATGGCATTGCTGCGGACACGGAGAAAGTTCGCGCCATAGCGGACTTTGCAAAACCTGCCAACCTTACGGATCTCAGGTCTTTCATGGGCCTGGTGAACCAGCTGGCAGAATTCTCTCCTGACGTCTCCGCCGCTGCCGGGCCTCTCCGCCCCCTGATGAGCCCCAAGAGGACGTTCACGTGGGCCCCTGACCACGACCTCGCCTTTCATAAGGTGAAGGAGGCCCTGTCAAGTCCACCTATCCTCGCTACTTTCGACCCAGCCCTCCCCACCGTCCTCCAGACAGACGCCTCGCGCCTGTACGGGGTTGGTTACGCCCTTCTCCAGGATCACGGTGGAGGAAAGTACCGGCCCGTACAGTGTGGCTCTCGCTTCCTCACCGATGCTGAGTCTCGCTACGCTACCATCGAGCTGGAGCTGCTGGCAGTGGTATGGGCCTTATCGAAGTGCAAGTTCTACTTGATTGGCCTACAGCACTTCGACCTCATCACAGACCACAGGCCCTTGGTCCCCATTCTTAACCACTATTCGCTGGACGCCATCGAGAATCCCCGCCTCCAGCGCCTGAAGGAGAAGATTTTGGCCTTCGTCTTCACCGCGGCTTGGCGCGCAGGTAAGGAGTTGTGCATCCCGGATGCCCTCTCCCGCTCCCCAGTCAGCCGCCCTACACCTGAAGACGAGATGCTCAGCACCGAGGCCGGTTTCTCCGTCAGCAACATCGTCACCTTGCAGGCCGTACAGTCCCTCGCCAGCACCCAGGCCTCAGTGTCGCCACCCGACAGCGATCTGGCCCTTGAGGAACTACGGACAGCGGCACGCGACGACCCCTCCTACACTCAGCTCTTGGAGAGTGTGAGGACTGGGTTCCCTCGCGACCGTTTTGACCTCCACAACGCCCTACGCCCGTATTGGAAGATACGTGAGGACCTCTACGCAGATGGGGACCTCGTCCTGTACGGTGCCAGTGTGGTCGTCCCTGCAGCTCTCCGTCGTCGCGTTCTGACCCGCTTACACGACAGCCATCGTGGAGCAGAGGCCACCAAGCGCCGCGCAAGGCAGGCTGTGTACTGGCCCGGCATTGACGCGGATATCGTCAATACGGTCCGTGCCTGTGAGCCGTGCCAGATCATGCAGCCCAGTCAACAGCAAGAGCCTCTTTTGTGCGACGACGAACCCACCAGGCCCTTCGAGTCCGTGTCGGCTGATTTCTTCAGCACAGCTGGGAAACATTTCCTAGTTGTCGCCGACCGACTCTCTGGCTGGCCTGTGGTGGTAATCTGTGGCTCGGACACGACGTCCGCGGCCACCATTCGCCACTTCCGGCACCTCTTTCGTGACCTGGGCGTCCTCGTACGTCTGCGGACGGACGGTGGGCCACAGTTCACCAGCCGGGACTTCACAGGATTCCTGGAGCGTTGGGGAGTCCGCCACATCGTGTCAACACCCCACTACCCACAGTCGAACGGCCATGCTGAGGCTGCGGTCAAGACAGTCAAGCACCTCATCCTCAAGGTGGCCCCTTCAGGCAACATAGACTGTGAGGCGTTTGACAAAGGACTCTTGGAGTTATCTAATACTCCCACCCACACAGGACGCTCCCCTGCCCAGATCCTGTATGGTCACTCTCTCCGCTCTTGCGTTCCTGCACACGCCAAGGCCTTTGCGAAGGAGTGGCAGACCAGAGCCGAGAGCTGCGACCGCCGCGCCGCTTCACGTGCCCAGGACGCCAAGGCTCGGTATGACGACCGTGCCCACCCTCTTCAGCCACTGGAGATTGGTGCCCTTGTCCGCGTCCAGGACCCGACGACGACACGTTGGGACAAGGTGGGCATAGTGATGGGCGTCGGCCGGTCGCGGGACTACAAGGTCAGGATGCCGAGCGGCCGTGTCTGGTGGAAGAACCGCCGCTTCCTCCGGCCAGTCCCACCCCCTGCTGCTGGCCCCCTGACCGAGGACGAGTCACCTACACCTCACGAGGATCCGCCCCACAGTGCACTCGACGCTCGGAGCGACTTAGGACTAAGAAGTCCGCTCAAGACAAAGACTATGAGCGTGAGGGGGGAGGGAGATGTAGGTTATGTATATAAGCTACTGTGCCGAGTAGCAACCCTGTATATAAGCTACTGTGCCGAGTAGCATTTATATATATCATCACGTGGCAACACTGCACGTTATGTGGCAACATTGCCCCGAGGCTGCCATATGGCAAGGCAGCCTTAGTCTGACTGTGTGAGCCGTGCATGGCACACGCGAGTCACCACTTGTATTTCTCTCATCCATAATAAACAGACTTCAGTGTTACACAGTGTTTCCCTACCCATCACTGCATTCTTCAGGGAACACTAGTAACTTTCAGCTATCAGCATACACTTAAAAGAAACCCCCCCAAAAAAAGTGATGTGTTAATCTATATGCCGAGGCAGACAAGCACCAGAGCCAGAAAGACTGCCGCCTCTCCTTCAGCCTCTGTGGGCGGTATAATGTATCGGCCTTTTCGAGTCACATCAGAGCGCACCAACGAAGATTATATCGCTAAAACTGCGTGCAATAAAGTCGTCCCTCGATGTTCGTTATATTCGAATGCGAGTAATAGTAGTAGTGTCCGCGTTGGTGTCATTGTTGTTAATGCAGAAGCAGATGTGTTAAGTGTGTATGGCAGGGGAAGTTCATTTGTCTAAGTAACCCAGGAAAGATCACCTTCTTCAGGCAATTTCACTTATGTGTCTAGGGACTTCAGTCGATAACAAGAATAGGCGGCCATTAAACTTTTAAAATGGAGATGGCTATAATGTTATATAGATGGTAACAGCTTTCGTATCACATTTAGAATGAATATATTTTAGTTCTCGTTCGAATTTGTATCGAGATTTGATTCATTAGGAAATATTATAAGAGTTTATGCTGCAGTACATACCTGTTATGATTAGGGAGTTTCACAGAATCAGTAACTCAGAGAAGGTATGAAGATGTGCAGAAAGTATGGTGTTCATCCTTCAAGAGGAGGAAAAACAAATGGTGCAGGTGTTGTTTGTACAAAGGAAATGGTAAAAACTTGCCTAGACGAGGCTCTGCAAAACTTATATATGGACAATAAACCGCGCGCGCCCGTGTGTGTGTGATAATAATAATAATAATAATAATAATAATAATAATAATGGTGATAGTCAGAGAGCTGTGAGGGTCAGTGTATTGAGCTCGTTTTGATATGTGGAGTAGGAGGGGGAGAAAAATTTTTCATTTTTTCTAGATGTTTTCGTTGTGTGTCATTTAGAGAGGAAAGCCAGGCAGGTAAGCATAGGTGAACTTGGACGTCGGGCTTCGGGCGCCTTAATTCCGAGGGACTTGAGACGGCAGAGAAGGTGAAGACGAAAACTGGACGTGTGTTTTCCAATTTATTTTGTTATCTATTGTGACGCCGATGATCTTGGTGGAGACCACAACCTAGGGTGTGTTGGTCCCCAGAGGTTGGACAAGGTCAGAGAAGTTGATGTGAATAGCCATGGTCGTGGTATGGTTGATGGTGACATGGTTGTTGGTGGCCCAATTTTGAAGACTGATCAAGATATACTGGAGGGCGCTGTAGTCGGGAGCCGAGTTGTTCACACTAATCCCAATGATGGAATCGAGAGGGAGTTTCCCTCAGGGCATCATTGATAAGCATAAGGAAGAAAAACGGCCTTGGGGAACGCCATAGGTGAGTGTCTGAAAGGTGGAGACAGCCCCTCGGAAGCATACGGCTTGGCGTCGGTCACTAAGAAAGTCTGTAATCCATGATTAAGTTGTGGTCAACTAGGTCGAATGCCTTGGTGAAGTCAATGAAGGCGACAGCCACAGACGTGTTTCGTGTTTCCAGATGGCGGTATATGTAGTCGAGAAAGCTGATAACATAGTCAGTGGTGGAGGAAGTTTTCATATTGCCATATTGCCATATTGCCATATCTATGGCTCCTGCAATATCAGCATAAGCCCTGTCAATATCGACACTTTTGCAGATTAAGCCTCAGGGGAACGAGAGCTTCGGCTCCAAAGCCGACAACAGCTGCAGATATTAACTATGAGGCTACAGTCGCTGAATGCCGAATAGATCTGCGGCTCAACTAATTCAACACAGCTAGGATAGCTACTCATTATTCGGATATTTAATATTAAGGTAATAAAATGGCGGCGAAGGTGTGGCCTATGGGGGTTGGCTGGAGGTCAATAAAAAAATGGGGTAATGGCAATGGGTCGTAACTCATTTAAGGATTGTGGGGTCGTTGACTAGAGTATTGGGGACACATATGAGGTTTTCCAGTCAGCTGGGCATCTTGCTTGGCTGAGAGAAGCATTAATGATAGAGCATAGGGGCTTAGAAAGTTCCGGGAGAACTCCTTATATAGTTTCATTGATAGATCAATGGAGCGCTTTATCCTCAGTTTTTCCAAACATCTTGCGACTGTCAAGCTGGGGGAGAGTCTGGCATATAGTTGCGAAATGGTTGTTAGATTGCTCAGCTGTACTACCATTCGTGAGATGGATAAGGAAGGGGAGGGTGTGAGTCTTATTGTTTAGTCTGCAGAATTGTTTAAGTTTACCATACCAGCTGGGTGTAATCTGATGGACTTCTCCGGGAAGCAGTGGTGATGAACTTTCGTGTTAGTGTTGATGTAATTTGTTCATATGGTGTCTACTTCAATCAAACTTAGTACTTCATTCCAGGGATGGTGAACTATCCACTGTCCAAAGAGAAGCAATGCAGAGTCAGTAATCGACCTTTAGGTCTTGATGTAAGGGCTATGCGTGTGTCTGGTAGGGGGAACTGGAGACCAAAAAAAACTAATAGGTGAGTTCTACACCCGATAGGAGGCACTGGTTGAGGTGGTTGGTACTGGTCCGTTAAGTGAGTTAAGATAAGGTCTAGGGTGTTTTGATCGTGCATAGGGAAATTCACATCTTGTGATAGAAGCAGATTGTCCTTGATATCAGTGGTATCAATTTCGTTAAAATCCCCACATACTACTAACTTCGCACATGGGTACCTAACTCTGAGGTGGTAATGAGGTGATTGATAAGAATGTCTCCGGTGGGTGGGCGATGCGGAAGGTATACCACATAGTATATGAAAGAGGCAGTGTAGCGAGGGTGAGCACATGGTAAAATACGTTCCCATAATGCCTCCACATCAGCTGGGACTAAGGCATCCAGGAGCGGCGGATGTAGTTCATTCTGACAGAATGGGGCAACGCCCCCTCCAGGTGCATGTGTACGA
The DNA here is from genome assembly GCA_958450375.1 of Homarus gammarus. Classification (NCBI taxonomy): domain Eukaryota; kingdom Metazoa; phylum Arthropoda; class Malacostraca; order Decapoda; family Nephropidae; genus Homarus; species Homarus gammarus. The sequence continues at coordinate 1,484,145 of CAUDMG010002530.1, forward strand.
AGGTACCAACAAAGTACCCACGGGTTAGTACTACACTCCTTACTGGTGATTGTTATTGTGAATCATGCTTGTTATATCCTTAGGATACACTATTGGATCACTGTTTGATAACCACTCTTTGCTTTGGGCACTTTAATATTTTGTTCGTAAATCCCGGTACAGTGAGGTTGGTAGGGAGATGGGGGAGGTAGGGTGGAGCCGGAGGAGGGCAGGGGCAATCAGACTGACTAGGATGCCAGTGGGAGTGCCTATAGGACACACGCCTTGTCTTTATGTGTGCTAACAGATGTGTGTGTGTGTGTGTGTGTGTGTGTGTGTGTGTGTGTTCTAGGAAGGACAAAATAGTGTTTCTTTCTTTATTGCGAAGGAAAATTATATTCTGGGTATTTTCAAATCATTCATCTTTTTCATCTTCCCTTGTTGCTATCTATCCTCTCTCCATTTTCTTTCTCTCTCATACAATCATCCATCTCTCACCACCCCCTTCCCTCCCTCCAACACCAGCGTCTCCTCCTTTTCCTATCTCCTTACCCCATATGTCTCTCCACTCTTTCTCTCCATCCTATCTTTCTTCTCAAACTACCTTCCTCTCCGTTCTTCCATAAACATCATAATTTTTTTTTAGCGTCTCCGTTTACTTCCTCCCCCTCTCTCTCGCCCTTTCTCCCTTACTCTCTCACTTCTTATTACACACCTGTGACCACGTGCACGGTGACGTTGGCAGGTGTGGCCAGGTGAGGCTCGCAGGTGTAGGTGCCAGCGTCTGATGGCCTCACACGCATCACTACGAGGCTGCTGGTGTAGTTGTGGTGGTGCACCTGTTGGAAGAACACTTGTTATTTTGAGGAACATTTTATAGAACACCTGTTATAATTGTTAATGTGTTTCACCTAGGAGAAGACAGCTGCCATTGTGGTACACCTGTGGACCACCAACTAATATTATTGTGCAAGTGTGTAGGAAAGATTTCTTCTTTTGCGGTGGACAACACATCTTTTAAAGGGGGTACACCTGCGAAACGCCTCGTTGAGAGAACAAGTGTTCTTGTTGTGCATCTTTGGTAGCACCACTGTTATTGTTGCAGAGTCCGATTAAACATGGCACTCGCTCGCACCCAGTAAAGAGAGTCCCTGGTCCACGCCCTGCTATAGATGGTCACTTAAGCTTGCACTGCCCCTAGCAGGTCATCACGAATATATGGCACACATTTACTTTCACTTCACTTGTTTCTTAGATGCAGCTGTGTGAGATTATATAAGACCTGTTTTTGAGAGTGAGATCACCTGTTACTACTCATGTGGCAAGAGTATAAATGACACCAAGGTAACGTAGTAAAGATGAGCTGTTACTGTGGTAGTGTGGGAGAGATCACCTGTTATTATGGAGCAACACAAAAGGCAACAAGATTAAGTGACACTTGTTACTATTGTCAGGTGTTATACTGTAGGTGACGTGTTATAGGTGTCAGGTGTTATAACTGTCAAGTGTTATAGGTGCCAGGTTTTATTAGTGACAGGTGTTGTATTAAGGGTGTTACTAGAGTCAGATGTTGTATTACAGGTGTTGTTAGAGGCAGGTGTTGTATCGTAAGATTGATAAAGATAGTTGTTGTATTAAAGGTATTGTATTACAATTGTTGGTAGAGGCAGGTGTGTACTACAGGTGTTATTAAAGGTATGTGGTATATTACAGATGTTGTTATGTTGCATTACAGGTGTTGTGTTGTATATGTTGTTAGAGGCAGGTGTTGAATTACATGTGTTGTTATAAGCAGGTATTGTATTACAGATATTGTTTGAGTCGATGTTGTATTATAGGAGTTTTTAGAAGCAGGTGTTGTGTCATAGATGTTGTTCGAGGTAAGTATTATATTGCAGGTGTTGGTAGAGGCAGTTGTTGCGTCATAGGTGTTGTTATAGGCAGGTGTTGTATTACAGTTATTGGCAGGGGCAGGTGTTGTGCCATAGGTATTGTTATAGGCAGGTGTTATATTTCAGGTGTTTTTAGAGGCAGGGTTGCGTCATAGATGTTGTTTTAAGCAAGTATTATATTACAGGTGTTGGTAGAAGCAGGTGTTGTGTAATAGGTATAGTTAGTGACAGGTGTTGTGTTGTAGGTGTTTTTTGAATTTGGTGTTGTATGTTTTAACCTTTGCTGACATTGTCCCTTATTTGTCTTCAGTAATTTTAAAGCCGGTGTGTGATGTCACTTTTGTCGGCTTTCCACATGAACACCAATTATGAATGAGAGTCTCTTTTTGGCAGAGGCAGCCAGACAGACAAGTAGAGAAATATCCAGAAAATTATCCAGAGAGCTCACCTCGAGTGCATGTTGCCCGTAGTTGACCATGGTAGAGTTATGGTACCAGAAGATGTAAACTGGAGGAGCTACAGCATGACGCACGTGACACTCCAGCGCTAACTTGGACCCCTCTTCGATGTGCACCTCGCTCGTCCCGCTAACCACCGCCTCCGCCTCTGTGTGTACCGGGAAAATATTGGTTAGTTTACTACATGACGGGGAATTTATCCAACCTTCTCCTTACCCCCCACCCCACTTCTTTCCCCTACCCTACCATGTGTTGTTTTGCCATATGACGGGAAAATTTACTCACTCTGCTTTCTCTGCAGGAAAAAATGAAAATTTAGTATTTCTTTCCCAGACGAGCAAGAAATTTTACTCTTCGTTTCCCTTCTCCTGTGTAGGAAAAAATACAAGTGAAGCTGTTTTTCCCGAATGTCAAGTAATGGAACATTATCTTTCTCCTTCCCTTGCCCGAATAACCTTGGTATTTCCTCAGATGACAAGGAATTTATCTTTCTTCCCTTTGAATCATGCAAGGACAAAGAATACTTGCTATTTTCCTTGTTGACGTGGAATTTAACTTTCCCTTCCTTCTTCTCAACTAGGAAAAAAAAGATCCACCTTTTTTTCTAAACGACAAAAAAATTAACCACTTCTTTGCGTGTAAATAATTTCTTCCGTTGACGAGGAATTTAAAATTTAGAACAGATGTCGCCTCCTCGTCTGGCCAGAGGTAAGAAGGGAAGCACTGGAAATTTGGCAAAAAAGACAGGAAAGATTTTGGCACTCATACACCAGAAAGTGTCAAACAAATTGTGGGCGAGAGCTGTTTATTGACTGATTACCAACTGAAAGAAAACATCGATCAGTTACGTCAGTAAAGAAATGTAACAAAAATCACCTACTATTGAGAGTATATACTTAGACTAATTTTATTTAGCCTCGTATGTATAGAAGGAGATGGTAATTATTTTGCTGATGTATAGGTAATAACAGAGGAGGGAAGACCAACATTGGCTTGAAACAATCCAGAAAACCTGTGGACGAAAGAACATATCTGTTTATTGGAAGTCAAATTTTATGGGAGAAGGACAGAGATGGAGAGATGGTTGGACTGGACGGAACAACATAATCTGAGTATTTTCAAGGCGTCTGTAAGTGGTAGAAGTGACTTAGGCTGTATACCACCACTGCATATCGTTTACTATGGCGTATTGTACAGTGGTGCGTTGTGTTGGGCTTAGTGAAATATTTTCTACGCATGTTACCCTCAACTTGTCTAAATAAGATATTGTGTGAGCAGGGCTGGTACGTGATACATTAAAAAAAAATTGTATGTATGTAGGTATTTTTGCAGCTTAATGTGGGAGTTGTTTAATATTAATGTTAGGCTTGTAATCCTCTAGGGTATGGAACTTTTTCAGTCACTGGCTGGCCTTGGGAGTAGGGGGATGTCTTAGTTTGTCGGTGGTTTAGTTGAGTATTATATTCAGCGCTGTTCTATTATTATTCATGGTGTGTAAAGTACAATCAATTATTGTGTTGTAAGGTGGTTTATTTCTTATACACGATGCCAATAATATGTGTTTATTAAGGATCATGTTTATTCTCCGTTCTCTTGATTTAATTTATCTTATGGAACCTACACACTAATTATGGTAAACTTTTGTCATTAAATTTTATTTAAATCTTTCGCAATGCGTATAATTCCAAACCTTTACTCCTGAAGTGTTGGGATAAAGAGATGGCTGTGATTGAACCCATGACTAAGATGTGATGAGTTACCAGTTTATTTGATTTTGTTGTGCCATATGTTCCCTCATTAGTAAATAATCTTTAACGTAATTCAAGTTGATAAGTTATAGCATAGCAAAATGGGGGCCTGTGTTCGGGAGACTTGCTTAAAATCAGTTAAAATCATCAGGAGTGACGTTTGCAAAGTATTTTGGGCACAAGTTTTCTCCACTAGTCGGTAAATTGCCATATATTGTTTAAAATGAATCCTTTTGACAGAGCTAAGTTCATTGCTGAACCTTCAGTGTTAAGTTTGTAGTGTAGTACCATTCTTAAAGATGATTGGGTTTCGTTGGCTAAGCATTATAAAGTAGAGATTAAGTCAAACTGGAAAAGGGCAACTGTCAAAAATGCCGTAATTAGAAGTTTAGTGGAAAAGTAAATTTTGGAGGAGTCTGCAGTCCACCTGTGTGAGGTGGAGGAAGATCCGTCAGCAAAGTTATTAGAGATGCAGTTAGAAAGAGAGAAGCTGGAGTGGGAAATGAAGTTAAGGTTGGAGGGAAAAGAACGGGAGGACAGAGAAAGAGAACGGGAGGACAGAGAAAGAGAACGGGAGGGCAGAGAAAGAGAACGGGAGGACAGAGAAAGAGAAAGGGAGGACAGAGAAAGAGAACGGGAGGACAGAGAAAGAGAAAGGGAGGACAGAGAAAGAGAAAGGGAGGACAGAGAAAGAGAAAGGGAGGACAGAGAAAGAGAACGGGAGGACAGAGAAAGAGAACGGGAGGACAGAGAAAGAGAAAGAGAGGACAGAGAAAGAGAAAGAGAGGACAGAGAAAGAGAACGGGAGGACAGAGAAAGAGAACGGGAGGACAGAGAAAGAGAAAGGGAGGACAGAGAAATAGAAAGAGAGGACAGAGAAAGAGAACGGGAGGACAGAGAAAGAGAACGGGAGGACAGAGAAAGAGAACGGGAGGACAGAGAAAGAGAAAGGGAGGACAGAGAAAGAGAAAGGGAGGACAGAGAAAGAGAACGGGAGGACAGAGAAAGAGAACGGGAGGACAGAGAAAGAGAACGGGAGGACAGAGAAAGAGAAAGGGAGGACAGAGAAAGAGAACGGGAGGACAGAGAAAGAGAAAGGGAGGACAGAGAAAGAGAACGGGAGGACAGAGAAAGAGAACGGGAGGACAGAGAAAGAGAACGGGAGGACAGTGAAAGAGAAAGGGAGGACAGAGAAAGAGAACGGGAGGACAGAGAAAGAGAACGGGAGGACAGAGAAAGAGAACGGGAGGACAGAGAAAGAGAAAGGGAGGACAGAGAAAGAGAACGGGAGGACAGAGAAAGAGAAAGGGAGGACAGAGAAAGAGAACGGGAGGACAGAGAAAGAGAACGGGAGGACAGAGAAAGAGAACGGGAGGACAGTGAAAGAGAAAGGGAGGACAGAGAAAGAGAACGAGCATTCCAGTTATAGTTGTTGGGTAAGAGAGCTACTCTGGGGTCTTGCGACGTCAAATTTGATGTAATTAAAGTTATGAAGTTTGTGACAAAATTTGACGTTAGTGGAGCCACTTGCGTTCCTTTGTGTAAAGTGTATCTTCGGATGGACCTTTTGTCTCAGCCAGTTACAGTCGGGATTAAGGAGGTTTTGCCAGTGGGGGAGTAACGTTCCTCTTGGGAAATGATATAGCTGGTAGCCTTGTTGTTCTGGATCCAGTTACTCTATTTCGGATACTACGGTAAGCATCGCCGATAGTTATGGGTCTTTTTTTTAAATTTTCTTTGGCGTTTATGTTTTTCTTTTATCATGGCCTTGATTTTACTTGTAATATAGGGCATGGAGATAGATAACTTTTAACAAAAGAGCTTAGGGGGAAGCATTTATCAAAGCATGCAATAAAGATGCAAGAGAAGGTTCAGCAGATCACGTTAGGGTTGTCAGAGGCATTGACAGGATCCCACTTAGGATTCATGAAGTTGTTTTCGAACAGGAGTATATTGTCGGCACAGCAGTCTCTTGTGGCTGTTTTATACAAGACAAAAATTGGGAAGTGGTCTTAGATATTGTTATAAATAATTCCAGTTGCAAGACTGCTAGGAGTTCTGTTAGACCTGATATGATCGATCTCACTGGTGGCAGTTACTGAAGTGGGTTTGGAAATTGTGTTGAAGAAGAACTTAAAATAACAGTTAGCAAGAAGGTTTAATACCGAGGTGTCCGTAGGTGATTTTAGTAGATCAAGGCTGAAATCTCTTGTAAAAGGCAAAGTTTCCTCTCTGAACTTAGGATAGAGATAAGCTACGATATAAATTAATTGTACTTTACTTTGCCAATACAGTAATACTATATTGAATATATAAATATTACCAAGCACATTAACTAACTCAATGGATATTAGCTGCCCCTACTACAGATTTCATAGAATAAACATTCCAAACAATATTGGTATTATTTTGGTTTGGGTCATCTGGGGAACATTAAGATTCTAACTATGGGATTAATTACTTTAAACAATAAGACACACTATCTCTACGGGATCTCTGTCGCAAAACATTTTTCGATCGCATAAGAAAATATAGGTCATATGTTAGGTTAGGTTCGGTTTGGTTAGGTTAGGTTTGGTTGGGGTATGATAAGTTATATTATACGTTATAAAATTAGCTGAATCATACACCGGTGAGGGAATGGGGGGGGGGGGGGAAGGTTAGTAACTCAAAACTAATGATTTTCGATAGAAATGAAAGTCAAAATCGTTCATAACACATCGCAAACCATCAGAAAAAAACATAGTCTGCATGTCTAAGTACAGGAATGACCAAAACTTAAAATTTACCCATTGTAGCCTATCTCGAATCTAAGCATCCAAATATTTATGGTAGTTAAGGTAAAATTTTACCCATTGATTTATATAAATGATGATATATCCCAGTGGTTCATTAGTGAATTATCAAAACAATAACAGCACTATGTTGTCATGTTTACCTAGCATCAGGCATTCTCAAAACAAAGACCAGACAATGTCATTACTTCTAAATTGACTCGTATCTCCATCTAGTACTGATATACTCTGTAAATTCGCTGAAAAAAAAAGAGAGAAAGTCTACCAGATAAGAATACATAACAGCTGAGCTGGTGTGAACATGGGAGCTTTTTATGTCCATAAGAACATAAGAATGGAGGAAGCTGCAGCGGGCCTTTGGCCTATTCTAGGCAGTCCCATTTACACCCAGTCCCTTTCACTCATATATCCATCCAACCTATGTTTGAAGCTGCTCTTCTCGGTACATTTCTTCACTTACGAAATGTCCATGACTTAGACCATAAAAAAAAAAAACACTACTTAAAACTTACCTGAACGTGGCATTTGTGGTCTGAAAAGACCGTCCTTTCTACTACCTCCGACTGTTGGAGAGCGTCGTCTGCAGGGAAACTGGTGACGTCATTGCATATGGCGACCCTGTTTCTAGATAAATAAACTTATCTCGACTATTATAGCAGGACTTTAAACTTTTATTACAAATTATATATACCGTATCACTCTACGAACGAGGCAGAGTGTATTTCTTGTGTTTACCCAGAACTGACAACTCGTCCATCATGGATGTTATACAAATGTTAAATATCGTTAAAGAATTTTGTCTCACAGAACCCAAGTATATAAAATTTGTGAGCAATCGAAGATATAAACTGATCTTTAAAGGTATCTAAAGGAAAGGAGACTGCTCACGTTATGGTAAATTAGGGAGCAGGATTGAGGTAGCATGAGGCTGGAGCTAACTCAGGAGAGTCAGGAAAGTAATACTCCCTTGTATGTACAGTTGGGCGTTCATGTAATCCAGTGAGTTTGTAGAAAAGCATCAGGGTTAATTTAAGGAAGAACAGTGTCGTCACCATGGGTAAAGGGGATGTAACACACACGGTCCAGTACATCAAAGGAACAACATCAGCATCACACTGAGGTGTGTAAAAACAAGGTCAAAGAAAGTTATACCACCTTTCACGAGTGACCTTCAGAATCCTTCGGCTAATGATTGATATTAATTCATGACCACCGGGAACTGTACACAAGTGATTCAGCCAAATATATTATTTTCTGGTTACGGGAGATTAGACCTGGATTACTAACTTAGACCCTGAACAAAGATGGAAACCGTGCAATGAAATCTTAAAATTCTCAGACCCCTACGTTCAGAAATCTTTTGTTCAACTAGCTGCAGTATAGCATAAAACAAGGATCACCATAAGAATCAACGACTGATACTAAATAGAGGAAGGACGTTACTCCACGACAATGTACTAATCCATAAATCCCATTACGACTGAGGTTTGGAACAACTCAGCCTCCTTCCCTCCCTCCCTCCCTCCCTCCTTCCTTCCTTCCTTCCCTATAGGACAAATTCGATGACCTCCAGTGACTATTATCTATTTCCGAACATAAAGTCCAACCACCGAAGGCGCTGAAGATCGAGGAGCAGTACTGTAAGTAAGACTTCCATAAGAATGGTAGAGTCAGTGTATTGAAGTCATGGAATGAGAAACTAAATACTCGTATGTGTTTGTGCATGTATGTGTTACTCCTTAGGCAAAACCCAACAAACGGGGCTATCAGCAGTCCATTTCAACTCTCCCTCTCCCCAGTCGTTGCAACACTTGCACCACTGGATTAGGAAAATGGGGAGCCAAGATGTGTGGTTACAGTCTGCACTCCTGCCTCGTCACAATAATCAACTCATGCACAGCCATCATACCTCTCATAATCATCAAAACCCCTATACCCCCCAAAAGTACTATGGCGACGGACGAGTGGCGATGGGGCACAGGCCCTTCTGCACATGGGCGGCACATATAAGATGGTCGTTTATGCAATGTGATCTAGGCAGCAGTGCAATCCGGTCCTGTCTGTGCGACTGAGCAGCCCTTTCGAGGAGCTACTCTGCTCACCCCACATGGTGAGGAGTCTAGAAAAGGTGCCCTAAACATAGCCTGTCTAAAAAACTATGTGACTGGGCAACCGCACCCAATAAGGTCATCCTTATAGGGTTGAAAATACAATCAAAATCGCAGATCCAAACAAAAACAAACTATACAACCTCATAAGGTCGCAGTGTGGAATGACAGAACCCTCTGGATGCTAGCACAAATGAGAGTCCTGAAAGAAGAACTGTCCTTGTGGCAAAAGGGCTGGCTAGGTATAACATCAACATAGCAGCCAGGAGTGCATCCCGACTCCAAAACGAGGATCATTTCACAGAACGGGGGTCTGCCTATACCTTTTTGTTGGAATGTAAGCCTGCTGCGGAGAGAAACTGCATTTATGGAGTTGGCTTTGCCAACTGCCAATGCATCCTACACAGGCTAACTGAAATGCCAATTGGGATCAACGAGCACCTCATGACGCTCTGAGCCCCACTGAATCACTCACGTCATGCCTTTTTCATTCGTGCAAATGCCCCAACCCTGGATACCAGAGGATGACATCAAAGAGGCCTTTTATGCGGAACACGACAGAGTGCTAACCTCTATCCCCAGAGAAGATAAGGTTCTGCTCCTGGGTGACTTCAATGCTAGATTTGGCATATATGCTGAGATTTGGCATGGGACCAAAGGGAGAAATGGACTAGGCAAGTGTAATCCCAACGGCCTACTCCTCCTCAGCAAGTGTGCTGCACACAACCTCACTATCACCAATACCTTGTTTAGGCAGGCCGACAAGTAAAATGGTTCGTGGCAACACCCACGATCTAAACACTGGCATCGCTTTGACTACATAATTGTCAGAAAAAAGATTGCTAAGATGCCCTCATCACCCATGCCATGCGTGGCTGAGAGCACTGCAAAACTGATCATCGGCTCGTCAGGGCCAAGCTCTTACTGCACGTCGCCCTAAAACGGCGAAGGCAGCAAGCCTCTAGATGAGGTTTTAACACTAAACATCTGGAGGATTCAGCAGTAGCACATGCTTTCAGAGAGCAGTACGAACATGGGCTGATAAACAACTCGATAACGAGCAACCCAAATCCCAGTACTGAATGGGATATTCTCAACACTGTCATGACAAAAACCTGCTTGCTCGAAAGAATACACCAAGACTGGTTTGAGGAAAATGATTCGGCAATCAATATACTCATCAATGATAAACATGCTGCTTTAAATGTCTGGCAGAACAACCCTCAGTCTCGGACCAAAGCTGATACCTTCCGCGAGAAGAAAGCAGTAGCCCAGCGGGAACTTCACAATCGATAGAATGACTTGCTTAAAAATAAAGCATGTGAAACACAAAAAGTGGCACATCAGCACAAGATGTGCAAAATTTTTAATTCCACCAAAACATTTTATGGGCCAATCACTCGTGGCACAGCCCCCTTCCGCTGACCCGATGGTAACTCCATAGTCAAGGACAAGTGATCGTGGGCCCTTCGTGCCCGGTGGTGAGTCTGGTGGTACAGTTTACGGAGGCGTGAAAGTTCGAACGCTCGTGCTTGGCTTGCTCGCAACTGTTGTCCGGCTGACATTTTCCAGCATAAATAAAATGGTTAATTAATGCCTTCCTAAAGAAACCATCGACATTTTGCGATTTTTCCACCAAGTTTGATGAAAAACGATTGTGCCGTTTCGGCTGTCCAGAACAGACACACTCACAGACACATGGCTATTCCAATAGTATATTTGACAAGTGATCACGGGCACCTTCGTGCCTAGTGAAAGTTTGAAAGCTTGTGCTTGGCTAGCATACAGCGACTGATGGTGCGCCAAGTCTGTAGACTTGCATCGTTTTCCATTGTAAATAAAGTGGTTAATTAATGCCTTACTAAAGAAACCATCAACATGGGACGAGGATTGTTCCACTACGAATTTTTTTGCGGTTTTTCCACCAAGTTTGATGAAAAACGATTGTGCTGTTTCGGCTGCCCAGAACAGACAGACAGACACACTGCTATTCCTATAGTATATTAGAAATCATGGTCATGATTGCTATAATCATAGTCGTGGTTGTTATAATCATAATCGTGGTTGTTATAATCATGGTCGTGGTTGTTATAATCATAGTCGTGGTTGATATAATCATGGTCATGGTTGTTATAATCATAGTCGTGGTTGATATAATCATGGTCATGGTTGTTATAATCATAATCGTGGTTGTTATAATCATGGTCGTGGTTGTTATAATCATAATCGTGGTTGTTATAATCATGGTCGTGGTTGTTATAATCATGGTCATGGTTGCCATAATCATAATCATGGTTGTTATAATCATGGTCGTGGTTGTTATAATCATAGTCGTGGTTGTTATAATCATAATCGTGGTTGTTATAATCATGGTCGTGGTTATTAGGTTAGAATAATTAGTTAAAGAAATATTCGCCATAAGGAGAGGTTAAAATCATACAAAAATTACTTAGTATGAATCACCGATGATCATTCCGAGATAAATTATATTATGAAGAGAAGTGACCTTGATTCTGGTTAGATTAGTCACCATCTGCTTAAGTCATCACCTGTGTTAAGTCATTATAGTCATCATCTACGTTAATCAGTTTTAGGCCCATCTCACATGACTGACCGACCATACATGTTCTTTCCGCGCGAGGGTGTTAGTTTTCAATGCGTCTTATTATTTACGCTGGTGGATGTAAGACCAGCTACCCTCACTGACACAGCTATAGTCAATTTGGTGTTATTCTTGTTTATAAATGCCTTCTAATCTGTCTCAAGTCTATCCGTCCTGTCTATTGCCATCCCAAATGTCTGTTCGACTGCGTGGTGTTTGAATGTAAGCCCGTCTGTACTCTTTGTGTCGTCAAATCTGTCTGTCTTATCCGTTGTTGGCGTGTGTCTGCCTGTTTGTCTAATGTGTACCAGTCAGTCAGCTGTCTGACTGTCATGTTAGTTGCCATATTGTCTATATGTGCATCTATGAATCTGTCTATTTTTGTCAACCTCCTGTCTGTTTCACTGTCTATATTCACCTTGTGTCTATTGTTGTCATCTTCTCCATGCATTCCTGTTATTATCTTTTTATTTCATCTCCTTTTCCATGTACATTCAGCCACAGGAATAAGTATACACTGTAGTTGTAAGGTCGTCTGGTAACGTTGAAACTGCGCATCCAGACGCATGATGAAACTCGGCTCCCCCCACCTGTTATCTCTAACTATTTTCTGTTTCCCCTTCTTTATTCTTCTATTTACTCATCTTCCTTCCTTTACTAATCCAAACAACATTAAAGAAAAAGTAGGCTCAGAGAAAAAGTGGGGTGAGAAGGAGGGAGCCGTACGATAACTGCAATCATTGGCTGACAGGGTACAGCCAATGAGGGTACGCCAAGTCCGTAGACTTGGATCTTTTTCCAGTGTAAATAAAATGGGTAATTAATGCCTTCCTAAAGAAACCATCGACATTTTGCGATTTTTCCACCAAGTTTGATGAAAAACGATTGTACCGTTTTGGCTGCCCAGAACAGGCACACAGACACACACACAGACAGACAGACAGACACACGGCTATTCCAATAGTATATTAGATAGTATATTAGATAATGAAGGCCTTCAACACTGGAAAGAGCACTATCATTTACTGGTCAAGCGAAACATCGATGTGGATGTCCTGACTACCCAGCAGGTGCCTCATTATCCAGAACTGACCCACCTCTGCTAACATCCATCCCTGGATGACATAGCTACTGCCATCAAACAGATGAAAAATAACAAAGTCTCAGGGCCTGATGGAATTCCAGCCAAGGTGTATAAAGCAGGAGGACCTCTACTTACCAGCTGTCAAGGCACTTGAAAACTTTCACCAACGTAGTCTACGGTCTATCCTTCAAATTCTCTGGGAAGACAAGAGAAAAAATGCCAGTATTCTTGCAGATGCCAACTGTAGAAGCATCGAGGAAACCATTACAACTACTCTGGACTGGCTATGTTACCCTCCTGGATGACAGTAGACTGCCAAAGCAGCTACTTTATAGTCACCTAACGAATAGTAAATGTAATGCTGGCGGGCAACTGAAGAATTATCAAGATAGTCTTAAGACAAACCTGAAAAAGTGCCAAATAGTCCCCTTGACATTGGAGACGATTACTCTTCACCATAACACTTGGAGGAACACCATATAAGAGTGTCAATACTTTCGAGTTAGCCCGACTGCATAAAGAGGCAGACAAGCGCCAATGCCAGAAAGACGCTGGCACCGCCTCTCCCACACTAGATGTAGCCCCCATATATGCCACTTCTGTGATCGACCCTGCCAGTTCCATATCGTCCTCTTTTGTCACCTCAGAACTCCCCAACATAGGTAACCAACGAAAATTCATCGTCTCATCAGTGTGTGTCAATGAAAAATCTCATATTCCAACTTTTCCCTAGTAATTACACTTCATTAATTCGTGGGCCTCAGACTCAAACTTCCGGTTATTTAAAACTCATTACGCGGACCAACTTCAGCATTCCAACTCTTCCTTAATTACCCATCATTAGGCAGGCAATTTCACACACAAAGTTCTTGGTAATGATGCATCATTAGCTGAGCCTAGTTAACTCTGCCTGGGTCATATATTGTCCGCCACACTCTCCCTCTCTTCTGTAATATTGGCAGCAGAATCTTACTGTTATTGTGCACATAATGTTTGTTATCTTCTTCTTCTTCTTCTTCTTCTTCTTCTTCTTCCAATGGCAGCAACCTCATGCCTCACTCTAAGCGGTGTGGGTTCAAACCCTACATGAAACCACAGCTTTTTTTTCAAATACTGTACCTACTGTACTGTATATTATACAATGTACAGAACATCACAGTAATCATCATTCTCTCCCTTGATGCTTTTCTAGACTTCTTGCTTTCTCGTGTGTGTGTGTGTGTTTGGCACACAGGGTGGTGAAATGCGTCTAGTGTGGCAGCACTATGCTAGAGTTTAGGTGCAAGCACTGCTTGCTCCCTCTCGCTCTCAGCTGCCGCTGCTGGCTAGCCCCAATGGCGAACAGGGAAGCTACTTACATAAGTCTTCACCTGCCAGTACACAGCCTCTTCACCATCAAGACTCCTGCTGTGCCTCCTCTTGGCAACACACGGTAACTGGTCTGCCTCGTGAGCCCAGGCTAGACCAGCAGGGGATCTTGGAGTAGCAGTGGGCCCCAGAGGGATGGTGCATAGGCCCACTGACATGCGGACACGTCCTGGCGCCTACCAGCCATTACCCAGTTGCCCTGCATCTGGCAGACATGCTTACAGAGCTCCAACAAGCCCACAACAGCGGTATAGGCGGAAGAGGTGACCACCGTGGAAACCCAACAACTACACCGGCGGACAAAGGCAATGCTTGATGGACAGGCTACTGAGGCGAAACCCAACAAACTGGGCTATCAGCAGTCCATTGCAGCTCTCCCTCTCCCCAGTCGTTGCAACACTTGCACCACTGGATCAGGAAAAGAGAGAGCCAAGATGTGTGGTTGCAGCCTGCGCTCCTGCCTCACCTTATAAATAAAATCACGCGCAGCCATCATCCAGTTCATCATACCTCTCATCATCATCATCAAAACCCCAATACCCTGGGGACAGGCAGAGATGACTGCCGGGAGTCTCTAGTCACAACTCTGCACAGGGGCGGCACAGATAAGATAGTCGTTTATGCACTGGGATCTAGGCAGCAGTGCAATCCGGTCCTGTCTGTGCGACTGAGCAGCCGTTTCGAGGAGCCATGCTCCTCACCACATATGGGCTAGAAAAGGTGCCCTAAACATAGCCTGCCTAAAAACTCAAACTGACTGGGCAACCGCACCCAGTAAGGTAATCCTTATAGAGTTGAAAACAGAGTAAAAGTCACAGATACAAAAAACAAAAACAAACATGTAACCTCTCGTGGTCGCTGCATGGAATTTCAGGACCCTTCTGGATACTGACACAAATGAGCGTCCTGAAAGAAGAACCGCCCTTGTGGCAAAAGACCTGGCTAGGTATAACACCGACATAGCAGCCATTAGTGAGTCCCGGCTCCTAGATGAGGGCCAGCTCACAGAATGGGGTTCTGGCTAAACCTTCTTCTGGAAGGGTAAGCCTGCTGCAGAGAGAAACCGCATTTGTGGAGTTGGCTGTGTCATCTGCCAACACATCCTACACAGGCTAACTGAAATGCCTATTGGGATCAACGAACGCCACATGACGCTTCGAGTCCCACTGAATCTCTCATGTCATGCCTTTTTCATCAGTGCATACGCCCCAACACTGGATGCATAGGATGACATCAAGGAGGCCTTTTACACCGACCTCGACAGAGTGCTAACCTCTATCCCCAGAGAAGATAAGGTTGTGCTCCTTGGAGCCTTCAATGCCAAAGTTGGCAGAGATGCAAGCATTTGGCAGGGAACCACAGGGAGAAATACACTAGGCAAATGTAATGCCAAAGGCCTACTCCTCCTCAGCAAGTGAGCTGCATGCAGCCTCACTATCACCAATACCTTGTTTCGATATGCCGATAAGTTCAAGGGTTCGTGGCAAAACCCACGATCCAAACACTGGTATCACATTGACTGCATCATTGCCAAAGAAAGAGACCGCCGAGATGTCCTCATCACCCATGCCATGCATGGCTCAGACCACTGTAACACTGATCATCGACTTGTCAAAGCCAAGCTCTCACTTCACTTCACGAACATGGGCTTATAAGCAACCCAACAGCAAACAACGTGTACCCCAGTGCCGAATGGGATACTCTCAACTCTGTTATGACAAAAACATGCCGAGCGACCCTCGGCCAGATGAAAAGAATATAACATGACTGGTTTGATGAAAATGACCCGGCAATCAAAGTAATCATAAGTGATAAACGTGCTGCTTTTACTGACTGGCAGAACAATCCTCATCTCGGACCAAAGCTGATACCTTCCGCAAGGAGAAAGCGGCAGCCCAGCGGAAACTTCCCATTCTAAAGAATGACTGGCTTAAAATTAAGGCATATGAAATACAAGAAAATATGCTGATCAGTACAAGATGCGCGAATTTTCAATTCCATTAAAACATTTTATGGGCTGACTACTCATGGCGCAGCCCCCCTCCGCTCATCCGACGGTAAATCCATAATTAAAGACGATAAAGTCCTCCTTCAGCACTGGAATGAGCACTATCATTCATTGTTCAACCGAAACACCGACGTGGATGTCCTGACTACCTAACAAGTCCCTCAGCATCCAGAGGTGACCCACCTCAGCTATCCTCCATCCCTGGATGAGGTAGTTTCTGCCATCAAACAAATGAAAAATAACAAAGCCTCAGGGCCTGATAGAATTGCAGCCGAGGTGCATAAAGCAGGATGCTTTCATTGTCAATATTTGTAAGAACAAGGGAGACCGGTCAGACTGTGGCAACTACTGTGGGATCTTGCTGCTCTCCATAGCTGGCAAGATTATCGCCCAAGTCCTCCTAAACAGACTCATTCATGAGGCGGAAAACTTTCTCCCAGAATCTCAATATGGTTATAGACCATCACACGGCACCACTGACATGATCTTTACTGCCCGCCAGAAACAGGAAAAATGCAGAGAACAGCGTCGTGACCTGTACATGGCTTTCATCACCTAACCAAGGCCTTCGACTCGGTCAACAGGGAAGCCCTCTGGTGGAACCTCAGCCGTTTTGCTTGCCCACCAAAGTTCATCGCCATTGTGAGGCAACACCACGGTGGCATGAACGCCACCCAGACTGAGTTCTTCCCCATCCAACATGGTTGTATACTGGCGCCAGCTCTCTTTTCCATTTTCTTGGCTGCCATCTATATAGCCTAATGGTACTACCCTCTCTAATGTTACCCACTTCCAGTGTCTCTGCTACTGCCTATCCACCATTACGGACATCAATGAAGATATTCAACATAGGAACGTATGTGCAACTCAAGCCTATGGCACACTCAGCTGTAGGGAGCAGAAATTATATACTTAGTTGCACATATAGGGAGCAGTGGTCATCCCCACCCTACTATATGACAGCGAGACATGGGTCACATAAAAGAAGCTCCTCAAGGCACTTGAAAATTTTCACCAACGTAGTCTACGTTCCATCCTCCGTGGTCGCTGGGAAGAGAAGAGAACAAACGCCAATATTCCCTCTGACACCAACTGTAGGAGTATCGAGGCTACCATTATCTATGAACATTTATGTTGGACTAGTTAGGTTACCGTCTTGGATGACAGTAGACTGATAAAGCAGCTAATTTACAATCACCGAACGAATAGCAAACGTAACGCTGGCGGGCAACTGAAAAGGTATAAGGATAGTTTTAAGACAAACCTGAAAAAGTGCCAAATCGACCCCCTTACCTGGGGGATGATCACTCCTCACTGTAACGTTTGGAGGAGCATCACACGAAAAGGTGTCAATATTTTCCAGTTAGTCCGACTCATAAGAACATAAAAACATAAGAAAATAAGGAGTCTGCAATAGGCCGGTTGGCCTGCGCATGGCAGCTCCTGTCCAGAGTTACTACCACTCTCTATCATCCATGAATCTATCCAGGCTCCTTTTGAAACTTTCCAGCGTTCTAGCACTTACTACAAAGTTGCTAAGCTTGTTCCACTCGTCCACCACCCTATTTGTGAACCAGTTCCTGCCTATCTCCCTCCTAAACCTAAACTTATCCAACTTAAATCCGTTGCTCCGAGTCCTATCCTGCTCGGATATTATAAGAACTTTATCTATATCCCCTTTATTGATTCCTTTCACCCACTTAAATACTTCTATCATATCTCCCAGCACTCTTCATTTTTCTAGGGAATGCAAGTTTAGTTTCTTTAACCTATCCTGGTATGGAAGGTTTTAAGTCCCGGAATCATTTTCGTCATTATTCGCTGCACCGACTCTAGTGAATTGATATCCTTTCTATAATAAGGGCTCCAGAACTGAATCGCATAATCGAGGTGCGGCCTGACTAGCGCAAGATATAGTTGCAATAAGACCTCTGCACTCTTAGTACTTACACTTCTAGATATAAAACCCAATACTCTGTTTGCCTTATTTCGAACATTAACGCACTGTTTTCTTGGCCGTAGGTCCGGGCTTACAAGTACCCCTAGGTCTCTTTCACAAGTCGACTTCTCTAGGTTGATGTTGTTAAGGCTGTATACATTGACAGTATTTGTTCTTCCAATATTAAGTACGCTGCACTTGCTGGTGTTGAATTTCATTTGCCATTTTTCAGACCACCCCTGCAGTTTATTTAGATCCTCCTATAATGCATTTGCATCCTGCCTTGAATTAATCTGCCGCCCTATTTTGGTGTCATCCGCAAACTTGCTTATGTCACTGCTGATCCCAGTATCTAGATCGTTTATGTAGATTATGAACAAGAGTGGGCCTAGTACTGACCCCTGGGGAACCCCACTGGTTACACGGCCCCACTCAGATTTAACACCATCTACGCTGACCCTCTGCATTCTATAGGTGAGCCATGATTTTATCCAATTTAAAATTTTCCCCTCGATACCATGAGCCTTAATTTTTCTCAGAAGCCTCTGATGCAGTACTCTGTCAAATGCTTTGCTAAAGTCTAAGTAAATAACATCGTAATTTTTGTCATTATCTACTACCTCGAAGACTTTCCTAAAAAACGTCAGCAGATTTCTTAGATAAGATTTTCCCTTTGTAAACCCATGTTGAGAGTCGTAGATTAATTTGCTTTTCTCTAGAGGCGATCGGATGCTATCTGCTATAATTGATTCAAGAAATTTCCCCACTACTGACGTCAAACTGATCGGCCGGTAATTTGACGCTGATGCTCTGTCTCCCTTTTTGAATATGGGTACTACATTTGCCTGTTTCCACAAGTCTGGCACAACTCCGGTGTCTAATGATTTTGTAAATAAATTTACGAGGGGTCCGCTAATCTGGGGATTTTGTCTTCTTTAGTTTATTTATCCTCTTAAGAACATCCTTTTTTCTGATAGTGTTATTCTTCAATTTCCCTTCTTCCTTTCCCCTAAATATCAGTTCCACCTCTGGAATTTCCTCGCGAATTTCTTCTGTGAAAACTGATAATAAGTAGCTGTTCAATGCTTTGCTTATTTCTTCACTGCCATTTATCACTTCCCCCCTCCCTGACTTTAAAGGCCCAACTTTGTCCTTGACCTTTGTTCTATACCTGGAAAAATCCCTTGGGAGTCGCCTTGGATTCTCTTGCTATTTTGATTTCATAGTCTCTCTTTGCTTTCCTTACATTTTTCTTAACATTCCTAGATAGTTCATTATACCAATTTATGAAATTCTCCCCTCCCTTTAATTTCTTATAAATTCCTTTCTTATTCCTATGTCATGTTTAAGTTCCTGGTAATCCACCTTGACTCATTCTTATTTGACCTAATTTTTCTGTATGGTATATTTTGTTCTTGTGCTTTATGTAGTATACTAGTGAATATATTATAGTCATGATCAATTGTTGTGTCATCTATGACCTCACCCCTTCCTACTGGGGACTGACGTGACTGTTCCCAGGTGACCTCACCTAGGTACTTTCTTAACCCCTGATAATCCGCCAACTGAAAGTTTGGGACTCTGACCATATTGTCATTATTTTTCGTTTCCCAATTTAGGGTGAACCTGATTTCTCTGTGATCATTGTTACCTAGTTCTTCCCGCACTGGGATATCTCTGATAATATTTTCTTTATTTGTTAATACTAGGTCTAATACATTGTCACCTCTAGTAGGTTCTGTAATTAGTTGTTTCAAAAAATTGTCCTGTACTGCGTCTAGGAAGTCTTCATATTCATAGTCACCTACATTGTTGTCCCAGTCAATATTTCTGAAGTTGAAATCCCCCATAATGCAAAGGTTGTTATATTTTGCTGCCCTACTCATTTCCTGCCATATGGACGGAGCTGCTTCTTTCCC
This sequence comes from Homarus gammarus, assembly GCA_958450375.1. Taxonomy (NCBI): domain Eukaryota; kingdom Metazoa; phylum Arthropoda; class Malacostraca; order Decapoda; family Nephropidae; genus Homarus; species Homarus gammarus. The sequence continues at coordinate 1,504,045 of CAUDMG010002530.1, forward strand.
AAGACTTGAGGGCCTGTAAATCACTCCCATAATTAGTGTTCTCTTCCTTCCGTGATTTCTACCCATACAGACTCGGTTCCTATTTCACCCTATATTGAATAATTAATACAACATTTTAATGTATCCTTGATGAAGAGTGAGACCCCTCCCCCCTTCCTACCTTCCCTGTCCTTGCGAAAAAGGTTGTACCCTTCTATGTGATACTCTGATAAAAAAATTTTGCTCGCCAGATTCATCCAAGTTTCGGTGATTGCTATGACGTCTACATTCTCGGTACATACAACCACTCTCAGCAAGTCTATTTTATTTCTAACGCTCCTACTGTTTGTATAGTATACAATTAAACCTCCCCTTCCCTGGTCCTGTCTTACCCTTTGTCCTGAGTAACCAATTTTACTTCCCAGGACCTGCTTGTTTTTTACTCCCACTTTCCCCGACCTCTCTCCATTGGCGAAATCCCCCCTTTGGAGGGACAATTTCACGCTCCAGGGATGCAGACGTCTTTACCCCTGCACGAGACAAGTGTACTCCGTCACGACTGTACAGGTAGTCGTTGCCATAGAATCGTTGCCAGCTATCAATGAATACCCAACCAATGTTTGCACAATGTTTTACCAGTCGGCAATTTATAGCAATTGCCCTGGACAGCCATTCACGACCAACCCCTCTTCTAGGCAAGACACCACATACTATGGGGATCCCGCCTCTATCTCTAATCTTCCCCAGCGCCTTCCTATACCTCTTGAAAAGTTCCTCACTTCTAACCTTTCCTATGTCGTTTCCTCCCACACTAAGACGCACTGCTGGATTGGTACCCTCCCCTGACAAAACCCTATCTATCTTCTCATCTACAAGCCCTATCCCAGCCCCAGGAAAACACACCCTAGTCCTACGTTTCCTATCTCTTACACAAAAAGTCCTATCTAAAAACCTCACCTGGCTGTCCCCAACTACCACGACCTTACCTCTGGGCAAGGTTTGTACAACTGCCCTTTCCTCTCCATGCACCACGCTGTCCTGCCTCTTCTCTTCCCCGCCAGCTTCCTCCAGCACCAGGTAGGGGTTACTACACTCCACACCCTGGTCAGCTTTCCTGAGTCTGACCCTAGTCCCCTTGGAGACAACCACTCTCCACGCCTGCTCCTCCTTCGCAGGTGTCCTGCTAGGCAGGACACCTACCTGAAGGAGTTCAGTCCTGACGGCTTCATTTTCCTCCTTTAGAGTGTCAATCTCACTCCTCAACTGCCCCAGCTGCCTTAACAGAGTGACCAGGAGGTCGTATTTCCTCACACTCCGCGCCTCTTCCCCCAAGACACAACGCTCCAAGGCGGCCATTTTCCTTGGTCACTAACGGGAACATTTGGGGGCACGTCCTTCTCCAAGTTGGGTCAGGTATACAAGCGTCAGCGCCGGGAAGACGCTGCCCCCGTCCCTCCCGCACTATATGTAACCCTCCACACGTGTAACATGTGTACGAACTTGTCGGCCCTGTATCGGCCTGCCAAGTCACCTCAGAGCTCAGTAACGAAGGTGACATCCCTAATAACTCATGTCATAATCATCATAGCTGGATGATCGTCATACTCGATTCCGAGTGACAGCAAAGTAGAAGCAACGTGTGTGTGTGTGTGTGTGTGTGTGTGTGTGTGTGTGTGTGTGTGCGTGTGTGTGTGTGTGCGTGTGTGTGTGTTGCTTCTTATGTGTATATGTATTGTTGTTAAACCAGAGTACCTTTGAGAAAGTAAATAATAATTTGGATCAAAAGTAAAGTTTAATGCCGGCATTATTTCTATTTATTTAGTTTTTGTTTCATAAAGAATAAGTTTTAAGTAGTTCATGTTGTTCCTTTACAAACGGCAACCTGCCAACGATTTACTGGCTGCTGGGAAGTAAATCGATGTGGTGGCGTGAATTCCCCTGAACATTCCATGAGGCAGGTCCGCACATTCCCCCGCCTTCACCACAGAAACACCGAGGCCATTATCGGATCTATAATACTCCAGGTTATGAGAACAGTTTGTATGGAGCCAGCCACGTGTGTTCGGATTCCTGCTACCAATTACATAGGATTTATGTACAGGTAGAGACGGCAGAAGCCTAGCCACACACACTACACCCACAGTACCACACCTTGGCTATCATCATCCACACTATACCACACCTTGGCTATCATGCTCCACAGTACCACACCTTGGCTATCATCCTCCACAGTACCACACCTTGGCTATCATCCTCCACTGTACCACACCTTGGCTATCATCCTCCACAGTACCACACCTTGGCTATCATCCTCCACTGAACCACACCTTGGTTATCATCCTCCACTGTACCACACCCTGGGTATCATCCTACACTGCATCACACCCTGGCTATCATGCTCCACTGTACCACACCTTGGCTATCATCCTCCACTATACCACACCTTGGCTATCATGCTCCACTGTACCACACCTTGGCTATCATCATCCACACTATACCACACCTTGGCTTTCTTGCTCCACTGTACCACACCTTAACTATCATCCTCCACTGTACCACACCTTGACTATCATCCTCCACTGTACCACACCTTGACTATCATCCTCCACTGTACCACACCTTGACTATCATCCTTCACTATATTACACCATGGGTATCATCCTACACTGCATCACACCATGGGTATCATCCTCCACTGTACCACACCTTGACTATCATCCTCCACTGTACCACACCTTGGCTATCATCCTCCACTGTACCACACCTTGGCTATCATCCTCCACTGTACCACACCTTGACTATCATCCTCCACTGTACCACACCTTGACTATCATCCTCCACTGTACCACACCCTGGCTATCATCCTACACTGCATCACACCCTGGCTATCATCCTCCACTGTACCACACCCTGGCTATCATCCTCCACTGTACCACACCTTGACTATCATCCTCCACTGTACCACACCCTGGCTATCATCCTCCACTGTATCACACCCTGGCTATCATCCTCCACTGTATCACACCCTGGCTATCATCCTCCACTGTACCACACCTTGACTATCATCCTCCACTGTACCACACCTTGACTATCATCCTCCACTGTACCACACCTTGACTATCATCCTCCACTGTACTACACCCTGGCTATCATCCTCCACTGTACCACACCCTGGCTATCATCCTCCACTGTACCACACCCTGGCTATCATCCTCCACTGTACCACACCCTGGCTATCATCCTCCACTGTACCACACCCTGGCTATCATCCTCCACTGTACCACACCTTGACTATCATCCTCCACTGTACCACACCTTGACTATCATCCTCCACTGTACCACACCCTGGCTATCATCCTCCACTGTACCACACCTTGGCTATCATCCTCCACTGTACCACACCCTGGCTATCATCCTCCACTGTACCACACCCTGGCTATCATCCTCCACTGTACCACACCTTGGCTATCATCCTCCACTGTACCACACCCTGGCTATCATCCTCCACTGTACCACACCCTGGCTATCATCCTCCACTGTACCACACCCTGGCTATCATCCTCCACTGTACCACACCCTGGCTATCATCCTCCACTGTACCACAACCTATCATCCTTCACACCAGACTTCATCCTGGTAATATTTGATTTTTCAAAACCATAGTTAATTATTTATACACAACAATATACCTAATCATTATACAGTAATCTTAACCAGACTTCATTATCAAGGTAAAGTCATATACAGCTCAATGAAACTCTAAGGTAGCTTCAAATTTGCGTTGGACATATTCATATGAGCAATAGGGGTTTGATGTAAACAGGGTTGCCCAGTATGGGCCAATAGGCCCGCTACAGTCTCCTCCATTCTTATGTTCTTATGTTCTCACAGTCATATCCATTTTAGTATCCCAGCAGTAAAGTTCATACTGACTAAAGCTTTTCCCACAGTTTAGTATGCAGACACATATACAGTTCAAGGCACAGTCATAAACAGGTCAGCACTCCAGCAGTAAAGTTCATGCTGACTATAGCTTTACCTACAGTTTAGTATGCAGACACAGTCATAGACAGTTTAAGGCACAGTCAATTACAGTTCGCTATTCCATCAGTAAAGTTAATTCTGACCATAGTTTTCCCACAGTTTAGTTTGCAGACACAGTCATACAGTTCATCGTACAGTCATATGCAGGTCAGTATTCCATCAGTAAAGTTCATTTTGACTATAGTTTTACCTACAGTTTAGTATAAAAAAATAAACATTATTCATCATTTACAACACAGAGACAGCCATAAGCCATCATTAAAACCGATGTTTCCACATTTACACAAAGCCTTTCATTGTGTTTTCAAAGCTCATGATAAGCCATCAGCACCATTTCTTTTTTGAAGTACAGTATATTATACACCACTCCATCATACACACCATCATATTCACCATCATACACACCATAATACACTTACTACTATTACTATTTTGCTTTCACTCGGAATCGAGTATGACGATCATCCAGCTATGATACATTGATATGAGTTATTAAAGATATCACCTAGGTTGGTGAGTTCTGAAGTGACTAAAGTGACCGAAACGGGACCAGCAGGGTCGATCACAGATGTCGCACACGTGGGGGGCTACATCTAGTTCGGGAGGGGCGGCGTCAGCGTCTTTCCGGCGCTGGCGCTTGTCTGCCTCGTTATGCAGTCGGGCTAACTCGAAAGTATTGACACCTTCTTGTGTGATGTTCCTCCAAGTGTTACGGTGGGGATTAATCGTCTCCCAGGTGAGGGGGTCGATTTGGCACATTTTCAGGTTTGTCTTAAGACTATCCTTTCCCTTTTCAGTTGCCCGCCAGCTTTACATTTACTATTCGTTTGGTGACTGTAAATTAGCTGCTTTGACAGTCTACTGTCGTCCATGAGGGTAACATGGCCAGTCCAGCGTAGTTGTTCATGGATAATGGCAGCTTCGATGCTCCTACAGTTGGTGTCAACAAGAAAAATGGCATTTGTTTTCTTGTCTTTCCAGCGAACTCGGAGGATGGAGCGTAGGACCACTGCTTTATATGTAACTAGTTTAGACTAGTTTAGTCTGTAACCAGTATAGCAACCAGAGTATTATACACTATGGATGAATAAGTTTTCATTATTCATTTTACACTAGCCCGCTTGGGTCAAAGCTGTTTTCATAACAAGTATGTAGTAAGCGTTTATTTAGCTTTGTCAAACGCAGCTGGCCTAGTCACGTAATCCGGTCTCTCGTCAGTGGGTCGACCAGAGATGCCTCAAAATGAAGATATCACCTTTTAAACTCATTACTTATTTAATTATTGACTCTTACGTGACGACTGGATACATTGCTTAATACTTGTAACTTCCAATTATTTGATGTAAATTATAAGTTAGCTTAGTTAGATATTTGCAACTTCAATTAAGGATGATTCATGGCTCATCGAGATCATTTTCCAGCCAGCTATTACTGCAACGATGCTGCCACTAAAGTCAGGTGGTCATGCAAAGGGATTGACGCATAGCAATCTTTCCTTATGCGAGAAGCTTCGAGAAGCTTGAACCCATGCATCATCCTTTGTGACGTCATTGTTAGTTAGCTCTAGGGTGGGTACGCCCTGGAGAGCTAGTTAGTCTTTGGCTTGACTCCAAACATTATTGATCTATCCCTGAGCTGTTTGATTAAGAGACCACTTCAGTCCTAGCAGTTCTAACTTTTACTCTACCTCAGACCTAGAATCTGTGCACTGCTCTCGTCTCAGAACTATATAGTGTCCAGCTTTCTCTTGTGTGCTTGTGTTTGTGTGTCAGCACGAGAATCTCAGAAACTACTTTACCGATCTGTAGTGATGATGGGTGGTGATATATGTAGTGATGATGTGTGGTGTTATATGTAGTGATGATGGATGATGTTATATGTAGTGATGATGGATGGTGTTATATGTAGTGATGATGGATGATGTTATATGTATTGATGATGGATGTTGTTATATGTATTGATGATGGGTGGTGTTATATGTATTGATGATGGATGGTGTTATATGTAGTAATGATGGATGGTGTTATATGTAGTGATGATGGATGATGTTATATGTAGTGATGATGGATGTTGTTATATGTAGTGATGATATGCAGCAGTGAAGCCCTTTAGAGAATTTTTAATTTTCCCATACACGAACGATGTCCAACAGTAGTTCATCTGGCTGTTCACCTGGAAAATGGACAAAGAGTATACTTCACAGAAGAGTCCCTCCAAAATCAAAAGGCAAATCCTGCTGACACGACCCTCACTGCATTCTTCAAGCTTTCACAGGAAGATGAGTTTGCTCAAATACTCTTGTATGTTGACATACCCGAGTTCTACATATGGCAGGCTTCAATGAAAAAGTTCCAGAGAAGAGCTCAAGGATCCGACGTTGAAGGATATCCAGGGCTAAAGTCAGGCAATGCTTCGGGACGTGTCTACACGGTTCACCCCAACTACTGTGAATGCTATTGTTTGAGACTACTTTTGCACCACATCCGTGGCCCAACATCACATGCAGCATTCAAGACAGTGAATGGACAAGTCTGCAGAACCTATAAGGAAGCGTGCAATCTCCTTGGCCTACTGGAAGATGATGGTCACTGGAATGACACATTAGAAGAGGCAGCAGCTACTCAATCGCCAATGAGAATGAGGAACCTGTTTGCCATCATGATTGCTACATGTGGACTTTCCAACCCAAGCCAGCTCTGGAAAAACCACCAAGGAAGTCTTTCAGAGGATCTGCTTCATCAAGCAAGATGAGAACAACCTGGTCAAGAGATTGAGTTTATGGATGACATGTTCAACAGGGCTCTAATTATGCTGGAAGACAAAGTGATGGAGCTAGGCGGAAAAAAAGCTGACTGATTTTGGATTGCTTTCCCCAAACCGAGAAGAACCAGTAGTTGCAAACAGGGAGTTGCTCAGCGAGACAGACTACTCAGTTGAAGTTCTGGTGAATTTTCTTGAAGAAAATGAGACTCACCCGGTGCCTAATCAGGCAAATGCCTATGAACAGATCTTGCAAGCGATACAAGCTGAGCAGGGAGATATGATCTTTCTCGATGCACCTGGCGGGACAGGAAAACCATTCCTGATCAACCTTCTGTTGGCCAAAGTACGTCATCAGGGGAAAATTGCTCTTGCTGCGGCATCCTCAGGCATTGCTGCAACGCTACTAGAAGGAGGACGTACTGCAAACTCAAATTTTAAACTGCCTCTCAACCTCGCTCACAATGAGAATCCTGTGTGCATTATCAAAAAAGGATCGGCAAAGGCAAAACTCTTAGAAAAATGCAGCCTCTTAGTCTGGGACACTATGTCTCACAAGTTAGCGTTTGAAGCATTGGACAGGACCTTGCAAGATATACGATAAAATGACCAGCTCATGGGTGGCATTACAATGGTTATTACTGGAGACTTTCGCCAGACCCTACCTGTCATTCCTCGAAGCACTCCAGCTGATGAACTGAATGCGTGCCTCAAGGCATCATACCTTGGAGAAGTGTTCAGACACTCACCCTATCCACAAACATGAGAGTACATCTACAAGGAGATCAGGATGCTGGACGGTTTGCAAACCTTCTACTACAGATTGGGAATAGAACTTTCCCTGTTGAATCAGAAGGACAAATAATCATTCTTCAAGGATGTGGAAATGTTGTAAAGTCCTCAACTGGCTGCGTGAACGCGCAATTCTGGCACCAAAGAATGACACAGTGGCTGAAATCAACATGACTCTACTCAGACAGCTTCCAGGCAGTGAGACCTCATTCAAATCTGTTGATACAGTAATTGACCAGGACCAAGCAGTCCAGTACCCTGCAGAATTCCTTACTTCTTTGGAGCACGCTGGAATGCCTCCTCACCACCTCACTCTGAAGATTGGAACTCCTATAATGCTCTTAAGAAATCTTGAACCACCAATCCTCTGCAATGGCACAAGATTGGTGGTGAAGAACATGATGCCACATGTACCGGAAGCTACAATACTGACAGGAAAACCTAAAGAAGAGGACGTTTTTATACCAAGGATATCTCTCATCACCACTGATCTGCCATTTGAGTTCAAGCGACTTCAGTTCCCGGTTAAAGTAAGCTTTGCCATGACCATCTACAAAAGCCAGGGACAGTCCCTAAAGATGGTTGGTCTAAACCTGGTGTTTCCTTGCTTCTCTCATGGACAGTTCTATGTTGGATGATCCAGAGTGGGAACTGGCAAAAATCTGTACATACTTGCTGCTAATGGCAAAACCAAAAATGTGGTCTACTTTAATGCACTTCAGTGATACAATGTGGTGCCATCATATACACCATCATATACACCATCATAAACCATCATATACACCATCATATACACCATCATTAATCGTCAGTCTCCCACACTTCCTTTCATCTCACATTTACCTAATGAGGAGGCAGCTAAGATAATTAATAACCACTTTGCTACCATATGTCATACCCTACCCAGTAGGGTGTGTCAATTTTGTCAACATGTTAAAAATCAAATTTGGTAGTCAAAATATTGTGCCTCTTTATGTCTAAACTTGAGATTAGCAAACAAAAATGAATTGAAATAACCCTCACCTACATCAATTATACCTTAAAGTTTCAAATATCAGTATTTCAACAAATTAATGAGACTTGATTAGAATTATTCACTTGATATTAACTAATCTCATGTAAGCATATGGATTATGGAGTATTTTATGGTTCTATAGCTTGTGTACAATATGCATGTCAGAACATGAACATGAACAGGCTCTCCGTGTGGGACAGTTTAATTGTTGTTTTGACTTGTACCAAGCGTGAGGATAAGGCGCCCGGCTCACTCTCCTTCTAGATATCATAGACGGTGGTTTGCTCTCATTGCACTTGCACCTACTCTACCAGACGAATTCTACATTTTAATTATTGTAAGTAGGGCATATTGATTGTCGCAGTTACTTATATCATTGTATAAAACATTATGTTTTAAGAAATTATTATGTTATTTCTGTTAAAGCATTTTTGATAAACAAATTGATATTTTTTGAAACAACAATTGAATTATGAAACATTGAAATATTTTTCTATTTGTCAGATAGTGTGAAGATGTCAAAATTGAAGACAAGAAGTCAGTTGTCAACCCACTTGAGCCTGCTAGTTGGTAAAGGGAAGGAGCTTCCTGTATCAGAACTTCCAACAGTGAGAGACATGCTAAGATTAGGGTTACTCCTTCGAGAAAAAAATGCAAAGGACAGAAGGAACTATACAGATAAAGAACTCATAAATGACATGATAGTCCCTCTTCTGCATCAATGGACAAAAGCTAATGCACTATTCAAGCCACCTGTGATTAATCAGTGTCGAACTATTGAGCTAAAACTAACGAAATTATGGCACAAAGCAGTTGAAACATCACTTGGTAAAGGAAACTTGGCCAGGAAAAATGAATTTCTGCACACACTTGATACTCTGTTTGACATTTTGACCTGCAAGTGCTCCATACAATTATGTTCTGAATCCAACTGTTCTCACTCAGGTAAGAGAGAAAATAATTCCCACATTGATTGTGGTTGTCCTCGTGAAAAGAAGATCCCTGTTTTAGAGCTTGAATTTATAAAGGCACAGAGGACAAAGGCAGAAGGCCAAGGAAGTATGCAAATGGGTTCAATAGATTATTCAGAAACAAAGAAGCAGATTGCTAATGCCAAGAAGAGAGAACAAATCCGAGAGAGGGAACAAAAGAAGAAAATGAAGAGTGAAGAAGCCATCCAAAGAGAGGAAGAGCTGTGTCAAGATGTTTATCACTTCTTTGATAGTTCTTCTGATGAACAGGAAGCAACATCAGATGATAGTTCCAAAGAGCCATCTGAACCTTTACCAAAGAAAATGAAATACAACACAAGAAATATTTCAAACATTGCTTTAGCTAGTATTCGCCACCATGCTGGACTTCGCGAGGCTGCAGAAATTGCTACTGCCGCTTGGATAGATGCAGGCCTCATGAGCCGAGAGGATGTATCTTTGGTGATAGATCATAATAAAATTAGAAGAGCACAAGAAAAAATAATGAAGGAAATATCTGATCAGCATGAAAAAGATTTAAGCGAGGGAGGCCTCTCCTGTCTTTTGTTTGATGGAAGAATAGATGACACAAAAGTTTTGCTAGAAGTAGAGGGAGTGAACAGAAAGTTTCCAGGTCTCATCAAAGAAGAGCACTACTCTGTCTGTTCTGAGCCTGGTGGTCGGTTTTTGTTTCACTTTGCTCCCGAAACTGAAGTAGAAGGGAAGAAACATGCAGAGGTCATTGCTGATCATATTTTATGTTGGGTTCAGGAGAGAGGACTTGGCAGTTCACTGCAGGCTGTTGGTGGAGATTCAACTGCAGTGAACACCGGATGGCAGGGGGGTGTAATGACGCATTTAGAGAAAAAACTAGGAAGAAGACTTGTTTGGATTGTATGTGATTTACATACAGGCGAGCTACCTCTTCGTCATCTCATCCAGGAACTTGATGGTCCTACAAAGAGCAACAACAAGTGGTCAGGTCCCCTTGGCATCATGCTGGATGAAGCAACACAACTAGAAATAAATACAACCTTTCCAAAGGTCGAAGTTGGCCCTCCCCTTCCGGCGTTGTCTGAAGGAGTCATCAAAGATCTCAGCACAGATCAATCCTATGCTTATCGTATTGCCCAAGCAATAAGATCAGGAGAAGTGCCTCAGTCATTGGCTTCTTGGAGATTGGACCTGTCAGTCACAGCCGTTGGTTAACTACAGCTCTTCGTTTCTGCAGGATTTGGATTTCCAAACACGAATTGAAGGGCAAAGTGCTGAAGAATTTGAGGTTAATTGTTGAATTTATTATTGGAGTTTATCTTCCCCAGTGGTTTAGTGTGAAACTTAATCCTATGTGGGTGGATGGGCCCAATCACCTTTTGTTTCAATTGCAGCTAGTAAGAACACAGAGGAAGGTAGTGAGGGACATCGTGTTACCTGTGGCAAGAAGGTCCGCTTGGTATGCTCGATCAGAAGCAGTTTTGCAAGCAATGCTTTGCAGTCAATGTACCAATCTCCGAACCGAGGCTGTAGAAGTCATTCTAAAGATTAGAGGAACGCTAATAGATGACGACCAGTTGGGAGACTGTTCGTTTCATTCAAGAAAAGTTCCCCCAATAAACGTCAATGCCACCAAATTGTCAGAATTGGTTGACTTGAGTTTGGAAGTCTTAGAGCCACCATTGACAACAAGTCTAACTAGCCAAGAATTGAGAAACCTTAAAGAGACTCCAATGCAGGTGCCGAAGTGGCCTTCCCACACTCAAAGTGTGGAGAGATGTGTGAAAATGGTCACAGAAGCAGCGGGCCATGTTTACAGCCACGAGAGGCGAGAAGGTTACATCAAAGCACAAATAGCAAGCAGACTACTGATGACAAGAAACCAAAGCAAAGAGAGTATGAAGGCATTGGTTACTTTCAAATAGACTACGGATAATAAAATATAATAATTTGAAACTTGAAACAGTAACATGTGTGCAAACGCTGGTTATGTTATAAATTCACAAATATGTACATTTAAAAATCCATTTGATGTAGGTAGGACTTATTATAAAAAAAAATTTATGCCAGAATATTGTTTTGCATGCTTAAAGACTACAATAAATTGCTACCAAATTACTCGATTTTCAATTTAGCCAGTTCACCCCCTAAATTGACACACCCTACTACCCAGTCTTGACCTCAATCTCCCCCTGACTTACTTACCTTCCCCCTCCCCCCCTCCCTATGTTCAACCATTTGAAATCGCCAACAAACTCCTGAAATTTAAATCCAAATGCTCCACGACCCCACTGACCTCCCAATCAAAATATACAAGGAGATTGCAGTCGAACTTGCCACACCCCCTCTGTTCTATTATTAATGCATCCCTCAGACAAAGCAAATGCCCTAATGAATGGAAAACTGCATTTGTCACCCCTATCCCCAAGGTCCCCACCCCACAGTCCCCTAACGACCATAGGCCAGTTGCCATTACCCCAATACCCAGTCTACTCTGTGAAGACTTTGTTTTTGAGTGGGCATTTGCTAGAATCTATCAGTCAATTAATCCACAGCAATTTGGCAATATGAGGACCGCCTCTACATCACACTGCTTAGTTAGTTTTCTGGATTTCCTGCACAAAAACCTGCAGAGACGTAAGACATCACTGGCCGTTGCCCTTGTTGACTTCAGGAAGGCTTTTGACCTTGTTGATCACTGCACTGTTATCAACAAAGCCATTGCACTACGGCTGCCCACCAACCTGGTCTCATGGCTCACTGATTTCTTGAGTGGACGTCGTAAGGCAGTGAGGTATCAGGGTTCTGTCTCTACATTCCAACACCTCACCTGCGGTGTTCCCCAGGGGACCAAGATGGGACCACTGTGCTTCCTGATCCTGATCGACGACGCTCTATCGGACACTCCTCACAGGTGTAAGTAAGTGGATGACTGCACTGTGGGGGTTACAGTGGACAACACCGCACCAGACTACTCATCGCTACAAGGCACCCTGGACAGGCTACAGGCATGGCTTACAAAGAACAAGGTCACCATCAACCACACCAAAACCATAGTCATGCACATCAATACCGCCACCACTCCAGTGCAAGCTCTGGCAGTCACAGTGGGTGCCCATTCTCTCCAGTTAGTGCAGTCTGCCAAACTCCTGGGCGTTACCATAGACCACAAACTGGACTGGAAGGCCCATGTAAACAACACAATCAAGGCAACCTCGTACCGACTCTACATGCTTCGACGTCTTAGGTCACTTGGGACACCCACGCCAGAGCTGAGGACTATCTACAAAGCCTTTATTCTCCCCAAACTAACGTATGCATCAGCAGCCTGGTCGTCTTCTCTCAACTCCGTCCAACAACGTCGGCTAGAGAAGGTACAGAAAAGGGCTTGCAGAATCATGCTCGGCGCAGACTACTCCAGCTACATCAACGCTCTCTCCACCCTGGAAATGCCATCCTTCAGTGACCTCCACCACCAAGCACTAGCAAGCACCGTACACATACCCTAGATGCTGGTGTCCTGTACCTCCCCAATACCTTAAACGTACCCTAAATACTGTGTACTGTACCTTAAATGTACCCTAAATACAGCTGTTCAGTACATCCCCTACACCTAAATCGTACCATAGATGCTGTTGTATAGTACCTCCCCTGTACCATACACGTACAATAACTACAGACAGACATATACCACCACCTACACACAGACATGAACCACCACCTACACAGACATGAACCACCACCTACACACAGACATGAACCACCATCTACACACAGACATGAACCACCACCTACACACAGACATGAACCACCACCTACTCACAGACATGAACCACCACCTACACACAGTCATGAACCACCACCTACACACAGTCATGAACCACCACCTACACACAGACATGAACCACCACCTACACACAGACATGAACCACCACCTACACACAGTCATGAACCACCACCTACACACAGACATGAACCACCATCTACACACAGACATGAACCACCACCTACACACAGACATGAACCACCACCTACGCACAGTCATGAACCACCACCTACACACAGACATGAACCACCACCTACACACAGACATGAACCACCACCTACACACAGACATGAACCACCACCTACACACAGTCATGAACCACCACCTACACACAGTCATGAACCACCACCTACACACAGACATGAACCACCACCTACACACAGACATGAACCACCACCTACACACAGACATGAACCACCACCTACACACAGACATGAACCACCATCTACACACAGACATGAACCACCACCTACACACAGACATGAACCACCATCGACACACAAAGTATTCGTCATTCAGGTAGAGCTATAAGTCACCCTGAAGATTCATCCTACATTCTAACCTAAATACGATATAGCAAAAGGTGGTATTATGTGGTGTTATGGTAGAGTGACTCGGGTATATGGTATCCCAGCACTGTGTGTCATTCTCCCACTGACTCCAAGTTACCCGTGATGAAAGCGTATGTCGTATCAGTGTGGTATTATTAACCATTTCGTGACATGAGACCGTAACACGGACCTTTGGGCAGGAGTTTCTATAAAATATGTATTGTGCTTTAAAATTTTATCCTGTATTAATAGTCAGGGTATATACTTAGGCGCAATAAAGTTTATTTATCCTTTCTCTTGTGCATTTTTTCACCTACCTTTGTGGCCTCTAAGTGAATCTTTTATTATTAAGTGTTGCGCTTTATTACTGTGTAACACCTTCCTGCCCGCGATGTCTTTCTTACACGCTAGCCAAGGAATGAATGACCATGATAAAGGAAAAGTTGGAAAAAGAGGAAAAGTAATATACATGCACTATATTTATATATATATATATATATATATATATATATATATATATATATATATATATATATATATATATATATATATATATATATCTTGATAAAATCACACGGGAAAAGGGAAACAACGGAGCGCCTTAGCTTTCGTCTTTATTCAAGACATCTTCAGAGGCAACTGGATTACATGGACAGAGAGAGGCTTAAATATACAGGGTGACCTTAAAAACATGAGGTCAGGTCATAATGATGTCATCCACTAATCCCTACACCAACACACACGTAGAGGAGCTTAAGAGAAGGGGGGTGACGTGACTAGTCAGGTCAGGTCAAAAATAAGGGACCCACAAAATAACTATCATACATCTAGATCAAAGGTTTTCAAAGCATTTTTAACCTTGGGCCACTGACAAATAAATTTATGTAACATATTATCAGTTTTGAACTGACCATCACTTAGTGTTGGTGGCCCAATTTTGGAGACTGTTAAATAAAACCTGGAGGGCGGTGTATTCGGGAACCGAATTTTTGACACTGATCCCAATGGTGGAGTCGTCGACATATTTCCAACGAGCAGAGGTTTCTCTTTAGGCATCATTGATAAGCATAAGGAGACAGAGCGGTCCCATCTTGGTGCCTTGGGGGACGCCACAGGTGAGTGACTGAAAAGTGGAGACAGTCCCTCGGAAGCGTACGGCTTAGCTCGGTCACTAAGGAAGTTTGTAAGCCATGGTATAAAACTTCTCCGAAACCCTAAATCGATAGCTTTGTTGATGATTAAATTGTGGTCGACTAGGTCAAATGCTTCGGTGAAGTAAACGAAGACAACAGCCACAGACGTCTTTCGTTTTTCCAGATGGCGGTATATGTAGCCGAGAAGACAGTGAGTGGTGGAGGAAGTTTTCATATTGCCAAATTGCTCAGGATATATGGCCCCTGCATTATCAGCATAAGCCCAGTCAAACACGAAACTTTCGCAGATTAAGCTGGGTATTGGGGTGATGGCAATGGTTCGTAGTTCATTTTAGGATTGTTGGCTGGTTGACTCGGGCACTGGTGACACATATGAGGTCTTCCAGTAAGCTGGGCATCTTGCGTGACTGAGGGAAGCATTGGTGATGGAGCAGAGGGGTTCAGCAAGTTCCGGGGAAAACTCCTTGCATAGTCTAATTGGTAAGTCAATGGGGGTGGTGGAGCGCTTTAATTTTGTCCAAATGCTTTGCTACTTCAAATTCTTCTACTAAGTAAGTGGGAAAGGGGGTATGTGGGTAAGCAGGGAGAATGGTTGTTTGAATGATCAGCTGCGTCACTATTAGTGAGATGGCTAAGGAAGGCAGGGGGTGTGTCTTATTGTTTAGTCCACAGAGTTCTTTAAGCTTGCCATACCACTGACTGATGTTGGTCTGCTTCAGGTGTTGCAACTTGGTTAGGTAGTGGGACTTCTGTGCAGTGTGTATTTCACGGATGACTTGGTCATTGAGATAAAAGGCGCTGTCTCTCTGCTGCCTAAGTCTTTTAATCAGAGGTGTGATCCAGGACAAGTCAGCTGGGTGAGATCTGACAGACTTCTCGGGGAAAAAGTGGTGGTGAACTTCCGTGTTGGTGTTGGTATACTTTTTCTATTTGGTGTCTACGTCATCCACACTAAGTACTTCAGTCCAGGGATAGTGAACTATCCATTGCCCGAAAAGACTCACTGCAGACGCAGAGTCAGTATTAGGCCTGTAAGTCTTGATGTAGGGTCTCTGCACTTGGCTGGCAGTGGCAGCTTGTGACCAGAACACTGATAGGTGCGTGCTACACCCGATCGTAGGCATTGGTTGAGGTGCTTGGTACCAGTGTAACAGTACCATTTGCATTATATAAATATTCACCCAAATCTATAACACCAAATTATTCACCAATTTATCTAACTGTGGCTCAGCTGTCGACATTAAATATGGCTGAGGTTGTAGTTCCTTCAGGGAGTGAGCGAGGTCTGGGCTGAGGTCAGCTCTTGTTAGCACAACAGCATATCTCACGTGTTTTCTTTCCCACACTCTAGAGGGCAGACGAGGTCAACCAAATCATAACAGACCTGGCCTGCTCCTCATCTCTCTCATGTCATAGAGACAGGAGAGAGATCAGACTCTTATCACTAGTTACCCAGTGAACACTTAAGTGTTCTCCTATATAAGTGCACTCAAGACACTTCCCTTGGTAGAGAAGGCATAATATACTCTCAACCGAACCAGTACCTGCAAAACTATATTTTTCTACAATAAAGAAAAAAAAGAGCAAACTGTTTACTTCAGCCCAGCCACTTAAGAGTTCCAGAACTTATTTAAAACAATTAATGTAACACCAAAAGAGCTATTACACTTGTCCACTAAGTCAGTTATATAAGGTCATGGGTAATTTGACCGTGTGTGGGGAAGTTTACAACTTGTGGTGGTAGCAGCCGGTCCTGGATATCAGTGGTGTCAATTTCGTTATAATCCCCGCATGGCACTCTGAGGTGGTAATGAGGTGATTGATAAGAGTGTCTCTGGTGGGTAAGTGAGGTTGATGATTTGCCACACAGTATATGAAAGAAGCAGTGTGGAGTGGGTGGGCACGTGGCACCGCTCGTACCCATAATGCCCCCACATCAGCTGGGACTAAGACATCATGGGTATAGTTCATCTTGAGATAAGAGCGCAACGACCCCTCTGCATCCATGTGAACGAGGGTGATGAAAGAATTTATATCCCTCAATGTGGCACGTTTCAGGAACAATTTGCAAAGCTTCGCATATGGCAACGACGTTGGCAGCGACTGACTGGACTGTGGTTGCCAGTTCGTTAAATCTATTAGGTAAGGAATTGAAGTTGGAGAGCAGTAAAGAGAGGAGGGCCGTGCCATATTCGGGTAGCTTCAGTGTATTGGTATGGTCTGTCAGGAGCAGGTTTCTCTGGGTTTTTTGTAATGGTGATGGTCCTAATGACGTCTTTGTCTACGGCTGCGAGCATGGAATATGCACAGTGACTTTAAGCAAGCGAGAACGCTGCCATCACGATAAACAATCCCATGCTTTAGATTGTACAGGACACGTTGAGAGTACGTGACTGGTGGACATCTGTTTATATCTGTTGTTGTGGACGGACGCAAGTGTTCGTCTGTGGTGGTCATAAACTCAATGGCGGCACTTTGAGGGCCATTGACACTGGTAGACATTTATCAATATTTGTCTAGTCGTAAGCTCTGCGAGTTCTTGTCTCCAGCACTTTAGGGGTCGCCGACACAATACACACGGTCTGGTATTGGACTGCTGTTTTTTTTGTGCTTTTCCTTGGAATACACTATCAGTTCACTGTTTGGTAACCGATCTTTGCACTAATCACTGGAATGTTTTGCTGATATGCCCTGGTGTAGTGAGGTTGGTAGGGAGTTGGGATATAGCAGGGGGGGGGGGGGTCAAACAGATTCGGCCTGGCTGCCAAATCAAGAGCGCCTATAGGACACGTTTTGTCTCACTGAAGGCTGACTGATGTATGTATGTAATAATAATAATAATAATAATAATAATAATAATAATAATAATAATAAACGGTTTATTAATAGAGTTGCAGCCGGTGGCTGAAAATATACAAACTTACATTTGATTTAGACATAATGATATAATATGCATTGAATACATTTACAGGGCTGTACAGTACATAAATTAGGAGTTGTTTATTATTTTAACAATAGATGGGGTGGTGCTATTCTTATATCTATCGGTGCGGGCTCTTATGGGCTGAATTTTGTTGTAGTGGCGGACTGAGCGAGGTGGGTGGGGGGCTGCCGGTGGCAGGAGGTGGCGATGACGAGGGTGGTGCATTAATTGGCTGCCAAATCTTTCCAGTGCTTGGTGGTGGAGGTCACTGAGGGATGGCATTTCCAGGGTGGAGAGAGCGTTGGTGTAACCGTAATATTCTGCGCCGAGCATGATTCTGCAGGCCCTTTTCTGTACCTTCTCTAGCTGACGTTGTTGGGTGGAGTTGAGAGAAGACGACCAGGCTGGTGACGCACCCGTTAGTTTGGGGAGAATAAAGGCGTTGTAGATGGTCCTCAGCTCTGGCGTGGGTATCCCAAGTGACCTAAGTCGTCGTAGCATGTAGCATGTATGTATGTATGTATGTATGTATGAATGTGCAAGATTCTTTACGCTATTTGCCTCTGTTTACCCAGCAGTAATTGGGAACCTGGATGTTAATAGATTTGCTGATCGAGTTCCGGGGTAATGGTTAGTCAGTGCAATTGGGGAGTTGTTCGGTGTTCTTCTCGGACTGTTCCTTGACACTGGGTCATGCAACTCGTTTACTCATGGTGTGGGTGTTGTGTTGGCGACAGCTTCTTCACATTAAACAAATTCTGGCCAAGGTGGCCCTAGGGCCTGCCATCGTCGAACATGAGGAGCAACTGTTATTTTTATTATTATTATTATTATTATTATTATTATTATTATTATTATTGTTATGTTTAAAAAGAGTGAGAGAAAGTAAGGGAGAGAATTAGTTACTCAGTCAACCGGTTTTCCTCGCTGGTCTTCCCTGACGGTCAACAAGGAACAGTAAGATCCTCGTCGGTATGATCGACTTCCTTCTACTAAACCAACTAACACAGTTGTCAGATATAAAGAAACATCTCAGAATCTGTCATTATTATAATGGTAGTCGGAGTATCAGTCTTGAGTCTCTTTACTTTCACCAATAGTCAGTTAATCTAATTTTTTGCTCCTTACATACACACACTGTCTCCTACTCCCTATCATCTCAAGTCAATTTTACGGATTACAAACTCTTTCACAGACTCACAGTGTTGGTGTTTTATGTACGGTGTTAGATTGCTCTCAACATTATCTCTCACTTCTCCTTTCCCTGATATGACATCTCTTTTTACAACCTCTCTTCTCGTAATGCTGGAAAATAATTAAGTTTTATCTGTCACTCTCCTGAATCTTCTTTGGTGTACAATCTAAAGATATTCACACTAGAAACATATAAACATATAAGACATTCAACTACATCCCACAGTCGTACTTGTAATGTTGTGTCATATCAGAAAACCTAACACAGAATGGTTGACATACTCTACTCCCACTGCTCAAGATGGTGTGTAGAAGGAACACTATGCCACCTCACGTATATGACAAATATTTATTGACATACTGGACACCAAAAGGGATTCTTTGACTCATAAACCCAAGTTTTACTCTTTCATTAGATTCCCTAACCATTGTCTCGTCTCTACCACCAACTCTTATTTCTCAAAGTCCGTCCAACGAAAATATGTAGAAGTGTACAACTGACTTTACCATCAAATAGGTAATAGACAGTCAGGGTTTTGAGTTATTCTAGATTTTTATATTTTTCTCTTTTTCCTGGTAATCTTTTTTGATGTTCCTTGTCCTACTGTTGATGTTCCTTGTTCTACTGTTGATGTTACTTGTTCTTCTGTTGATGTTCCTTGTTCTACTGTTGATGTTCCTTGTTCTACTGTTGATGTTCCTTGTTCTACTGTTGATGTTCCTTGTTCTACTGTTGATGTTCCTTGTTCTACTGTTGATGTTCCTTGTTCTACTGTTGATGTTCCTTGTTCTACTGTTGATGTTCCTTGTTCTACTGTTGATAGTTCTTGTTCTACTGTTGATGTTACTTGTTCTACTGTTGATGTTCCTTGTTCTATTGTTGATGTTCCTTGTTCTACTGTTGATGTTCCTTTTTCTACTGTTAATGTTCCTTGTTCTACTGTTGATGTTCCTTGTTCTACTGTTAATGTTCCTTGTTCCACCATTGATAGTCCTTGTTCTACTGGTGATGACTAACACACATGGCATATGACGCTATGTAATTATAAGCTTATCCAAATCAAACATTTTAATAATTAATAATCATCCAAACTTCTGAATATCCAAACCGTTGAATATCCAAACCGTTGAATATCAAACCTGTTGAATATCCAAACTGTTGAATATCCAAGCTGTTGAATATCAAACCTGTTAAATATCCAAACTTCTGAATATCCAAACTGTTGAATATCCAAACTGTTGAATATCAAACCTGTTGAATATCCAAACTGTTGAATATCCAAACTGTTGAATATCAAACCTGTTAAATATCCAAACTTCTGAATATCCAAACTGTTGAATATCCAAACTGTTGAATATCCAAACTGTTGAATATCCAAACTGTTGAATATCCAAACTGTTGAATATCCAAACTGTTGAATATCAAACCTGTTGAATATCCAAACTGTTGAATATCCAAACTGTTGAATATCAAACCTGTTGAATATCCAAACTACTGAATATCCAAACTGTTGAATATCCAAACTGTTGAATATCCAAACTGTTGAATATCCAAACTGTTGAATATCAAACCTGTTGAATATCCAAACTGTTGAATATCCAAACTGTTGAATATCCAAACTGTTGAATATCAAACCTGTTGAATATCCAAACTACTGAATATCCAAACTGTTGAATATCCAAACTGTTGAATATCCAAACTGTTGAATATCAAACCTGTTGAATATCCAAACTGTTGAATATCCAAACTGTTGAATATCAAACTGTTGAATATCCAAACTACTGAATATCCAAACTGTTGAATATCCAAACTGTTGAATATCAAACCTGTTGAATATCCAAACTGTTGAATATCCAAACTGTTGAATATCCAAACTGTTGATATCCAAACTGTTGAATATCCACCAAACTGTTGAATATCCAAACTGTTGAATATCCAAACTGTTGAATATCCAAACTGTTGAATATCCAAACTGTTGAATATCCAAACTGTTGAATATCCAAACTGTTGAATATCCAAACCGTTGAATATCAAACCTGTTGAATATGCAAACTGTTGAATATCCAAACTGTTGAATATCCAAACTGTTGAATATCCAAACCGTTGAATATCAAACCTGTTGAATATCCAAACTGTTGAATATCCAAACCGTTGAATATCAAACCTGTTGAAGATCCAAACTGTTGAATATCAAACCTGTTGAATATCCAAACTACTGAATATCCAAACTTTTGAATATCAAACCTGTTGAATATCCAATCTGTTGAATATCCAAACTGTTGAATATCCAAACTGTTGAATATCAAACCTGTTGAATATCCAAACTGTTGAATATCCAAACTGTTGAATATCCAAACTGTTGAATATCCAAACTGTTGAATATCCAAACTGTTGAATATCCAAACTGTTGAATATCCAAACTGTTGAATATCCAAACTACTGAATATCCAAACTGTTGAATATCAAACCTGTTGAATATCCAAACTGTTGAATATCCAAACTTCTGAATATCCAAACTGTTGAATATCCAAACTGTTGAATATCCAAACTGTTGAATATCAAACCTGTTGAATATCCAAACTGTTGAATATCCAAACTGTTGAATATCCAAACTGGTGAATATCCAAACTTTTGAATATCCAAACTGTTGAATATCAAACCTGTTGAATATCCAAACTGTTGAATATCAAACCTGTTGAATATCCAAACTGTTGAATATCAAACCTGTTGAATATCCAAACTGGTGAATATCCAAAGTGTTGAATATCCAAACTGTTGAATATCCAAACTGTTGAATATCCAAACCGTTGAATATCCAAACTGTTGAATATCCAAACTGTTGAATATCCAAACTGTTGAATATCCAAACTGTTGAATATCCAAACTGTTGAATATCCAAATCGCTGAATATCCAAACTGTTGAATATCCAAACTGTTGAATATCCAAACTGTTGAATATCAAACCTGTTAAATATCCAAACTACTGAATATCCAAACTGGTGAATATCCAACCTTCTGAATATCCAAACTGGTGAATATCCAACCTTCTGAATATCCAAACTGGTGAATATTCAACTGTTAAATAATCAAAATAACCTGAAATAGTTTTATGAATCATTAATATATATTCAGTTGTAACTTTATTAGTGGTTCCATTATATGCTCCTGCCATCCCACCTGTTAGTTGAGTCACCTGCCTCTATATCCTACACGATGATAGGATAAATAGGTCATAATCCAATTTGGCTCTTGATGACCCTCACATTATGGTCTTCGTTATTGAATCATATACATATCGAAATAATCCTGTGTATTGAATTTTGATAACTTCCCCCCAAAAAATATCTACTGAATTTTTTCCTGTTCTGTTTAAACTCTCAAGATCATCTCTACTTACTTCAGCCTTCCTCTCTTTATTTACAAATTATATCGTTGATCCAACCTCAAAGTAAACATCTAAATCCCTCTGTTTGATTAATCGATCAATTTCTCTCACCTCAGTAATAGTAAGAATAGAACAATAATCAATTGATATCTTCTCCATCATCTTGACACTAACAGTTTACTCAAGGATGGGCTGTATGGATCCCGTTGTGGGCAGAGTCGTTAATCCTCCGTCATTACTCACACCTCCATCCGCCTATCAATAGACTACAATGGTGAAACCCAAGCAATAGTTTATAACGTCTTTAAAGATTATGATAGAGTTTGCCATCAATCCTCAATTACAGAATTGTCCTTATTGCCTTTTCTTCTTTGTGTCTATAATATCTTTACGTATACTGACTCTCTCTATGAATTGCTACATTCCTTACCATTTCCAGTTAATTCCAATTATTTTCTTGATACACAGTAATGATCTTCTTTCACTGACAAACATCTCAATTCAATCTCCATACATCTGCAGCAACTCTCATAACTACACCTTACACTCTTTAGAACAAACTCACACGCATTGTTGACTAGGCGCCTCAAATAAGAACCTATTTCAATGCGACTAAAACAAAACATGAAGTAACACTCATGATGTCGCACAACTCAGTATAAATCTTGATACCACTATCATCCCATCACCACACAGAGATGAGATTTTAGGCAATATCCTTACTTAAAATCTTTCCATTGCAGACTTGATCATATCCTTAGCCAAAACTGAGTCATTGTAGTTTACTTTCATGTTCAGAGTCAGGTTCAATTGTAAAGATGACATCCATTTATTCTAACCGAGTATGTGTTCACAAATGGAATACTGGCTGGGCATGGTGTCGGAGTGCTTCTTCTCCTTTGTTCACCGCACAAAAAAAGGCAATGAACAATAATAACCTAACTAGAAAGCATCCAGTCTTGCACATTCACAGAGGAGTCCCATCACTTTCCATGTTCTATAAATACCTCTAATGACACCACTGTATTCTGACCAGCAATACTAAATAATGCCATCACTCTGCCTACGGGGGGGGGGGGGGGGGCCTGGTAGGACCTGTACGTTTTCTTTTATGATTTTATCATGTATAACTGTACTACCATAACCTATTTATATTCCAGACTAAGACTCTGTAGACCTTTCTACCGCAATAAGATTTTTTCCTATATCATATAAACTCCTACGGCTCAAAACATCTTCAAATGTCTACAATCTTTGGGTCAAGAACGCTTGGTAAATATATCTGACAACTATACTTGTTTGATCTTTCCCCGTCCTGTTTATTTACTTAAAATAATTAATGTTGGTTACAACACAAAATAATTTTTACTAGCAAGAGAAGCTTATGATCTGGGAGAGAAATGGGTAGAAAATAAAGAGGGTGGAAAAGGTGTGAATGATATTATAGACCATGAGCGAAAAAGTGAAATGGGAGAGAAGCAATGGAAGAGAGAGTCGGGAATATGAAAAAGAGGAAGAGAGGAAAGAGGAGGAAAGGTACAAGGGGGACTGGAAGACTCAAAGAGTGGTTCACAGGGGAGAAAAATGAGGAGTAAGAAGCAATAGAGAAGGTAGGGTGCACTGGTGTGGAAGAGGAGCAGGTGAGGAAGGCGAGAGATGAGAGTCTGGGATCCTTCACTAAAAACAACTTTAACCAGGAGATGTTTCTATTTTTTTGACACTTTAGTCCAGGAGAGACCTGTCGTGGCCTCGCGCACCACCACCCACTTCACAATATACTATACACACAAACACTCTCTACATCCCTAAATACAGACATCTACCAATATACGTACGAACACACATACAAACAGCCTTACACTTAACAATTTGTGCACACACACACACACATGATCACCTCCACCACACATGGAAGCCCCTCCTATAAAAACAGTGTTCGTGCTATAGCCTTGCGTGTGTCATCACCGTTGCTTCTCCTGGAAAAAGAAGCAAAAGAGATTGGGGAAGCAATGTGGTAGAATAACTAAGTTAGATTATTGTAGGTCTTGTCACTGGAGATTGGGACGTGGCATGAGGCCGTGACACTGTGGGTGGCAGTAAGGTCCTGGAACTGAGGGTGGAACCGTGACATCGTTATATGACAAGTTAACCTTTAGTACTGGAACATGACACTGAGGGTGGCCCAAAGGTACTCAAACGTGACACTGTGGGTGGCACCGTGTCAATGTAGGTGAGTCCGTGGCATTGTGGGTGGCACCGTGGCACTGTGGGTGGGACCGTGATACTGTGGGTGGGACTCTGGCAATGTGGGTGGGACCATGGCACTATGGGTCGAAGCGTGGCAGTGTAGGTGAGGTTGTGGCACAGTGAGTGGAATTTTCGCACTCTGGGTAGGACTATATCAATGTGGGTTGGTTCATGGCACTGTGGGCAGGACTCTGACGCCATGGGTGGGAGAGTGACAGTAGAGGTGAGGCCTTAGCACTATGGGTTGAACCGTGGCAGGGCGGGTGGCGCCGTGGCACTGTGGGTGAGGCACGGGCATTGTGGGTGGGGCCGTGATATTATAGGCGGGTCCGTGGCATTGTGGGTGGGGCCGTGGATTGCTGTGGGTGTGACCGTGGCTCTCTGGATGGGACCATGACACTGTGGGTGGCTCCGTGACATTCTGGGTGGCACCGTGACATTCTGGGTGGCACCGTGACACTGTGGATGGGACCGTAGCACTCTGGGTGGGACCGTGGCACTGTGGATGGGACCGGAGCACTCTGGGCGGGACCGTGGCACTCTGGGTGGGACCTTGGCACTGTAGGTGGCACCGTGACACTGTGGGTGGCACCGTGACACTGTGGATGGGACCGTAGCACTCTGGGTGGGACCGTGGCACTGTACAGTAGGTGGTACCGTGACACTGTGGATGGGACCGTAGCACTGCGGGTGGGACCGTGGCACTCTGGGTGGGACCGTGGCACTCTGGGTGGAACTGTGGCACTGCAGATAATTCCTTGACCTACAAAATGAGACTGTAGCACTCTGGTTACTTTAAGCTCACTGGGATGAGGATCACCACACACTGGGTAAAACTTTGGCGTTTGGGTAATTTTTTGCACTACGGAAAACTCTTGGCACTGTGATAACTCTTGGCGCTGAGGATATTCCGTGACATTGTGGATAACTCATGACTCTAGATAATTTATGATATTTCTGTTAATTCATAACTTTGTGGATAAAAGGTTATGTCATCGTACATAAGAGGTTAAATCACCGTACATAAGATGTTGAGTCATTGTACTTAAAAGTTTGTCGTTATACATAAGAGGATAAGTCATCACATCAGAGGTTAAGTCATCGTTCATAAGAGGTTAAGTCATCGTTCATAAGAGGTTCAGTCATCGCAAAGGAGTTAAGTCATCGTACATAAGAGGTTCAGTCATCGCAAAGAAGGAGTTAAGTCATCGTTTATAAGAGGTTCAGTCATCGTACACGAGGAGTTAAGTCATCGTTCATAAGAGGTTCAGTTATCGTACATAAGAGATTCAGTCATCGGAGAGAAGGAGTTAAAAAGCAACACACTAGCCCTGTGGTAATGCCCGTGTGAGTGTGTTCAGGGCCTCTGGCAATGGGTTCAGGCCCCCTGTAAGCGTCTTCTGGGCCACTCTTAATATTGATGAGTCTCTAAAACTTTGAATAATATCAAGACAGTCTGGGTAAATCACAAACATATTCGATAATTCAGCGTGATATTGTAAAATTCTCTCTCTCTCTCTCTCCACAAGCTTTAAAATCTCAAGGTAAGTAGAAACAACAGTAAAAATAAATGTTTCATGCGACTACTTTAACTCTAACTCACAAATAAACTACAAACAAGCCATTCAGGTCTTCCCTCCATAGAAGCGCGCACAAAAATGTTATTAATTCCGGTCCCATGATCAAAACATTTACGTCAAATGAAATGTACTTTGTTCCGCGGTAACTGTCAGCTCAATTTATGTGCATACTTGATACCTCAGCCCCCAGTGTCCAAACCTGTCATGGTGCCATCCTAGCTGACGGACATACACACACACACGAGAACAAATATTATTAATGACCTCTTTTAAATTATGGTAGAGTAAGGTCAACTTTTGATCTATATTCATCTATATGTTTCAAGAACTGCTTTGTAGATTGAGACTGTAGAATCTGTGTCAAAATACATGGCTGGGCCATTGAAGGTACCCAGCTCCCGAGCATAAAACTACGCTACCTCATGATGCCATTGAGTAGTATTATGACGGGAAGCCAACATGATATCATTTTGTAAGAGGTTCAGTAAAACATCTATGTGGGAGGAAGAGAACCTACCTCTGGCTTACCACGCCATCCTATCCTCTTGAGTTTGACCTCGATCAGTAAAGTTGTGTTGGAGAGAGAAGAGCACAGACTGTTACTAACGCAACTCCAACTAACACAATAACAAACACCCCCTTGCTAGCTAGCTTAGCCTCCTCCCCCCCCCCCCCCCTTCCCTGTTCCCTTGAGCTCAGGCGACCTCTTAGTGCGGCCTTCACCACAGCCAATCAAATCGTCTCTGCTAGGTGGATAGCCCACCTGCTCTTATTCTCTACTACTTTACTTCCCGTTTCATAACTTTCCTTCTACCTTACCTCTTCTCTCCCTTCCCATGGCAAGCCATTGCCATTTTATCTCCATTATCATCATCATCATCATCAATAAAAAAAAGACTGAAAATGAGCAAAACAGACTGGGACAGCTTGAAAGAAGATTAACCTACAAGGGAGAACAACAGAAGACATAGACCCAGAAATGGAGAGACTGCACTCAGCAAAAAAAACATATATAACCAAACACACTCCTACTTCACACTTTAGAACATTACCCAACAAAAGACTAACAGACGATGTTAAATTAATCCAAACCATTACAATGAAATAAACAGGTATATGGAAAGACACGGCAGTAAAAGATGGCTATATACGACGCAGACAGCACTACAGACAAAATTAAGAGACGCATGTAAGGAAGCAAACAACAAAAAATGGAATGATATTATAATGGCGGCCGACAAGACTAAGGATGCATAAACATTTTGGACTTCCATAAACAAGATGATGGGGCATAACAAGCAAAAAACAAAATACACTAAAGACCATAATGGAACAAAACTGTACGAGGAAAAGGAACAAGAGTCAGCATTTAAAAGGGAATGGGTAAAAGTTTTTAAAATATCAGATGAGGGAAATAGAGATTTTGATAGTGAACACGAAGAAGGATAGAAGACGAAATGGGAAGACACATACATAGAATGACCCCAAAACAATATAGACTATAGCTTAATACCTAATAATCAAATAATAACTATGGGAGAAATGATGCACTGTCTGAGGAAGTTTAAAGAAAAGGCCCCCGGGCTCACAGGTATTACACGAAATATGATCATAAATCTACCTTAAAACATCTTAAAAACATTATTGAACATTTATAACGCATGCTTAATAACGGGTTACTTTCCAGGCAAACTAGAATATTCTATAATGATATTTATTCCCAAGGATGGTAAGGATAATAAGGAAATATTAAACTACAGGCCAATATCTTTATTAGAAATTACCGGGAAACTACTGGAAAAAAATAAATTCAAGACTTATAATCTTTTTAACACAACAGGGGAAAACAAACAATAGACAATATGGATTTCTGCCCAATAGAAACACCCTAACTGCAATAGCTACAATAACGGAAATATTTGTAATAGAAAAAAGCAAGAGGAACCAGATCCAGATCACTGGAATTTTACGGGACGTTTCTAAGGCTTTTGATAAAGTTTGGTATTTAGGCTTAAAATATAAAATATTAAAATTAGGACTTAATGAGCATTTGCTAAGAATATTGTGTAACTATTTAGATGATAGGAGAGCACATATTCAAATTGGAAACCTTATGGGAACTATGTTTAATCTTGAGAGTGGAGTACCTCAAGGAGGAAGCCTTTCTCCAACACTATATACAATTTATACCTCAGACACACCTCAACCATCCCCCTTTAGCGAATATGTAATGTTTGCTGATGAAATTACTCAAATAGTATCATACCCAGGAAAATCAACCCAATTTATGGCACTCTACACGGTAAGAGCGATAAAAAACATAAATGACTTTAAGAAAAAATGGAAAATTGGGACAAATAAGAACAAATTCAAGATAATACCAATAGCCAAGATCAAAACAAGTACATTAATAGTCGACCAGGAACTATACCCATACGACACTGAGGGCAGAATGCTTGGACTAAAACTAACAAAAAGAGGATATACAACATACATAAAAGATAAAGAACGACAGGCAAGAAAAAGATTATATAGCCCTTGTCAAATGAATTATGGACTACCCACCCATCCCATTGAACACCCTTAGTAAAACGAGTATTAAGAGGTTACAAACAGTACAAAATATAGCCCTCAGATTTATATATGACATAAAATATACAGACCACATCAATAATGAACAGCTACACAAGAGAACAAACCTCCTAGCAATCAATGTAGAAATACACAACAAAGCCGCAAATATTTGGAACAAAGTGACTGAACTCAACACAGAAACTTACCAAAACTGGATAAGTAATATAGATAATGAAGAATTCCATGAACACAGTTGGTTTAAATCAACCAGAAAGAAAGTAATTGAACCATCTCCTGCCCCAATATACACATAAAACATTAATAAAGAGAATAAAAGATGAGAGTGACCTACCAGCTCCACTAAGAACCTGGCAGGCCTCTCCATACAGTGTACACTCGCACCAAAAAGTATCGGTGCAGGGTGTGATTGATGACTTCCGAAACGATACGTATACACTGTGATATATCGGGAAGGTTGGTAAGTGCATCCTCATAACCCCCGCCCCCCCCTACCCCACTAGGTGTTGCCATATGGCTGACAATCAGTGTGTTTGTTTCCTCTTTTCGGATTGTTGCTTTATGTCGATTGAATGATGCGCAAGGTTCGGTCTTGGTGAAAGTGGGTATAAAACAGAGGCAATATGAAGCAGTAGAGATCTACACATGCCAGACGACATGGAAACCTCAGAAGGAACACGAGGAGCTATTATTGCCCTTCATAACGAAGGGTTCGGCGTCACAGAATAGCCAGCTGGTTGGTGTCCACAGGAACACACGCTGCACGATGGATTCGGCGATACCTCGAAACTGGTGCTACAGACGACAGGGCTCGGAGCGGCCGTCCACGCTGCTCCAACCCTCAGGACGACCGGGTTGGGTGGTTTATTTGGTAGCATAAATTAATGTGGCAATATTCACAAGTATCACAAATAATTTTGTTAACAGGGAGCTCCTCATATTTCATACTGTCTATTTATCACTTCCTGACCTTATTTATAACGGTTTGTTTCACTTGACCAGGGCTGCCAACATACGACTGGAACAACTCGCCTTTCCCAATACCTATCGTCACTGGTCTCAAATTGTTCACAATACAATATGCACCGATACTTTTTGTTGGGAGTGTATCTTTAGACTAACATAACTAACATTTAACTGACACATTAGAATAAAATTAAAAAAAAATCAAATGTGACTAACCTCCCAGCCACACAAGGACCTGGGAGGGCTCACTAACTCCACTAAAAAAAAATCCCACAAAGCCAGAATTTTAATTAGCAGCACCATACAAATAAACGAATACTAATAGGTCTAACGACCCAAGGGAGCAAAACAAGGATAAAAAACAATAGATAAGATGAAGCGATCTGGTTGAGCCCAGATTCCTTCTTCAATCCCTAGTAATCTTCTCTTACTTCATAACTCATGACTCCAATGCCAGTGCCAATAATTATAGTTGCCCACTAGGCATGATACTGACACCTCTGTCCTCTTGTTCCACCTTAATGCAACCCATGTTGTACTGTTTCCCTCCTTTATCATATTTATGCATATGAACACAACTGTAACATATGTATATGCAGGTACTCATAATATTAATGTAAAAAATACAAAAAATAAATAACTGTCGAATTGATAAACGTGGTAACATTATGAGATGTTCTTACCACCATGCTATTGTACTATTCCAGATGATACTAAATGTTACATAATACTTCCTTGAGATAAATGTATAGTATATATCAGGTGCCTCAAAGAGAGCTCAGGTTCTCAACTGGCTCAGCCATGTTAATATTGTTATTATTATCAACTCTGTATCTAGGGTTCTGGGTCTTTAACCACGACTCACTGATATCAATATCAATATCAGTGAGTCATGGTTAAAGACGCAGAACCCAAGACTTAGTGAGTCTTGGTTAAAGACCAAGACCTGATGGTTAGTGAGTCGTGGTTAAAGACCCAGAATCCGAGACTTAGTGAGCCGCAATGAAAGATCCGGACAGTTGAATAACCTAAACACATTAAAACAACAGCAACATTGAAGGTTCCAAGTGTTCCCTGAAGAAGGCAGTGATGGGT
The DNA here is from genome assembly GCA_958450375.1 of Homarus gammarus. Lineage (NCBI taxonomy): Eukaryota > Metazoa > Arthropoda > Malacostraca > Decapoda > Nephropidae > Homarus > Homarus gammarus. Next base: position 1,535,114 of record CAUDMG010002530.1, read on the forward strand.
AGGGAAACACCGGGTAACACTGAAGTCCATTTATTAACGGATAGGAGAAATACAAGTAGTGACTAGCGTGTACCTTGCACGACCCACAGACAGTCTGAGGCTGCCTTGCCATATGGCAGCCTCGGAGCAATGTTGCCACATAACACGTGCAGTGTTGCTAAGTAATTACATATATAAATGCTACTCGGCACAGTAGCTTATATACAAGGTTGCTACTCGGCACAGTAGCTTAGATACATAACCTACATCTCCCTCCCCCCCTCACGCTCATAGTCTTTGTCTTGAGCTGACTTCTTAGTCTTAAGTCGCTCCGAGCGTCAAGGTGCACTGTGGGGCGGATCCTCGTGAGGTGTAGGGAACTCGTCCTCGGTCAGGGGGCCAGCAGCAGGGGGTGGGACTGGCCGGAGGAAGCGGCGGTTCCTCCACCAGACACGGCCGCTCGGCATCCTGACCTTGTAGTCCCGCGACCGGCCGATGCCCACCTTGTCCCAACGTGTCGTCGTCGGGTCCTGGACGCGGACAAGGGCATCAATCTCCAGCGGCTGAAGAGGGCGGGCACGGTCGTCATACCGAGCCTTGGCGTCCTGGGCACGTGTAGCGGCGCGGCGGTCGCAGCTCTCGGCTCTGGTCTGCCACTCCTTCGCAAAGGCCTTGGCGTGTGCAGGAACGCAAGAGCGGAGGGGGTGACCATACAGGATCTGGGCAGGGGAGCGTCCTGTGTGGGTGGGAGTATTAGGTAACTCCAGGAGTCCTTTGTCAAACGCCTCACAGTCTATGTTGCCTGAAGGAGCCACCTTGAGGATGAGGTGCTTGACTGTCTTGACCGCAGCCTCAGCGTGGCCGTTAGACTGTGGGTAATGGGGTGTTGACACGACGTGGCGGACTCCCCAACGCTCCAGGAATCCTGTGAAGTCCCGGCTGGTGAACTGTGGCCCACCGTCCGTCCGCAGACGTACGGGGACGCCCAGGTCACGAAAGAGGTGACAGAAGTGGCGAATGGTGGCCGCGGACGTCGTGTCCGAGCCACAGATTACCACCACAGGCCAGCCAGAGAGTCGGTCGGCGACAACTAGGAAATGTTTCCCAGCTGTGGTGAAGAAATCAGCCGACACGGACTCGAAGGGCCTGGTGGGTTCGTCGTCGCACAAGAGGGGCTCCTGCTGTTGACTGGGCTGCATGATCTGGCAGGGCTCACAGGCACGGACCGTATTGACGATATCCGCGTCAATGCCGGGCCAGTACACAGCCTACCTTGCGTGGCGCTTGGTGGCCTCTGCTCCACGATGGCTGTCGTGTAAGCGGGCCAGAACGAGACGTCGGAGAGCTGCAGGGACGACCACACGGGCACCGTACAGGACGAGGTCCCCATCTGTGTAGAGGTCCTCACGTATCTTCCAATACGGGCGTTGGGCGTTGTGGAGGTCAAAACAGTCGCGAGGGAACCCAGTCCTTACATTCTCCAAGAGATGAGTGTAGGAGGGGTCGTCGCGTGCCACGGTCCGTAGTTCCTCAAGGGCCAGATCGCTGTGAAGAGGAAGCAGCCGTGGCTTGGGTGGAGGCGGGACGGGAGTGGACGCGGATTCTGGGCAGCTCTGTGCGGCACCCTGGCGTGTCACTCGTTGACACCCTGCTGGCGGTGTACCGAGTGGCTGGGATCTGTTCGGGAAAGTCTCTGGGCAACACGCCTAACTCCTTGCAGTGCTCCCACGACAACAAGGGTGTAGCGAGAGTAGGCTGCACGTCCATCCATCCGTGACACGACCTGTCACCATAGGTGATCTCCCCTTGAAAGGAGCCCACAGTGTCCAGCGTCTGGGAACCGTCGCATTGTAGTACAGCAGCTGCGGCGGTGGTCCTAGGTCGCGTTTGGTGAGGCCCAGTTTCTGGAGGTGCTTCAGGACTATCACCGTAGTATCAGCGCCGGTGTCTGGTATCACCTCGATGTGACCCGACACATCACAGTGTGTGACGGCGACGCGGATGGTAGGGGAAGGGGTAGCCCTGGGGCGTGTGATCGATTCCACCCTCCTGATGTGACTCAGCTGCTGCTTGGGGATGTGTGGGCCATCTGAAGGGGGCTGTGTGCGAACCACCCTGAGGGAAGTGCGCTGCTTTCCTCCTCGTCTCCGGCTTTTGGGCTTGGGTTGGCGGCAGCACTTGTCGTAGTGTCCATAGCGACCGCAGGCCTGACACTTGTGGCCTCGTGCAGGGCACCTGTCTGTGTTAGACCAGTGGCCCTTACGGTCACATCCACAACACAGTGCATCGGCGGCCGGGCATGTCTTGGGGCCATGCTGCTTTCCACAGCTGCCACAGGAAGCACTAGGAGGAGACGTGGAAGAATGTGCGGCAGCCTTTACGTTGTTTGCCGCCTTCTTACCCTTCTTGTACTGTGAGATAGCTCTCACAGCAGGTGGCGGACTTGGTGGCCTCGTATGACCGACATTCAGTCACTACCACCTGGAGTGTGGAGGAAACGTCCAGGGGGATGAGTCGCTGCATCAACTCTTCTTGCCTGACACCTGTCAAGATCTTGTGCTTGATCCAGGCCTCCTCACATTCCCGGCTGTGCGCCTTGCAGACGTCGATCTCCTCCGACAAACTCTTCAAACGTACAAAAAAGTCGTCAAATGATTCATTCTCCGCCTGCTTGCAGCTGGTGAAGGCACGGCGACGCAAAGCCTCGTTATTCCGACCCTTAACATGCTCCTGCAAAAGGTCGAGCACATCCGTCACTGAAGAGGTAGAATCGGGAGGCACTTGCAACGTATGCTCCAAAACTCTCTGGGTCTCCAGCGACAAACACATCCACAGTTGGATGAGCTGTTTGCTTGGAGGCATGCTATCGAGGTTCACCATCGCGGAGTAATCTGTCCACCGCCGCCTCCACTCACGAAAAAGCAGTAACGTGACGTCCGGTGAGAGGGAGGGTGGGGGTTGAACAGATGCCTTGGGAGCTGTTAGAGTAGCAAGAGTGCCTGCAGGACACTGGTGTGGTGGAGGAGGGAGGGTATTGGCGCCTTGGTGAGCACTACCTGCGAGTGAGGGAGGGTGGGTTAGCGCCAGGGTCGCCAATAGCGCCTCAAAAGGCGCCTTTTCCTCCTCTCTTCATATCTCCTCCCTCTGAAGTTTCATTTCTCTGCGTCTCTCGTCCCTGTCGTCCATCCACCTCATAATTGTGGCAATGTCCGTCGCTGGAGGTGGAGGATGAGATGCAGTGGGAGCAGAAGCGCCATCTGGGGAGTCGTGTCTCCCATTTTGACGTTGTTCCTTCTTACCTCCCATCTTAGTATGCATGAACTGCGCTGTATAGTATATAAAGTGGCGCCGCATCAGCTCGAACCACATATATATGACATAAACAGTGCAGAAATAACGCATAGGGTCCACTGTTCTGTCCGTGAGTGCGCGCGTGTGTGTGCGTGTGTGTGTGTGTGTGTGTGAGAGCAGATCGTGGTGGCCTTAATGTGGCTGGAGCCGGCGCGGGGGCAAGAACGTCAGTGTCTCCCCGGATGTCACACGAGAAGGGTGTACGCCTGCATGTTCCGTGGGTACCACAAAAAACAGGCCAATGCTCGACTCTCAGCTGTAGACACACTAATACACTGACACTAACACTGCCACCATCACTAAAACGCACTGTGACGGCGCAACACTGTACGTCACGGCGAAACACAACGCAACACAACACATCAGAGTCGACACCCACATCGCCGGCTAATTGTTCACAACACTCTTTAGTCCACAAATTCTACTCACTGCGCCATGAAGGTTCCAAGTGTTCCCTGAAGAAGGCAGTGATGGGTAGGGAAACACCGTGTAACACTGAAGTTCATTTATTAACGGATAGAAGAAATACAAGTAGTGACTAGCGTGTACCTTGCACGACCCACAGAGTCAGACTGAGGCTGCCTTGTCATATGGCAGCCTCGGGGCAATGTTGCCACATAACACGTGCAGTGTTGCCACGTAATTACATATATAAATGCTACTCGGCACAGTAGCTGATATACAAGGTTGCTACTCGGCACAGTTGCTTAGATACATAACCTACAAACATCTCAGTACATACACTTGTTATTGTTGTATTTTGCGTGTAATTATGCTTCGCATTACAATAGGATTGGCATGATTACACGTCCTAGTAATACTGAACAAGAATAATGACAACATGCGATACAATTATATGTATTTAATTGACCACAAAATGCAAACACTTCCTTTCTTAGGTCTAAGATTAAACCCAATTCACTGTGTGTAGAGTTATGTATATTCTTGCAGTAGTGTAACTCCACCTTAGGATAAAAAAAAATGAATAATATTCACAGTAAGAAAGAACCACAGCTAAAAGAGAAGTGGCTGCTGCTAAACATATTTTCATATGAAGCTATGAACGGAATATATCTTCGAATATAAGTGAACATTTATACACTAGTCAGAATGTAATGATTACTTCCCGAGTAAAGTATTGTGGACTCGAGGAAGCAGAAAAAAACAACGCGGTGTACAAGGTGGTGCATGTATCCACGTAAGACCGCAATTTCAGTCTTGTGTTTCTACCACAGGAAAAACAAAATTGCAGGTTAATGTGTGTACTCGAGGAAGAGCTCAATTAAAGTTTAGTGTGTTTACTCACGAAACATTGCAATTAAAGCTTAATAATTGTTCATACAAAGCAGAATACAGTAATTAGCGCTTAACGCACTTATCTATGAGAGAACGTAATTTTACCTGAATGTAAATCATTTACAATTTCGTATGTGTAACTTAGGAAAAATTTAACCATTTCCAAGAGTACAAGGCAGTATAACACAGGACAACGTAATATATGTTTCTTTTTTGGACCATAAAGTACAACTCGGTGAGTTAATCGTTCATGAAACACACCATCACTGGCGGCATGTACCCAGCGTAATTACAAGTTGGAATACAGAATACTGTAACGATAATACACATCAATGTAAATACATATTTGAATAATTACCTCAGTAACAGGGTTCTGGTACTCAATACAGGTAACAAAGTTCTAAAAAAAATGGTATATGTACTCACGAGTGACTTTGAGAGTGAAGGAGAAAGTGACTGGAGGGTGAGTGGTAAGCTGACACTCGTAGTGACCCGCGTCTGACAGCTGCACGTCCTTCACCCACAACTCCCACGCCTGGTGAGAGAGACACAGCTGGTGAGAGAGACAGCTGGTGAGAGAGACAGTTGGTGAGAGACAACTGGTGAGTAAGAGACATTAACACACACATTATATATATATATATATATATATATATATATATATATATATATATATATATATATATATATATATATATATATAAATATATATATATATACGAACATAAGAATGGAGGAAACTGCAGCGGGCCTATTGGCTCAAACCCTCGACCTATTGCGCGCTTTGTTGGTGCCGTGTATGACTCTGTCAATTGCGCTGCCCCTCCACGCCCTCCCCGTCACCCCAGAAGTGCCACCATCTACTGGTATCGTATCCCTGCCATGAGACATCGCCGGCAGGTAACCCGTGATCTCCACTATGCCATCAAGGGAGCCTTTGATAAGGCTCAGCCTGCCTGTATATACTTGTGACACTTGCCAGATGCTTCTGGTGTTATTGTACAGGGGTACCTAGTGACAGCACTAGGATCCCGCTTCCTCTATCAAGGAATAAACTATTTAAATTTAAAATTGAAAATAACAGATTGCTAGCCTGATTTTTTTTTTCGATAAAACAAGTCCGTCACAGCGACATGATCCGTATGGACGGTTATGTCGTAGCCAAATATCAAATCCTTGAATTTCTTCAGAGATCATTCAACAGCAAATAGTTATAGATGCGTGTCTGAATAGTGTGTTTCTGCTTCATTAAGCTTACGGCTAGCGTAAACAATCGCTCTATGTTTCTCTCGCGTGTCAAACTGCATGAACACAGTCCCGAGGCCTTGTCCTGAGGTGCCGGTACCTAGAGTAAATGGTTGAGTATTGTTAGGAAATGCCAAAACTGGTGCATTGGTTAGTGCTGTCTTCAATGCAGTAAAAGTATTCGCCTGTTCATAATTCAAGACAAAATTGCGTCTTCTTTTAGTAGCATAGTCAGCAGTGAAACTACTGTAACATTTCCCTTAATGAATGAACAATATTACCCAGATAAACCAAGAAAACTAAGCACTTTATCAGCGGTTGTAGGACATGGGAACTGTAACGGCTTTGGATTTGCCGTTAAATTAATGAATGCCACCACCGTCGACTGCATGACCACGGAATTGTGTTTCTTATTTAAAAAATCTCATTTGGAGAGTTAACCCGTAAATCTGGCTGCATCAACCTTGGTGAAGACTCCCTCTAATTTGTAGAGATGATTATCTACGGTGTTTAAGCCCCTGTCAAACAGACAATGATACTTATAAAAATGTTGGCTCCATACATTATGTTTATATAATTCGATCAGCCACGGTAACTAGAGTATGACTAGTGAGTAGTCATCATTGTACATTCTCGTTCAAGATTCTTCGAACACTGCTAGAGACACCTGGCAACTCAAGGCCATTTGTTTACTATAGTACGTAGTATAATATAATGCGAAACAACAAAGTCCAAACAGAATCTTCATCAGTGATTACAACAGGTAAACGGAAGGTAACAACAGTTTTGCTATCAATAATAAGATCATCAAGATAGACATACACTGTTTTGAGTCTCATATCAGCACACAAGGTGTAAATTATCCCTTGAAAAGTCAAAGGTGCATTTCGAAGATCGAAAGGCATACGTAAGAACTTAAAATGGTCCAATGAGCGCAAAAAGAAGAAATTTCACGAGATTTCTCATCAAGAGGGCTTTGCCAATATCGGCTAAGAAGGTCAACATTATCTTAGCCTAAATATGGCAATAAATCGACCAGAAAAGCCATTGGGTATCTATCCGGGATAGTTTCTTCGTTGACTCGCCGAAAATGACTGAGCGCCAACCTCCATCCTTCTTAGGGACTAAAAACAAAGGACTAATGAAAAGGGAATTTCAATGTGTGATAAACTCTTGATCCAGCATATCTTGAACCATAAGATGTTGTGTTGTTGAGATTGTCGGACCGTAGTCCGACACGGGCCTTTGCCTATAGACAGACCGGATTGGGATTGGAGGTTGTCCTACCTGCAGATATGGAAGGATACTGCAGGTTGCAAGTGTGAGCGGACCCCCGATCAGTGGACGCTTACCACCAACCCCCACTCTTGGACGTGGTCAGTTTTGGAGTGGCGCGCCCCCCAAACTGGGGTCCGCACTTGCTGGGAGAGGATACTTTCTAAGCTATCTGGGTGGTGGGTATCGTGTGATGACCCGGAGAAGGTGGTGAATGTGGTTTGTTTGGGCCTTTCGGGTTAGAGTGGCCGCTGGTATTGTGTGTGCTTCTTGGGAGTTTTGAGTTCTGTTTCGGAGACTTTGTGTGACTTCGCAGTCGAGGAGATAGTGTTCAAGTGGGTTGGCTGCTGGCTCCTGACAGTAGGTGCATTCCATGACGTCATTTCCGATCATCTGCCAGGAGCACTTGTATCCTAGTCGTAGTCGATGAAGGCTAATTTCGGTTTGTCTTGGTGTTTTCTTGTCTGCGAAAGGTGGTTCCCCTTTTGTAGCCGCCAGGCACCATTTGGCTGATTGGGAACCAGCGTTGAATGCGTGAAGGAGCTCTTTTGGATGTGGAGCTTGCTAGTCTTTCTGAGGTGATTCTTGATCTGTTGCACGCTTGCTGGAACTTGAATGTGTACGCTACTAGAACGTGTGGCTGCCTTAGCTGCTTCGTCTGCCGATCCCTACATGACTGGGAATCCAGTGTAAGACGACTGGGAGGTTTTGTCTCTGGAATTCCTGTAGCTGTGCGAGGATCGGGGTTATGACGTGAACGTTGTCTCTTGGTTGACTATGTTGCAGCGCCTGCATGGCCGATTTCGAGTCCGTGTGAATTATGATGGACTTGTTGTGTTGTGTTGCAGCGTGTTGTAGGGCCTTTGAGATTGCTACCAGCTCTGTTTGTAGGGTGGAGCAGTCATTAGAAAGTCTCCATCGGAGGGTCTGACCTTGGGTGTAGAAGGCCGCTCCGGATGTATGATGTTTTGAATCCACCGAGCCGTCTGTGAAGTATGATGTTGCATCAGCCGGTGTCTCGGTGGCTATGGTTTCCAGAGTTATTTTTTTGAGGTCCTCCTTCTGGAGGTTGGCTTTGCTATCACCTAGGTCGGTAATTTTGAGTGTGGCTGGTGGAGGGCTCCATGGTGGAGGAACTACGTAACCATTGTCTTGTGTGTCTTGGTTGTTCTTGACGAGTGCTTCTGCTTGCAGGTGTCGGATGACCTCGCTTGCCTCGTGCGACCAGGTGGCCCCTCGCTCTCTGTGGTCGAGGTGGAGGGAGGCACTGATTCGCGTTTTGGCAGCTGTGGGCTTATCTCATCTACAGATTTTGGCGAGGAGACCGGCTGTCACCTGCTTGACTCGTACTGCCAGGGATGGAAGTTCAGCTTCCATTTGCAAATTGCAAATTCTGGTCCACATGGGTGCTCCGAGCATGGTCCTGAGAGCATTATTTTGAATAACTTCTAGCTTAGCTATCTGGTCTTCTCTCAGTCCAATGAGCGCTGGAGCACTGTAATCTACCAGCAATCTGATGGCGGCCGTGCAGTAGGCTTTGAGCACATGAAAGTTTGCTCCTGTGGTTGTGCTGGTGAGCGACCTCATTATATTGTGTCTGCTCTTCGTCCTGTGCCTGAGATACTTGAGTTGCGGCTTGAAAGTGAGTTTCTGGTCAAACCAGATTCCAAGACACTGGTGGGTGTTGGTCCAGACTACCGGCGTGTTTTGTATGGAGAGCTTCTTGTCTGGTGTGTCTGTGCAGATGACCATCGCTTTCGATTTGGCTGGATTTATCTTGAGTCCAAGTCTGTTGCACTCCTCTTCTATAAGTTGGAGTGCGTGTTGCGTGTTGGATAGTCTGTTTGATCCTCTTACTATAAGCTGTAAGTCGTCTGCATAGCATACGAGCTTGGCTGTTTGTCTGAAAGGAAGTTTGACAAGATTTTCCATCAGGACATTGAACAGCATTGGACTGAGGATGCCTCCTTGTGGGGTTCCGTTTTCATGGACCCTGTAGCTTGAGGTTGCTCCCTGAAAGCGTACTCTTGCTTCTCTCTGTGTGAGGTAGTTCTGGATCCAACCCAGCAACCTTCCTTTGACGCCTTTTTCAGCGAGCGTCGTTATAATGGCCAGTGGATTTGCTAGTTCGAAGGTCTTCTCCAGGTCGAGGAAGACCACCAGAGCTGGTTTGCAGTCCACTGTGCTGAGTATCTCGGCGATGTTGTTGCCTGTGCCGGTGTTCTCGGTGTGAGCAAAAATGTGAGGTTTGTCTGGTTCTCTGGGCTTCGGAATGGGCTGTATATCTGCCTTCTTCCATTCCGGTGGAAGTCTTTGTGCTGTCCACGAAGCATTGATGACTTGTAACAAAGCCTCGTGTACAAGGGAGGGAGGAGGTGTGGGGCTGAGTACAAGGGAGGGAGGAGGTGTGGGGCTGAGTACAAGGGAGGGAGGAGGTGTGGGGCTGAGTACAAGGGAGGGAGGTGTGTGGTTGAGTACAAGGGGGGAGGAGGCGTGTAGTTTAGTACAAGGGAGAGAGGAGGCGTGTCGTAAAGTACAAGGTAGGGATGTGGTGTGTGGTTGAGTACAAGGGGGGACGCAGTGTGTGGTTGAGTGCAAGGGGAGGAGGAGATGTGGGTGAGTAAGTGGGAAGGAGAGGAAGGAGATATGCTAATCTATATAATGAACGTTTGAAGCTGCCAGAACGTGACACTGAACCTGTGGTGGTGATGGTTGAACCTTTTATTGTGAGAGTAATGGTGAAGATTGTGGTGGGTGGGTGCTGATGACCAAGTTTATTGTGGTGGGAGAGTATATTGTGGTGGGAGGGTGGTGTTGAATGACCGTGTGGTACTGATCTCTATACGGTGGGGGAACTGATCCAGAACCTGTGGTAAAGTGCTGAGGAACCTGAATGTGGTTGAAGAGGACTGACCTTGCTATGGTGGGAGTGGGTGGCAGAGAAGCGGGTCTCAGCAGCGTACACTGTTTGACCCACAGTCAGTAGCTGGTCATCGTCTCTCTTCATCCACGTCACCTGAGGGAGATGATATCTGAAGTGTCAGGAGAAGGAATTTACACATTTTATTATTAAGTTAATATTACGTGCTATCTTGCTAGAGAGTAAGATACATTTATAAAGAAAGGGACAAACCGTGATAATGAGAAACAAATTGACAATGACACAGAGGTAGAAAAATAAAATAACTTACTAATTTCTTGGCAATGAAACATATATATATATATGTAAGGGCAGTAACGAGCAGGATGGTTGCCGCCGCTCGTTTGCTTGTTCGCGTCCCCCACTTGGGGGGGGGGGGGGGGGTATACGGAGGTGAGAGGGTCGCTGCTGCCTCGTGACACAGTCAGACACTACCCAGTAGGGTGTGTCATAGGAGGGAAGATCAGCTAAAACTAATGGCCCATCACTTTTTTGGTAGATTTTAGTGTATATAAACAGAAAATAATTTCAGTTTCAATATTTTGCAACCTTTTGCTAGGTAAATTTTAGCGTGAAATTTATCGAAAATCTAACGTACAGCTGCATTAGTGCATTACAATTAAATAGTGAACATTGCTTTCTGACTTCATTCTTTAACAACCCAACTAACAATATTTTTTTCTGTTTAAGATTCTGATGCATTTATAAGTTGATAATATTTGCGATGGCTGCTTGTGTCAGGACGAGGAACCAAAAATCCAGCCATCTCAGTCACTCTCTTGGGTCTGGGAGAGAGCTCCTGAAGTCGGAGTTGCCTACATTGAGAGATGCTTTGAGATACAGTGTTTTAATCAGGCAAATCAGTGAAAAGAACCAAAGAACTTACACAAACAAAGACATTGCCAGTGATATGACCAAAGCTGTCTTGGCACAGTACACTCTGGCTAACGCTCAGTTCAAGCCTCCAGTCATAACAAGTCAGAAGAAGATTAGTGAGAGACTGCTAGCCAGTTGGGAAAAGGCAAGAGATATCTCTCTTGGGAGAGGAAAACTTGCAGTTAAGGACAGCTTTGCCAAGCAACTGGACCAGTTATTTGACATAATTACTTGCAAGTGCCCAATTGTTCTCTGTCCTGAGTTTGGATGCGATCGTGACTGTAAATCCGAGGCCCACATCTCCTGTATTTGCAAGCGTGAACTGAAGATTCCTGTGATCGAACTGGCATTTGTCAAAGCACAGAGAGAGAAGACTGGCAGTATAGGGGCTCTCATGATTTCTAGCCAAGATATTCCGGAGTCCAAGAGACAGGAGGCTGCCACAGAGAGACAGAAGAGGAGAAGAGTTGCCGAGGAAAAGAGACTTGAGAAGGCCCAGGGTGAGGTAAAAAAGGCCGATGATTGGAGTCAAGCTGATTCAGAGTTTAATGACTTCCCCATGGCTGATCCGAGTGCTGACCAGGAGAATGGTGACTTTGTCCCTAACCCAGAAAATAATGATCCCAAACCTTCCAGGCATAAGATTCGAAATAGGAAAGATATCCCGAGCATAGCTCTGGCCAGCATGCGACACCACACTGGTCTCAGAGAAACTGCAGAGATAGCAACAGCTGCCTGGATTGACGGTGGTTTGATAACACCTGATGATGTTCACCTGGTGATAGATCATAACAAAGTAAGGAGAGCTCAGGAGAAACTTGTCAGTAACCTAGAAGAGGAGTTTGATAAGGGGATAAGAGAAAATGGAATCAATTGTTTGTTCTTTGATGGGAGAAGGGATGACACAAAAGTGTTCATGAAAGTTGGAGATTATGACAAGTTGTTCCCTGCCAAAGTTTTGTCAAACAGAGAAAACCTCATTAGCAATGTCGAGGTAGGGAACGAACTTGCAAACAGCGATCACAAAGAAATTCGATTCCAGTTAGATTTTCAGGGCAGACGTAAGGAAAATTCCACTAAAGTACCAGATTTCAGAAGGGCAAACTTTGACAGTTTAAAGAGGCACCTAAGAGAGGGGGTGTCGCGCTTGGCCGTGAATCTGACAGATGACACCGACCTGATAACGAGATCTGAGATTGCCGAGTTCCACGACAATTTAAATAGTGAGTTACTTAATGCACAAAGGCAGAACATACCATACAAAAAACTCAGATCAAACAACAATGACCCTAAATGGATAAATAATTATTTAAAGAACATCATTGGCCAAAGGAAGGCTATAGGTAGAAGGATAAATCGTGGCGAAATTCACCTCCGGGACAATTATAGGGTATTGGCGAGTAGGGTTAAAACCGAGATAAGGAAAGCAAAGAGGAATAATGAGGTAAGGATAGCAAGGGAGGCAAAGACAAACCCCAAAGGATTCTACCAAATGTACCAAACTAAAACACGAGAAAAGATTGGACCAATACGGTCAGACTCCGGCGAGCTCACTGATAACGACGGAGAAATGAGCAATAATTTGAATAAATATTTTTCAACAGTTTTCACCAGCGAAAATTTAAACATGATACCCGAGGCACCGACTCTATTCAGAGATAGTGAAGAAAACAAATTAAGTGAGATAGTAGTGACTAGTAACGATGTTAGTAAGCAAATAGACAAACTAAAGCCTAATAAGTCACCTGGTCCCGATGAGATATTTGCCAGAGTATTAAAGGAATGTAAGGAAGAGCTTAGTATGCCCTTAGCAAAGTTGTTTAACATGTCCTTAAAAACAGGTGTAGTACCAGAATCCTGGAGGATAGCGAATGTAATACCGATCTTCAAGAAGGGGGATAGATCACTATCCTCTAACTACCGCCCAATCAGTCTAACATCAATAGTAGGCAAATTACTGGAAGCAATCATTTCAAACTCTATTCGAAATCACCTGGAGAAGCACAGATTGATCAATGATTCCCAGCATGGCTTCACAAGCGGACGTTCTTGCCTAACTAATCTATTAACATTCTTTTCATCAGTTTTCGAATCAGTGGACGAGGGGCACAATTATGATGTGGTATATCTCGACTTTAGCAAAGCCTTCGACAGAGTACCCCACGAAAGACTAATTAGAAAGGTAGAAGCTCATGGCATCAAAGGTGACATCCTTAAATGGATTAGGGCGTGGTTACAGGACAGGAAACAGCGAGTGAGCATTAACGGCACTAAGTCCCATTGGAGCAACGTCACAAGTGGAGTTCCCCAAGGCTCAGTACTTGGACCATTATTGTTTATTATATACATAAACGACATAGATATCGGCATAGACAGCAACATAAGTAAATTTGCTGATGATACTAAAATAGGACGTGTTATCAAATCTGACGAGGACTCGGCAAAACTACAGGAGGATCTAAACAAATTTTTCGAATGGTCTGAAAAATGGCAGATGAAATTCAACATTGACAAATGTAAAGTACTCAGTATAGGGAATGTAAACAGGGAAACCAGATACCAGATGAACAACGATGCCATAGAGAAATCCGACTGCGAGAGAGATTTAGGAGTAATGATAAGTAGGAACCTTAAGCCAAGTAAACAATGTGTTTTTGCTTGTAACAAGGCTAATAAAGTACTTGGGTTCATACAAAGGAGTGTTAGTTACAAGACTAGCGAGGTCATCCTAAAACTGTATCTTGCCCTTGTGAGACCACACCTGGATTACGCAGTCCAGTTCTGGTCACCGTATTACAGAATGGATATAGAATCCTTGGAAAGAATCCAGAGGAGAATGACAAGACTAATCCCGGGTATCAGGAACCTTGAGTATAGAGACAGGTTAAAGCATCTTAATTTGCACTCCCTTGAGAGACGTAGAGCGAGGGGCGACCTGATAGAGGTGTATAAATGGAAGGCAGGGCTAAACAAAGGGGACATTACAAAGGTACTCAAATTATCCAACCAGGAGCGAACTCGTAACAATGGTTTTAAATTGGACAAATTTAGATTTAGGCGTGAAATAGGTAAACACTGGTTTGGAAACAGAGTAGTGGATGAATGGAACAAGTTACCAAATATCATCATTAACTCGAATACGCTGAATTGCTTCAAACATAGGTTGGATGCTCATATGAGCAATAGGGGTTGGGTGTAAACGGGACTGCCCAGTATGGGCCAATAGGCCCGCTGCAGTTTCCTCCATTCTTATGTTCTTATGTTCTTATGGTGAAGGAGGAACACTACTCCTGCTGCAGTGAACCAGGAGGGATGTATTTGTGGCATTTCACTCCAGAGAAAGATGACATCAGGAAACCAGCTGAGATAGTGGCAGATAACATTGTAAACTGGCTCAGAGAGAGGAACATAGACCAGACCCTGCAGGCCATTGGAGGGGACAGCACCAACACGAACACAGGGTGGCAAGGGGGGGTCATACAGTGGATAGAGCGGAAGATTGGGAGGAAGCTGGTCTGGATTGTTTGTGACCTCCACACCAACGAGTTGCCACTCAGACATCTGATCCAGGAGCTGGATGGCAAGACTCTTTCAAACAACAGATGGTCTGGTCCTCTTGGCAAGATGCTGGACTCTGCCACTGAGTTAGAAATAAATCCGAGCTTTGAAAAAATCACAGTTGGCCCTCCACTCGTTGAGCTTGCACATACTGTCATTGACGACCTGAGTACTGACCAGTACTATGGTTACATGATTTGCAGTGCCATCAAAACTGGGGTCATGCCTGATAGACTTGCTTACCTGCAGATAGGTCCAGTCTCACATTCTAGGTGGCTCACAACGGCTCTCAGGTTCTGCAGAATTTGGGTCGCTCATCATAAACTGAAAGGGAACCAGCTTCACAACCTGAGACAAATTGTCCAATTCATCGTGAGTGTCTACTTGCCAAATTGGTTCAACACCAAGGTCAAGTCATCGTTCTCCGAAGGTCCGCAAGGCATGTTCTCTTCCAGCTTGAGCTCCTGAGGAGTCAGCCAAGGAAGGTTGTTCAGATTGTGGAACAGACTGTGAGGAGATCTTCCTGGTATGCTCATCCCGAGGCAGTTCTGCAGACAATGCTCTGCAGTAAGGATGAGGAGGAGAGAAGAGTGGCAGTCAAAAAGATCTTGGATATGAGACTTATGAGAGGATCTGGGCATGACGAATCAGTTGGTGACGATTCCTTCAGGGTCAGGAAGACTCCTGAAGTCGATCTAGGTGCCAAGACCCTCACTGATCTCATAGATCTGGATAACATCCAAGCTGGCAGTGAGCCCCCTCTTACCTGCAGCCTCACCAATGTTCAAGTCAGAGCTTTCCTGGACAACCCCATGCATGTCCCTGCCTGGCCCTCGCACACCCAGAGTATAGAGCGTTGTGTACAGCAAGTGAGCGAGGCCAGCAGTCACGTGTACAGCCAGGAGAGGAGGGAAGGCTACATCCGAGCTCAGGTGGTCAGCAGGGAGGTGATGAGTAGAAACAGAAGCAAGAAAGACATGTTCTCTATGGTGTGCAGCAACACCGGGTCGTAGTAGTAAAACCGGTTTTTGTATTTGATGATTTTGTTTCCAAAGGAATATTAAATTTAATAAATGTGTCAAGATCATTCGTTTCACTATTCTGGATCATTTTCATCCTAATAAATTAACCTGATACATTTACTTTACTTTAAATAAGCTATTTAGTGGTGTTGGTAAAAGGGTGGGAATACTGAATTTTCATAAGATTTCAAGTTAAAATTTACCTAGCAAAATATAAAAACTTTTCAAATCTGAAGATATCACATGATTTTGCACATAGAACTACATCATTAATACCATGGGCCGATTTTTCAAACTCAAAAAACAAAAATTCGCCTCCGTATGACACACCCTACTACCCAGCCATCACCAGCTGCACTTCCCCGCTGTTCGTTCAAATTGTGGCTGTGATCTCATCATAGGTCCTCGACTCGTGGGCTGTTTCCCCAGACCCTCACAAATCGACTGTCAATCTCCGCACACCTACCCCAACCACCGCGGCTGTCACGTCATCGCTAGTTCCTCCACACCCTCGGTGCACCTGGCCATTTCTCCTATGTAGCAAGACATCGCCCGCCGTCGCTCGAGTGAGGAAGCTCACTTGACCTTCACCCTGAGAGTGGGTCACTGCTTTCCAGAACCTTCCCCAGGGCCGCTGCCGTAGGAAATATCCGTTCATTGTTTGACTCCATTAATTGTTAAACTCCCGTAATTGTTTGATTCTCTTAATTATTTCATTCCATTAATTGTTGACTCCATTAATTGTTTGACTCCATTAATTGATTGATTCTATTAGTTGTTTGACTCCCGTAATTGTTTGATTCTATTAGTTGTTTGACTCCATTAATTGATTGATTCTATTAGTTGTTTGACTCCCGCAATTGTTTGATTCTATTAGTTGTTTGACTCCCGTAATTGTTATTTGATGTTTGTTTGGGTGGTGTCAGAGTTTTGTGTTATTTTCATAGTAAAGAGATGTCAATCTCGAACGGTTGTTTGTTATCCCTCAGAAAACCGTGGTTCTTGACTTTCCTTTTATAAGGCCTGGTATGTGGGAGTTACCCAATTGTGTCCTGAAAATGACAACATCGTCCATCCACAGATGTTTGCTCTGATATTCATTTTGGACCCACAGAGAGAATATCGCTCTTATAATACTGGCCGATGAAAGGAAGGGAATCAGGGGCGATGCATTCTATCGACTCATCATCTCTAGACAAGCGCCTTCCTTGCAACAGATAAGAAATAAGATGCAGGAAATGATGATGATAATAACAACAGGAGACTGCAGTGGGAGCGGGTAAACAAAGTGAAAGACTACAGGGAAATAGTGTTAGGAATGATGACAAAACTAAATTAGACAGGGAGTTTAAAACTAAACCCGGTAAGGGGAGGACTCAGAACACGACTAACTTAAATGTATACTACGCGAACAGTAGAAGTATGAGAAACAAAATGGATGATATTAGGGCCTTGGTATGTACCGAAAAAATCGATATAATTGCATTCACTGAAACATGGATCAACCTAGACACATGTGAGTTACCAGTCGAATACCAAATTGCGGGTTACAAACTGTTCCATACCGATAGGCAGACCAGGAAAGGAGGCGGAGTAGCAATCTATGTTAGGGATAATCTGAAGTGTGAAATAAATAAGGATATAAAAACTGAGAGGAATACGGAAACAATTTGGATAGAATTAAGCGACGGCCGGGAAAAATTAATCACAGGAGTAATATATAGACCCCCCAATCTTGATAGCGTCAATGAGCGACTTATCTGGGATGAAATGCGCAGGGCTTCCATACACAACAAAGTCTGTATAGTAGGCGACTTTAACCTTGGCCAAATAGATTGGACTGACCTTACGGGTAACTCAGAATCAGAGGATTTTCTCGAGACGATCCAGGACTGTTTCCTAAGTCAACATATAACCGAACCCACACGGGGTAATAATATACTGAACTTAGCTCTGTCGAAAAGAGAAAACCTAATTAGCAATGTCGAGGTAGGGAACTAACTTGCAAACAGCGATCACAAAGAAATTCGATTCCAGTTAGATTTTCAGGGCAGACGTAAGGAAAATTCCACTAAAGTACCAGATTTCAGAAGGGCAAACTTTGACAGTTTAAAGAGGCAGCTGAGAGAGGGGGTGTCGCGCTTGGCTGTGAACCTGACAGATGACACCGACCTGATAACGAGATCTGAGATTGCCGAGTTCCACGACAATTTAAATAGTGAGTTACTTGATGCACAAAGGCAGAACATACCTTACAAAAAACTCAGATCAGACAACAATGACCCTAAATGGATAAATAATTATTTAAAGAACATCATTGGCCAAAGGAAGGCTATAGGTAGAAGGATAAATCGTGGGGAAATTCACCTCCGGGACTATTATAGGGTATTGGCGAGTAGGGTTAAAACCGAGATAAGGAAAGCAAAGAGGAATAATGAGGTAAGGATAGCAAGGGCGGCGAAGACAAACCCCAAAGGATTCTACCAAATGTATCAAACTAAAACACGAGAAAAGATTGGACCAATACGGTCAGACTCCAGCGAGCTCACTGATAACGACGGAGACATGAGCAATAATTTGGATAAATATTTTTCAACAGTTTTCACCACCGAAAATTTAAACATGATACCCGAGGCACCGACTCTATTCAGAGATAGTGAAGAAAACAAATTAAGTGAGATAGTAGTGACTAGTAACGATGTTAGTAAGCAAATAGACAAACTAAAGCCTAATAAGTCACCTGGTCCCGATGAGATATTTGCCAGAGTATTAAAGGAATGTAAGGAAGAGCTTAGTATGCCCTTAGCAAAGTTGTTTAACATGTCATTAAAAACAGGTGTAGTACGAGAATCCTGGAGGATAGCGAATGTAATACCGATTTTCAAGAAGGGGGATAGATCACTATCCTCTAACTACCGCCCAATCAGTCTAACATCAATAGTAGGCAAATTACTGGAAGCAATCATTTCAAACTCTATTCGAAATCACCTGGAGAAGCACCGATTGATCAATGATTCCCAGCATGGCTTCACAAGCGGACGTTCTTGCCTAACTAATCTATTAACATTCTTTTAATCAGTTTTCGAATCGGTGGACGAGGGGCACAATTATGAAGTGGTATATCTCGACTTTAGCAAAGCCTTCGACAGAGTCTCCCACGAAAGACTAATTAGAAAGGTAGAAGCTCATGGCATCAAAGGTGACATCCTTAAATGGATTAGGGCGTGGTTACAGGACAGGAAACAGCGAGTGAGCATTAACGGCACTAAGTACCATTGAAGCAACGTCACAAGTGGAGTTCCCCAAGGCTCAGTACTTGGACCATTATTATTTATTATATACATAAACGACATAGATATCGGCATAGACAGCAACATAAGTAAATTTGCTGATGACACTAAAATAGGACGTGTTATCAAATCTGACGAGGACTCGGCAAAACTACAGGAAGATCTAAACAAATTTTTCGAATGGTCTGAAAAATGGCAGATGAAATTCAAGGTCGACAAATGTAAAGTACTCAGTATAGGAGATGTAAACAGGGAAACCAGATGCCAGATGAACAACGATGCCATAGAGAAATCCGACTGCGAGAGAGATTTAGGAGTAATGATAAGTAGGAACCTTAAGCCAAGTAAACAATGTGTTTTTGCTCGTAACAAGGCTAATAAAGTACTTGGGGTTCATACAAAGGAGTGTTAGTTACAAGACTAGCGAGGTCATCCTAAAATTGTATCTTGCTCTTGTGAGACCACACCTGGATTACGCAGTTCAGTTCTGGTCACCGTATTACAGAATGGATATAGAATCCTTGGAAAGAATTCAGAGGAGAATGACAAGACTAATCCCGGGCATTAGGAACCTTGAGTATAGAGACAGGTTAAAGCATCTTAATTTGCACTCCCTCGAGAGACGTAGAGCGAGGGGCGACTAATCCCAGTGTTGATATTCCATGGTTCCATCAATTCAACAAAATATTATAGTTATTTTTGTGTTATCTTTATTATGCCTTTATTGTATTTATAAGTATTAATACCGACTTCATTTTCACCGTTATATTCCTGTATTTGCAGTAGTGTGTATTGCATATCAAGCACAACAAGCCACACAACAGAAGGCATAATATTTCCTACAGAGCAATGTACAGTTTATGCCCTAGCCTGGAGCCAACTTACTGTACCATGGGTCACTACTCTCGGTCACCTCTGGCATTCATTTACATATTTGAGCCTCAGTCCCGGGTTGAAAGGTTAAACGTGCAGTAATTTTTCACGATATATTTGATATTGAAACGCGGGTGTATATAACCGTAGACTTTGTACCATTCTAGCATAGTGGTTGTTCGTGTGTGTAATAATGGTCTGAGCAGAATGTGAAGGAGTGTCTGATATAGTAGCGCGCATGAAGGTTTGGGAGGTTGTAGCTCCTGTCTCTCCTACTCCCTCCTCCCCTCCCTCCTATCCCCTAATTCCCTCCCTCCTATCCTCTAATCCCCTCCCTGCTACCCCTTCCTTCCCTCCCCCTACCTCCTCCTTCCCGCCCTCCTACCTCGTCCTACCCTCACCTATCCTACCCTCTCCTCCCTTCACCCCTTCCCTCCCTCCTATCTCTTCCTCCCCTCACCTACTAATACACACATCATCCGGTGACTGCGGAATGACAAGAGTTTACAAGAGATAGAGGAGGTGAGTTTGGAGGGATATTGGTTGTGAAGAGGCTCACGTCATGCCTCCCAATTTGCAGATTGGGATGGGGAAATAGGGTGGTAGCAAGTACATGGGGGTCGGAGTTCGAATGGCCTCCACCGCCAATTACTATGGGTGTACGGAAGGAGGGAAGTCTTAAGGGGTTGCTTATATTTTCCCAAGTGTATAAAAGGTTGTGAACGGGTTGGGGGGGGGGGGGGGCATACCTGCCTGTTATGTGGATGCATGGTATGAGGATGGGAATATTTGTAAGGAAGAGAGAATGGGATTCTAAGAAAGTTACCACAATGCCTTTCTTATCCTGCTAAAGAACTATGTGGATTCCAAGGACGATTTAGATGACCAAACTTCTCTTGCCCGCACCCCACTCCACCCGGCCTAAGGTTGAGGCGAAGGTGATGGAGGGAGATAAGAGGTCAAGCTATGCCCACCCTCAGTTATTGATTGCCAGACAAGAGGGATGCAAAGATAAAAAGAAGGTGTATCGCACAGAAGATGATAATACAAAAGGCCACAAGGGGTATGAGAGTGAAGGTTCCCGTTCCCCCTCCCCCCACCCCCTTATGCAGCCACTGTTAGATGGGATGGCGTCGGTTGTTAGATGGGATGATGTAACGGTTGCTAATGGGTTCCTCCTTCCTCCCCGTTCGTCTGATGTTAGATGGGTTGATGTAAGGGTTGCTAATGGGTTCCTCCTTCCTCCCCGTTCGTCTGATGTTAGATGGGATGATGTAAGGGTTACTAATGGGTTCTTCCTGCAGCCCCTCCCCTGCAATGAGAGATGGAGTGGGTGAAGGAGGGAGAGGTGTGAGGCGTGCCTCTGCTTGACTTGACTCATGGTTCTTTTGTGTTGGTGTCCCTCGTTTATTCTGGCTGGTGGAGAACTTCTTGCACACCTTTTACTCACCCGTGAGGCAGTAGGACGCCTCAGTGTCGCCCGCTCCTCGGTGTCTATTATAAAAGTAAGAACATTTATGATGATTTTTCTTACGATTATAATTTTTTAATGGTTGCGGGGTTTTTTTCGTGCGTGAGAGATGTTTTATGTAATGGATAATTCTTGGTTACCCTAAGGCAGTGGATCTCAACCCTTTTCACTCCATTCCCCCCTTGAGGAATTTTCAACATCCTCGTGGCCTCCTTCAGTTTTCTCCCAGAACAGACAAATAGACAAGTGATAAAGACAGATAAATAGGACAAGAGTTAGAATGGCAAACACACACACACATTCACATACATAACACGCCCATGCACTCACACATAAAGCACACATACAGTCATACACAAACATGCACACAGGTAAACATTCACACTCAAGCTAGCAAGCTGAAGTATACTTCCTGTAAGAAAGAACACGCCTCCTTTGACAAGCACTGTCCAACTTGGAAGACTGAGAAGAATAGCGAGTCATACCAATTTAGCACTAAAAATGGTAGGATTATATAAGTAAAGAATAAGTATGAACAACAATGGCACCAAAAAATAAAGAAATAATTAATAAAGGAAGTGTACAAATATTTCACCCACGTAAAGCAGCGACCACATGACTTAGGAAACAAAATAATTAACACCAATTACGGAGTATATTATGCTTGAGTCAAGCTCAAACTCAATATATGATTCAGAGACAATACACTCCACTATTTTCGTGATGGTATCCCAGGCCAGACTGAGATCATTCGGTCCTATCACCACTTGCAAAGGGATGACACACGGACACGTACTGAACAAGTCAGTTCGGTCCAGCGCCTGTCACACAGACAGGGACTGGACCTGTGAAATCTTAAATAATCCGTAAAGAAAAAAAATAGCACCAGAGTATGTAAATATTAAAATTGTATTGTCGTTATGATTAAATAAAATTACAAAAAAAGAATGAAAATTTTCTTCTGCGAAGTCAAAATAAGTAATACAAGTTTTGTTTAATTCAGATTCCCAACATTATTTGGAAACGTACACTTTATAACAGCTCGCCGTGGCTCCCCTAAATTCTTGCCGTGGCTCCCTTGGGGGCCATGGCCCCCAGGTTGAGAACCACTGCCCTAAGGCAATAAAAAGAGGTTTTCAAAATAAGGTAACTCGGTTCGTGATACCTACATAATCTTACATATTTAGTAATTTGTTCCATGTAGTATTTTATTTTCGTTTCGCTGTTTACTGAATACCTGTTTATCTTAAGTCTCACTCTCAAACTTGTGAGGTCAGAGAAAACCACCAAAAGTTGGTTCGCATTTCCCCAGAGGTTTGCTCCTCGTTGGTCTGGGCGATGGATGAGTGGACAGGTACTGCGGCTAATTTTCGCTGAGTGTGGCTGAATAATTTTTACCTACCGCCGCATTCCAAGATTTACCAGGAATATTGGATGTGGATCTTTTTTTGTTTGTCTGTTTGGTTATGTACCGTCACCAATTTCAGTCCAATCAGTCAGTATTGACCTAGTTCTGACACCACTATGTTTAATTAACCCAACATCGGAAGAGAAATAATATTGAATGATTTTAAGTAAATTTATACCGAAAACTGAATTTTCTATTGTTCTAAAATATATTATACAATGTGACCCAACATGGTGGAGTAGAAATAGTTTATTATCCCTCTGAAAGATGAAAGAATGGAAACTGCTAGAGCACGGAAAGCTCAGTTTGTAAGCCAATGTTTAGAGAATTTATTGAAAAGTGATGTTAAATTCAATTGTTAATTTTTCCAAAGTATTGTGTGGAGAAGAGTAATGAGTGAGGTACATTTTTAAATTTGTGGCGAGTCATGTAATGTTGTGAATCAATGTAAATTGATTAAAATAAGTAAATATATTGTGGAACTTTGCATGTTATTGTAATCCATATCTAATTTTCTCAGTAAATGCGTAACGATACCATTTTAAATCATTTAATGATTGTAGATCGTGATGATATACTTGACAACTTATAAATAATAAGACTACTTTATAAATTGTGAGATACTGAAAAGAAAATTGGAGAAAATAAGTGAGTGTACAGGTTCATTCTTGTAGACCGCCTGTTGACTTATGTTCGAAGCGTGAGGCCGAGTAACATTAGGAAGAATTCGTTTTAGAGTGAGAAACAATGAATTAAATTGAATAAAATAATAATATAAATAAATATAGTGAACATATTTAACATAAGTGAACTGAAAATGTGTAAATTATAATTATTTGTGAGCTTGTGAGCTTGAATTGTTAACAGCAAAGGAACGCGAGATTGTGAGTTGGAAACAGTGAGTGAGTTGGGCAGCCATTAATATGTGAGATCTCGGGGAGTAGAGGTGCCTTAGGCCTTCCACTGAGATGGTAAGGTAACTGTTAGATGTCGAGATATTTGAGGTAAGTGAAACAGTGAACTTGATCTGATAATCTTGGGTAAACAAAAGAATTCCATAGTCAAGGATGTTATTGTGTGATGATTAACTTTCCAAAAAATGTTGATTTAATACAGTAAGTAATTAGTCATGATATACTCAACAGTGTTTATATGAAAGATATTATAGTTTTCTATTTTTAAATGAACTGTGAAAGATCAAACCATTACTAAATATGATATACAGTATTTAAACCGTTTATTTCTGTGAATTAATTACCTACTTAAATGATTCTTGTGAAGAGCAGTGATTTAAAGTGAATTATTATTATTTAGTTTTGGAACTGAAAATATCTACCCAACAACTGCACACAAGGTATCCTTGAAATATTAAACTCAGCTTTGGCAAGTGGATACTTCATTGATGCATTCAAAAACGCAAATCTCATATTCATACCGAAACCAGCCAAAGACCACACTCAAGTAATTAACTACAGACCGATTTCTCTACTCGAAGTTATTGGAAAACTATTTGAAAAGGCAATAAACAAGAGAATAAAAAAACACAGGAGCGAAAACGGACTACTAAACCCCAGACAACACGGATTCACTGAAAGAAAGGGAACACATACTGCACTAGTCATAATCACGGAAACGTTAGCCAACAAGAAGGCAGAAAGAAGCCAAGTCAACATTGTATTAAGAGCCGTTAAGAAAGCGTTCGATAAAGTATGGCACCTAGGAATAAAATTTAAACTGCTTCAATTAAATCTTCCAGAACCACTAGAAAATATCGTCTGTGACTTCCTAGACGATCGCACGGCACAAATACAAATTGGCAGCTATATAAGACCACCCATAGAACTGAAAAGTGGAGTACCCCAAGGCAGTGTCCTTTCACCCACGCTGTACAATATCTACACAGCAGACCTACCAGAACCAGCTCCCTACAGTGAATACACAAGTTTTGCAGACGATATCACACAAATCATCACATACCATGGGAAATCAACAGCAATAATGGCACAACATACTGCCAACGCAATAGAGAACATCAACCAGTACGAAAAAAAGTGGAAGATACAAACGAACACCAACAAGTTCAAAATAATACCAATCGCTAAAAGGAAAAAAGACCCCTTTATAGTAGACAACAAAGTAATTCCATATGCCATGGAAGGCACTGTCCTAGGGCTGAAGATAACAACAAGAGGCTACAAAACATTCATCACCGAAAAACTTGCAAAAACCAGAAACATGGGAATTAAATTAAAACGCTTCAGAAGCCTGTCAGCAAAAAACAAGTTAAAGTTATATAGAGCCTTTGTCCAATCCCTAGTATTTCCACCAATTTCCCTACATGCAATAAAACAAACAAACATAAAGAAACTGTAGACATTTCAAAACTTAGCCCTAAGGGATGTATACAACATCAGATATCCTGACATAGTCACCAACCGTCAACTACACCAACGAGCGCAAATAGAACCCCTAAACGTTTACCTACACCAACACTCAAAAAGAATATGGACAAAGTTAGAAGAAATAGAACCAGGACCAATCACAGAATGGATGGAAGAGACAGAAGACGGAAGAAGAGAACACTCGTGGTTCCCTCGCAGTAAAAGAAGAGCCCTAGAACCCACACCAACTCCACTCTATTGAAAGATGCAACGTTACCCCAGTGACAACCTTGGCAGCCCTACCACTTACAACCTTAGATCACAAGTACCTGCCCTAGACTCCCCACCATTGGCTACGACACAAGACCCGAAAATGTAAGGAATAAAATTGCAACACTTGCTAAACATACAAACACCTGACATAAATATAACACCTAAGACGAAAATTAGCTGAAACACAAACATGAGAAAACAGAAGCACTTGGGTTGAGCCCCAAGACCTAGCATTTTACTACTATTTTCCAATTTCCTCGTTTTTCTTACGCACCACCATCAAGATCTCTTCATACTTTACTTTACCCATCGACTCGACTCCAAGAACATTAGCATTCGGGTCATCATTGTAACAGGGAAGGAGCCGACAGCTCCTCCCCAGAGGGAGACTTCCCTCCTCATCACCGCATCTCCAGCTATCAGAGTCTCCCACAGGAGACATAATCCAGCACCCCCTTGAACAGCACCTGCTGGGCCTCCCTCAGGTCACATGTGAGTCTTTGTCAGAGCGATCCATAGGGATAGTTACTGACGGTGGGAAGTGTATCCATATCATGTTTGTGTCCGAGAGTCAGTGTCTAGTAACTTCGATACATTGGTCTATTAAAGCGCCCATGCTATTCAATTAATTAATAAAGAGTTGTATTGAAAGTGTTGTTTAGAAGATTCCCCCTACGAATATAATATACAGCTAAATAACTAACCGGCCACGCTACCAAACTTCCTCTCTTTACGATCCTACAGCTATAAATATTCTACCTATATCTTCTATACGAGTTTTACCTGTATTACATAATGTTGTCACTATAATATATCTAGCACTGTGACTATAATATATTTAATGCTGTGACTGTACTATATTTAGTGCTGTGACTATAATATATTTGGCACTGCGACTATAATATATTTGACGCTGTGACTATAAAATATTTGACGCTGTGACTATAATATATTTGGCGCTGCGACTATAATATATTTAATGCTGTGACTGTACTATATTTAGTGCTGTGACTATAATATATTTGGTGCTGTGACTATAATATATTTGGCGCTGCGACTATAATATATTTGGCGCTGTGACTATAATATATTTGGCGCTGCGACTATAATATATTTGGCGCTGTGACTATAACGCAGATCAACATCATCTCATAACACCTCCTTCCACCCGGCGCGCACCAAGTTCCCCACTCCTGTGCGCACATAATAAGTACGTAAAAACACAGTTGGTGTCCAGGACCGGTGATGTGAGGTGATTACAGAGTTGATGTGACCTTTACAGCTAGGCACGTTAACCCCCTGTGTATGGGTTCTTTTCTATGTTTGATAAAATAATTTGACGTTAATTAAATAAAATACTAAATATGTCGATCCCAGAGTGAGGGGGTCAGCTAGAAATTATTATCTGTACTTCCCGCATAGCTCTACCAATACCTGCAGTAATGAATGATTGATGAGTATATGATTTGTAAATTGATTGACTGACCAATTGATGGCAGTAACTCTCTTAACCAGTCCGAGCTGACGCACCTCAGAACTCACTCTATCACTCTAATTCCTATGAAAGAAATTACATCCCTTTAGTAATTAACCACATAGAAAAAACTTGTTTTCATAGAACTTACAAAAGTACGATGACAGAAAAAAAATCAACAAATGATTACAAGTAGAACAAGAAAACTTACCACTTTCTTCAGCCTGACAATGACAGCACAAACCTCCTAAAAACACAATTATATATAAAAAATAAGAGAAAAATAGCAAATATAATCATGAAAAACAATCCCTGAAATTTGCTAAGAGTGTAGACCCATGACCCAGTATATTCATGAGAAAGTAATTCTTCAAAAGAGAATGATAAAACACTGGGAATAAAAATGAGTGAGTGGCTTTAGTGATGATTAAAGGAATTAAGAGAGAGTGTGCCACTGCCGGGAAAATCGAGCTAACATTAAGTCTTCTCGGGGAATATGAAGGGCGTTAAATGCCTTGGATAATTTCTGCTTAAGGAGACACGAGAACTCGTTACTCGCTGAAGCACCGTCCATTACATCAGTCATCCCAGCAGCTGAGTCTCTTATATCCTTTTATATATCGTTTATTCTCCTACAAATTCATTAACTTTCTTCTGGAGAGACGGGGAAAGCCGGGTATAATCTCTCTCTGATCCCTCCATCTTAACCTCCTAGTTCTGGGGATCTTACTCGTCTTGAGTCCTCTAGCCTTTGTTGTTCTGTCTGAGAACAAAGAGGGAGGAAAGGGAGAAATGGAGGAAGGGGGAAAGATGGAGGAAGGAGGAGGATAAGAGAGACACAACAGGGAGAGAAGGGGAAGAGGGAGAAAGGGAGGAGGGTAAGAGAGGGAGGGAGAAAGGTAAAGATAAAGAGAAGGGGACGAGGGATGGGAGAACGGGATGAAGAGATAGTGAGAAGGGAGACAAGAAAGGGGGAGGGAGGGTGGGAAAGAGGGATAGGAGAGGGATGAGAAAGGAAGGGAGGACGGGAGAAAGGGAGGTAAGGAATAGAGGGAAAAGGAGAGAAACGGAGGGATAGAGTAAGTAAGGGAGGAGGAAGAGAGAAAGGGAGAAGGCAGAGAATCAGAGAAGGAAAAGGGACGGACAGAGGAAGAGAGGGAGGGAGGAAGAGAAGACGGAAGAGGTTGAGGACGAGAGGGGGGCGAGAGAGGTGGAGGGGAAGAAGGAGTCGAGAAAAGAAATGAAAACAGACAGACAGACAAGACAACCCAGCCCCGTGGGAGAAGTCAGACGGACCAACTACCCGCTCCCGTTGCTCGATAATAAGCTAACCAGATTATTTAAGACTTTAATTTTAAAAACAAACAAGCTACGTGTATTTAAGAGCATCAGATTAAGCAAATAACTTAAAGAACATTGTCGTGTGAGGCCATTAACATAATTTTATTTGTTCGTAATAATGTTATCATGTTCACCTACCGTAATATTTCTCTAGGGAGACGTTTTACGACAATTGACCCCTAGAGAGTAGTCCGATGGCAGTGTTGCATGTTGTAGTACTGTTGAGTCGCTCCTGTGAGTGTGTGTGAGTGTGTGTGTGTGTGTGTAACATGTTATGGGCCAATCACTCATGGCATAGCTCCAAAGAAGGCATCCGTCAACGCTGGAAAGAGCACTTCCATTCGCTGCTCTACCGATGTGGATGTCCTGACTATCCAGCAGGTCTCTCAACATCCAGAGCTGACCCACCTCAGCCATCCTCCATCCCTGCATGAGTTAGCTACTGCCATCAAACAGATGAAAAATAACAAAGCCTCAGGGCCTGGTGGAATCCCAGTCGAGGTATATAAAGCAGGAGGACCTCTGCTTACTAGCCGTCTTCACTCTCTCCTGGAGAATATATGGGAAAAGGGAAAAAAAACAAGCTCTTAAAGACACCTCCATCGTCAATATTCATGAGACAGTGGCAACTACCATGGGATCTCGCTGATGTCTGTAGCTGGCAAGATTATCACCCGAGTCCTCTTAAACAGATTTCTCCCTGAGGCAGAAAACTTCCTCCCAGAATCTCAATGTGAGTTTAGACCATCACATGGCACCACTGACATGATCTGTGCTGCCCGCCAGATACAGAAAAAGTTCGTTGGGAAGACAAGATGACAAATGCCAGTATTCTTGCTGACACCAACTGTTGGAACATCGAGGCTACCAGTATTCATGAACAACTAAGCTGGACTGGCGATGTTACTTTCATGGAAGACAGTAGACTGCCAAAGCAACTACTTTACAGTCACCTAACGAATAGTAAACGTAACTCTCAACCGAAAAGGTATGAGGATAGTCTTAAAACATACCTGAAAAAGTGTCAAATCGACCCCTCACCTGGGAGACGATTACTTCACACTATAACGCTTGGAGGAGCACCACACGAGAAGGTATCAATACTTTCGAGTTAGCCTGATTGCATATCGAGGCAGACAAGCGCCAACGCCGGAAAGATGGTGCCACCGCCCCTCCCGCACTAGATGTAACCTCCCACATGTGCAACATCTGTGAAAGATCCTACCTTTCCCGTACCTGCCTCTTTAGACACCTCAGAGCTCACCAACGTATGTGACATCCTTAATAACTCATATCATTTTATTTTATTTATTTTTTGTATTTATTTATTTCTTATTGGGCACCCCCCCTACATCCTTGTGTAAGGTGAAGCGCAGAAGCGTTTACAGCGCCCAACAGGGAATCATGCTAAGTTCATGCTAGCCTTTATGTCTCATGAGTTAAGGGCGTAGAAGCCTGAAGAGTCAAGGGCGTAGAAGCCTGAAGAGTCAATGGTTTATGTCTAAGCAAGTTATTGGAAGCTCCAACAACTTTCCCTGAATACGAATTCGCAATTTTCGATTTTCAGCAGGTACCTACTTTGCTGCTAGGTGAACAGGGACCAGGGGAGGCTGGGAAGTGTGTCCAAACAACCTTCCACCGGCCCAGGAATCGAACCCGTGACATCTCACTTGCGAGGCAAGAGCGGTACCGCTTTACCCACTCGATTCCAAGTGACAGCAAAGTAGTAGTACATGTAGTAGAAGTAGTGTGTGTGTGTGTGTGTGTGTGTGTGGTTTAAATATAAGGTCAATCTTATGTCTCACTGGGCATCTGGGCTTCTCTTTAAGTGGCCGACTCTTGATTAAGTCTGCTACATTAACGTCACTGTTAATTTTTCTGCTGCTCTTGAAAGATTTGGGAATCCTTCTGGAAGATTGGTTACTTGGTTTGTTATTGTTTCGCTTCTGGTGCTCTTCCTATCATCCTTTCCATATCTTGACAGCTTCTTGCTATTTTAACAAGTGCCCACCTTCGTCTAAGCGTAGGACAAGATAATTGGAAGTTCGATG
Source organism: Homarus gammarus (assembly GCA_958450375.1). Lineage (NCBI taxonomy): Eukaryota > Metazoa > Arthropoda > Malacostraca > Decapoda > Nephropidae > Homarus > Homarus gammarus. Next base: position 1,565,198 of record CAUDMG010002530.1, read on the forward strand.
TTGGCGCACGTCACGACTATGCTCTTACAACCTGTGTGTTACGCTACTTCATCATTCATATGAACATAAGAGCATAAGAATGAAGGGAACTGCAGCGGGCCTATTGGCCCATACTGGGCTGTCCCATTTACACCCAACCCCTATATACTGATGATCAATATGGGGTAGTAGGTAGTAGGCAGCTACCAAACAGGGAGGTACTCCCGCCTGAGAAGATATTGGAAGCATAATGTATTGTCTAATGGTAGACCCTGCTGCCATATGACACCACGAAAATTGTGACCAAGTCCCAGGATGCTGCTTTGATTTTCTGCCCTATTTACACTCAACTGCAGGGTCTCAATTGTTTCTCTTACTATTGACAACACAACATACATAAATTGTTTCTCACTTTTGATATTTTTTTATTTTTTTGTATTTCTTTATTATTATTATTATTATTATTATTGTTTTATTATTTTATTTAAAAAAATAAATTTTTTACTATAAAATTTATTTACTTTGAATTATTATTAGTATTATCATTATTATTATTATTACTATTATTATTTTTATTATTATTAACATTATTATTATTTTTATTATTATTATTACATTTTCGCCCCCCAAGTCCCGATGTGGGTTGATGACCTGTGCCCTGGTGGGCTATGTATATATATATATCTATATATATATATACTGTATATACACTGTATGTACACACATACAGTGTATTTTTGTGGATAAGATTGTTGTTACTCTGTGTTATACTTGAACATTTTGCTGACTTTGTAAAGTAATACACACATGTGCTTCGTTGCATGTAGGAGCTTTGCCAGAAAGTCTTGTGTGTAGGAGCAGTCAGGCAGGGAGCGGCCCTTAGAGATAGGGTTGAGTGTTCACTACATTAACCGTGAGGAACGAGCCGTGGTGAACAGATCCTGTGGTGGCTAGCGTGTGGTAAAAGGCAACATAAAGCGAGAGACTAGCACTATAGCTCAGGACACAAACTCCGCACGAATTCATGGCCGTTATAGTCGCTGATGGACTCTACGTGACTGGGATACCATATAACTTCCAATATATTTATTTTACTTTAAGTTTTATTACTGACCTCTTATATACGAGACTAGAATAATTCACGTTACTAGATTATGGATTTCATGGCTCCAAAATGTCTGGAAAATTCATTGAAATTTAATCTTAATAATGTTATACAAAGCTTGAGACAAACACCATCACCTTCTATGTTGCCTTTAACTATAGGAGTTAAGTGGGCGTGCAACGTTTATTTTGGAAGAATAATTTATCTTTCGTGTATATTCTGTACAAAAATTTGTAAGTTCAAAAAATATTTTGATACTGGATGTTGTGAATATTGGTAACGTTATGATATTCCACCCCATAAAACACGGGTTCAGTCTCGTAACCTAGGAAAGTTCAGGGCGAGTTATTTGCCGCGGTGTGCGCTGGACTGGCCACTCCACGTGTCTGTCTCGGGCTAAGCTGATATTTCTGGCCTAAAAGGGGACATCCGTAGACTCTCAGGCACAGGGATCGCTACCACGGCGCCACAACGACAACAAAAGCAATCCTAGGATTTGTGTTATTTCACACAAAGCCTGTTATTTCGTCTTATCTTTAAGCAACGTGAACTTCCATCGGGGATTGCCCGTCCAACTATGTGGTTGTGGTAGCGATCCATGTTCTCACGCAGACGTCCAGGGTTCGATTCCCGACTAATGAGGTAATACTTGTACATGGAAGTCCGCGTGTATGTGGACTGTTGATATGTATATATATATATATATATATATATATATATATATATATATATATATATATATATATATATATATATATATAAACCTTAGTGATAGTCAGAACAAAACTGATATTATGTTACATAAATTTATTTGTCAGTCGAACAAAGTTAAAAATTCTTTGAAAACCTTGGAGTTAGATGTAGAATAGATATTTAGTGGGTCCCATATTTTTGACCTGTCTTAACTTGACTAGTCACGTCGCCCTTTCTCTTAAGCTCCTCTACGTGTGTGTTGGTGTTGGTGTGCGGATTAGTGGATGTCATGATTATGACCTGATCTCATGTTTAATAAGGTCACCCTGTATATTTAAGCCTCTCTGTGTCCATGTAATTCAGTTGCTCCATTGTTTCCCTTTTCCCTGTGTGATTTTATCATATATATTAATATATATATATATATATATATATATATATATATATATATATATATATATATATATATATATATATATATATATATATATATATATATAGCAACGAAGTATGTCTGTGTGTTTGTTTGTTTGTGTGTCCGCACGAGAATCTCGGAAACCACTTTACCGATCTGTAGTGATGATGGATGGTGTCATATATAGTGATGATGGATGGTGATATATGTAGTGGTGATGGATGGTGTTATATGTAGTGATGATGAATGATGTTATATGTAGTGATGATGGATGTTGTTATATGTAGTGATGATGAATGATGTTATATGTAGTGATGATGGATGATGTTATATGTAGTGATGATGGATGTTGTTATATGTAGTGATGATGAATGATGTTATATGTAGTGATGATGGATGTTGTTATATGTAGTGATGATGGATGTTGTTATATGTAGTGATGATGAATGATGTTATATGTAGTGATGATGGATGTTGTTATATGTAGTGATGATGAATGATGTTATATGTAGTAATGATGGATGATGTTATATGTAGTGATGATGGATGTTGTTATATGTAGTGATGATGAATGATGTTATATGTAGTGATGATGAATGATGTTATATGTAGTAATGATGGATGATGTTATATGTAGTGATGATGGATGTTGTTAGATGTAGTGATGATGGATGGTGTTATATGTAGTGATGATGGATGGTGGTATATGTAGTGAAGATGGATGGTGTTATATGTAGTGATGATGGATGGTGTTATATGTAGTGATGATGGATGATGTTACATGTAGTGATGATGGATGTTGTTATATATATATATATATATATATATATATATATATATATATATATATATATATATATATATATATATATATATATATATATATGCAAGTAAATCACTGTAGGTACGCGTGATCTAGGTATATGCTGATAACCACAAGGAAAGAAGAAAACACGAAGTTCCTAAGAACTTTCGTGTAATTCACATCTTCAGGGGTGAGTACAGACTAAGGAGAAGTACAAAACAAGGTGTATATATACAGAGGAGGGTGAGATCAGGTCCACAATGGTCAGGTATTAGGTAATGACCCTACTAATCTTTAAATAGCACCGCAACGGTCGGTAGTCAGGTCAGAGGGTAAGGTCACCCAACCTTCTCACCTGGTTACAAATCTTCTTAATTACAAAATTGTCCAGTTTGTACATGCCATTACTCAACATGAATTTGAGTAATTTCATGTACAAACTAATCTCGCAGAGAAAACCCAATACATAAATTATACCTATCCATGTTACAAATATATATATATATATTAGCTCGATTTTACCATTAAATACAGCTTGAGCTGAATTTTCTGCAACATGTACATACTCAGAAAAGGAAAGGAGCCACTCCAATGTGGGACCAGAAGTCATTAAATTACTAACAACCCTAAATAAATGGTTCGACTCAGAAATGATCGCATTAACTTTTGATTCCAAAGCATTAATTGCAAGAAAAATTTCAGTTACAAGACGATTTTGTTTATGAACGGCTTGATCGATAATGTTCAAACGGTCTCCTAATTTAGCTACATCCTCGGCAGGCGCAGTGCGAAACAGAGTGCTTTCTATAAGACCAGAAAAATTAAGCAATCCTCGCTTTCTTCGCGTTTGGGAATGCACTTTCTTTGCAAGATCATCCTGAGATGCTGGAATAGAGTGTCAAGCTGCGACGATAATCTTGAGAAGGGTTCTGAGACGAAGTAGCTGAAGATTAACAATTTGTGATACCACTGTCGAACTGCTAGAGTTCTTACTTAGATCATCAAGGACGGTCATAACTGTCTGCAGTTGGGTATCAATAGACTCCATCTGGCGTGGAAGCTTCAGCAGTCCGTGCAGCTCATACTTTACGTTCACAGCATCTTCGAGAATTAGAACTCGTCCCAAAGGTGCAACAAGAGCATCTGTCTAGAGAACATCCGCTGACGTATCCATCAACACGGTGGTGACACAAAGGGGTAGAAGCATTAATTCTATGATCCAAGCCACACTGTAAAAAAAAATTAAGCATCTTAATAAATTTTCGCAGAACGTAGTTTTAAACGATAAGCATTACTCAAACTTGGTGTACTTAATGTTTGACCAGTTGTGTCTGAACATCATTAACATTCATAGACAGGATGAACCTTTTGTAAGACTGTCCACGTCTGACGTTTGAGTATTTGGTTTCAAAATTTTAAATTTATTGCCCGCTATTTTAGCAATAATGCGGAATGGTCCCACAAATTTGGGCAAAAGTTTGGAGATCCTTTCAGGTTCTCATAACATAACAGCATCACCTATTTCTAATGTTGTAGGCTTAGCCTGTTTATGTTGCTTATAAATAATTTCAGCGCGTGACGCTGCTAGATGTTTCCGTATTTATCCATGAATGTTTGTAAAAACGCTGTGGTGCTTGGTCGCAAAATCGTCAATCATTGTAGATGGGGCAAGGCCTGCCTGGAAGTACGACACAGGGCAGACGTTTGTCAATGCCGTAAACAATATAATAGGGTGATTTACCCGTGGAACTATTAATCGATCCATTAATAGATGCGGTGACTTGCGGTTCCCATGCATTTTGCATTTGATTCACTACTGGACGAAGAATCTCTCGAATTTTACGATTGCTTCTTTCGACAGGTCCATTAGCCTGTGGATGATAGGCTGTAATAAAACTTTGTTGCATATCATATTGGGAGCAAAATTGTGCAACTAACTAATTCTTGAACTCTAATCCGTTAACGGAGAGAAGAAAATTGGGAGTAGTAAACGGACATATGAGGTGAATAACTACAGATTCGGCTGTTTTATCCTTTAGTGGGACTAAAATCACAAATCTAGAAAAATGATCCACACACACACACTAGGAGGGTATGAGGATCCTTAATGACTCCTCGGTAGTTGCAACAAGTCTATGGCGACTGTGTCAAACGGACGATCTGGTGTAGGATATTGTAGAATTAGAACCGGTGACAAAGTAGTACTCTTATGCTGAGCGCATACCAGACACTTAACAATGTGCTGTTCAATGACTTTTCTCATTGTAATCCAGAAATACTTCTTTCTGACCTCCGCCAGGCTGTCCTCTGTATCTTGCCAGTGTTCCATTGTGGTAAGAAGCGCTAGACATCCACGACAGTGAAGTACTCTAAGAAAGGCTTTATCTAAGCCTTACAGAGCGTCAGTCCGTATGGGCGCAATTGTCGAAGTGTTTGTTGAACCTAAAATGTTATCAGATTCCACTCAGAGGATTGTCATGTAATCCAGAAGTGGCAGAGGCATTCCCCTCCCCCCACCTTCAACACGATTCTATCCTTCACGGCGTGGGTGGCCGCCAGGGAGCAGGATATCTCCATAGCTCGCGTTTTCTGAGGGGGAAAATTTACTTGCCAACATGTACCCCATCCACGGATCAGCTACAGTTGCTGGTTTGCTCTCTGGACTGCTCGCTGGCTATACTGGCGGAGATAAGAGCATGATAGGGTGCAATCATCAACGTAGGTTGATACCGCTGGCATATGTTGTAGGACGTCGTCAATACATACATTCAATAAAATCGGTCCCAAAACAGATCCCTGAGGGACCGACGCCTCTATTGAAAAGTCTTTGGAGGTATAACTGTTGACGACAACTTTGCCAGTCTCTGGAGATGAGCAACAGCAGGTCTGAGGTGGAGCGAGATGACCTCAAACCAAACTGCCGGTTAGACAGCAGATTGTGGTGGTCAGAATGGAGACACATTTCCTCTGCGACTAATTTCTCAAATATCTTCCTGACCGCTTTTAATGGTAGGTCCCACTCTGGCCTGCTTCCACACGGTGGGCCACTTATTTTCCACCAGGCAGTTGTTGAAGACAGTCAAAGAAGGAACAACTAAATCGTTGGCACAATGTCATTAGACATACGGGCTGATGTCGTCAGGGCTAACTGCTTTTTTAACATTAACTTTTGGAAATAGACATTTGACTCTTTTCTGAGCCACCACCACTGTGGTCAGCTGTTCCTCAGACTCTAGTTGTAGAAGTGGCGAGGTTCTATTGGGTTCTCTGACAGTCATTTTAGGACTGAAGAGCTCTACGAGCAGCTCTACTTTGTCCCTGCTGCTGGTAGCTTGTTCCGTCCGGTTGGTGAGAGGAGGAATTAACTCTTGTTGGCCAATCCCCTGATTTTCCTTCGCCAGAGCTCACCACATTTTGGAGCTCACCCCTGCACCAGTCAGTTTGCGCCGCATATCGGCCTCCCACCTCGTTATGGCCCACTTTCTGGTGGAAACCATGTGTTTGCAGGCAGCTCTGTGCGCATATTTGTTGTGTTGAGTCGGGTTCCCTTTGTACCTCACCCACACCGTATACTTGGCCTCTGCAGCAAGTCAACAACGGTAACCAAACTAGGGCTGGTCCGTGGGTTTGGTGACGTACTGGTGATGTGGTACGTAAAGGTGCTGTAAATCCAACAGTCGAGTAGTAAGGGCCTCAGTCTTGTGATCTATACCACCAAGAAGAAGAGTATCCCAGTCCGTGTCGTGCAGATCACGGCACATGGAGGGCCAGTCAGCACGGTTCCAGAGCCAAATGGTGCAAGTGGAGGCCTCATCACTCGCCGCACCAAACTTCACTTAGGACAGGATCACGTAGTGGTCTGGACTACCTATTTGTCCTAACTGGTGGTATCGGACGGAATCATCCTGTAGGTAAGAGATGAAGGGGTCAAGCATCCCTCCTTGGATGTGGATGGGTAAATCTACGTGATCCAACAGACCCTGAACCGCTAGGAGGTTGTCATAGGAGTCCTGGACGAGATAATAATTCAAATCCCCTGCAATCGTGAGATGTTGAGAGTTGTGCCGGGGAGGAAGGTGCTGAACACGTAAATTTGCAAGAAACAAAGACGTGTTTAGAGCGTGACCCCTCTTTTGAGAGTAGTGAACAGAGTGATGCGCGCGGAAGATACCGTGACGTGTTTTTCGCTTGCTAAAGAGGTTCAACAGGATATCCTGGCTACTTTTCGTCATTCAGCCTGGGCGGACTCGCAAGAAAGAGTGACCATGAAAAATTTTGCACAGTTGATAGAATGTCTTTATTTTCTACTGGCCATTCGTGACCCAGTATGTAATCAGGAGAAGACAACTAATTATAAGCCCACTGATGATATTATGGATTATGCAGCTACACTCGCTATTAGGTCATCATGCACTTCACTAGCGAGGACGGTAACAACTGTGGAGCCAGTTCAACATCGAGTTCCCAAGAATTCGGCTCCACGCATGGAACAACAGTTAGTATGCACGTATTGTAGGAAGAATGAGCATTCATTATTTTTTTACCAGCTCCAGCGTAGTGGTGCTAAATCTAAGAACAAATCAACTTCTCAATCAAGACCCATCCAAGACTTACGCAGCAGCTGCTCACCCCAGGTCTGATTCAAACCAGACAGCCGATAGATGGTGTGTATACCATGAGTCTCCTGCCCATATTACGGAAGAATGTTCAGCACTTCAACGTGCCTGCCCCGAGTGATATTTTGCGGTCCTTAGGCAAGGATAATGCTGTATTTACCAGCCTTAATCGGGTGGCATGTTGAGTTTAATGATCTTGTATTTGAACCCTTCATGCCATACTTTGTCGAAGGCTTTGCTGACATCTCTGAGTACTATGTTACATTGGTTTCTGTTGCTGGCTGCATTTGCGATGGATTCGTATATTAAGGCTATTGCAGTGTTGGTGCCTAGGTTTTTCCTGAAGCCGTGTTGTCTATGGTTGTATTTCTCTTCATACTCTAGGTGGTTTCTTAGTCTCTGGTTTATTATTTTTTCAAGGATTTTGCCAGGTGTTTCGAGGAGTGATATGGGTCTGTAGTTTTCTGCCTGTGTTGGGTTCTTTCCTTGTTTTGGAATGAGTCATATTTTTTTGCCTTTTTAAATTTGAATGGGAATAATCCGCTTGCTGTTGATGCATTGAAGATGTCTGCAAGCTGTTTGATCATTGGTGGTGGTGTGTTTTGCAGCACGGTTTTGTTTATTTGATTTATTCCGGGCGATTTGTTCTTGAAGCTGGCAATTGTTTTTGTGATGTCATGTGTGGTTATTGGAGCAATTAGTGGGTCGTATTATCTAACGTGTTGAGGTTGATTGTCCTGGATTGTTGCCATTTGTCTGTGTTTGGTTCAAGTGTGTTCCCGCCAAGTGTTCTGTTTCTCTACAAAATTTTCGGTTGTCCTCATCCGTGATTTGGTAGATGCTGCTCCAGATTGTTCTGAATATTGGTTCCTTGAGTTTAGGTTCTGTAATCTTCTTGCCATTGTTGTCTATAAGGTAGCTTCTCTCCTCTGAGTTGGTTCCCATGAGATTTGTTATTTTAGTCCAGAAGGCTTTTGGGTTTCTGTAGTCTGCTTGTGTGTTGGTTATTAGCTGGTTCCATTTCTTGTTGTGTTTTACTTTGCATCTCTCTAGTAGTTCTTCTTTAAGATTTCTATATAATAGAGTGATGTGTGGGCTCCAGTCGTATGTTTTTTGATAAATTCTTGTAGGTTGGTGAATCTGGTTTGGATGATTTTTGTTTCTTCGTGTGTTAGTTGTACATACATGTATGGTAGTGAGCGATATGTAGTTTTTGGGATGTTGTTTTTCATGGCTGTTGTGATTTTCGAATACCAGGTTTCTAAGGCAATATCGATCTCGTTGGTGTTTTTGTTGTGGAGAGTTAATGTTTCGTCGGTGTTGAGAGCTGTTTTGAAACTTTTCCAGTTAGCTCTATTAAATGAATATCTTGGTGTCGAGGGAGTTTGTATTGGAGATGTGGAAAAAGTTGCCCTTATGGGTATGTGGTCACTGGTTCTGGCGTGATCAGTGAGTGGCGTACTCGAGCAGTATGTGCCACAACTGAGTAGTGAGTGCCGCACGTGGTCAGTGAGTAACGTACTCGTGTAGTATGTGCCACAAGTGAGTAGTGAGTGCCGCACGTGATCAGTGAGTGACGTACTTGAGTAATATGTGCCACAAGTGAGTAGTGAGTGCCGCACGTGATCAGTGAGTGACGTACTTGAGTAATATGTGCCACAACTGAGTAGTGAGTGCCGCACGTGATCAGTGACTGACGTACTCGAGCATTAAGTGCCACAAGTGAGTAGTGAGTGCCGCACGTGATCAGTGACTGACGTACTCGAGCAGTAAGTGCCACAAGTGAGTAGTGAGTGCTGCACGTGATCAGTGAGTGACACGTGAACCCAGCCACGTCCTGAACCCGCCAGTTGGACGCCTCCTTCTCCTCACCTGAGCTCGTCTGATCGCTTCCCTCACACACCCACACACGTCCGCCTGCTTTCATACGCCGGTGTGAGGTGTACATTAAAAATATGAGTTAAGTTAACTAGTTATTAATTGCTGCGTTAATAAAATTAGTGTGATATATGCAGCATTTGCCCTATACAGTAGGTTCTGTTCAGACATTACTAAGTGTTATGTAATGTTTATTGTACTTGTGCTGTTTAATTCGTAGTTGCAATACCTTCCCAGTCTGTCCTACATAATTTCCATCACAGTTGCTACATGGTATGCAGTAAACACTTCCATTCAAGGTTGGGCTATTCTTGATTAATATATTGATAATGGTAGAGTCATACTTAAAAACAACATTAATATTTAATAATTTAAGGGACTGAACTAACGGGACAAATACATTGCGATAGGGCAGTCAAAATATTCTTAAATGTAGGAATTTGCCGCCTGGTTTGAGTAGAATGAAATGATTTTTTAGCCCTTTTAAAACAATGATCAACAAGCAATGAAGGGTACCCAAGTTTTTGTGCAATGGGCTGAATGTGTTTCAGTTCTCCATCAATAAATTCAGCGTCACAAATACGCAAACATCTCAAAAACATAGCAGAAGAAACTGACATTTTGGTAGATTTCAGGTGACCCGATAAAAAATGTATGAAACAGTCTACCTGTGTAGGCTTTCTGTACACCTTAAATTTATAGTTGTGACCATTTCTAATGATAAGCATATCAAGAAATGGAAGGGATCCATTTATTTCTATTTCAATTTTGAATGTAATACTTGGGACAAGATCATTAAGCTTGTCTAAAAATTCCAGTGGATCACTGTTTCTAGGCCAAAGACAAAGAACATCATCTACATATATATACCATGGAGGAATAAAGTCTCCTATATTGGGTAGTAGTCTAGCCTCAAAAACTCTATATAAATACAGGCTAGAGGAGCAGAAAGACAATTACCCATGTTCAAGCCAAATATTTGCTTTTAAAACTTCCCATTTGCTCAAAACACATTGTGAGAAACGCATAGCTCTATCAATTTGAGAAAAGTATCATGTTGCAATTTATCTTGAAGAAATGAAAGTAAGTCTTTCACAGGTACTCTGGTGAAAAGTGAATTTACATCAAAACTTATTAATTCACAAGGTTCATTGTGGTTCTTGAGTTTATCAGTTAAATCACTGCTGTTGTGTATATGTGAATTAGATATTTGGCCTGTAACAGGGGATAGCTTCCTAACCAGCCACTTGGATAATTTGTAAGTAACAGAACCCACAGAACTCACGATAGGACGTAAAGGATTGTTAACCTTATGTGTTTTGATCAATCCATACATATAAGGTAAAGTGGGATTGATTTGAGAGAACTGTTTGATGAGGTCGGGGTTCTTGTTCAATAACATCTTCATTTTGGAATTAGATAACTTATTAATATTTTCCAGGGGATCTTTCGTAAGCTCACAATATGTGCTTTCATCACTTAGTAATGAATTCATCTTATCATTATAGTCGCTTTTATCCAAAATTACAATGCCATTGGACTTATCAGCCTTAGTAATATGGATATTCACATTTCTTTTCAAGTTTATCAAGGCTGTTTCAAATCTTTTTGGAATGTTTGAAACAATTTTCTTACGTAAATCACAATGTATACAACCTTTAGCTATGGAAATATCTTCATTTGTAACATTTATTGACTTATTCTTTTCCAGGTTGATTAACGCACTGTTGAGTGATAGAAAACTTCCTACCAAATGCAAGCACAAGTTTCTCAGTTGTCTGAAGAGCATAAGATGACAAGTTTATGAACAAATTTGGATCACTCAGTTTACACCAGTAACTCTCGTCAAACAAAACATTTAATTTGGCATTTAACTTCCTTTTTTGGACTTTGTCACTTTCACTAAGAAATTGATATACAAAATCACGAATGATGAGCCACTTATCAACACAAACACTGTTTTGGACTAGTACTTTACACTGAGCACTGTGTTTAAATGCCAATTTTACACTATCACTTGAACTATTGAAAAGGGAGTCCAGCAGCACTTTACCCAACTCAGAGAAGGCTTGATTGTCCGGATTTCTTAATCTTCTTGGAAGACAGGACTTATGAAAATTTTTATCATCTCTGCATTCTTTCAAAAACTTCAACTTGTTTTTGAGAATATGAGCTTTCAGCAAACTCTTCTTGTAGTTACGGTACATGGGGCGAAGATGAGGATGTTGTTGACAGATTAAGGACACAGCGTAGGAGAGACGTGTACGTTCCATATTTCTTGTAGATCCACATGATATATATATATATATATATATATATATATATATATATATATATATATATATATATATATATATATATATATATATATATATCTTGATAAAATCACACGGGAAAATGGAAACACCGGAGTACCTTAGCTTTCGTCTTGAATAAAGACGAAAGCTAAGGTACTCCGTTGTTTCCATTTTCCCGTGTGATTTTATCAAGATTTATCTTATCCACGTTTTCATTGTGGATTTTCATAAAATATATATATATATATATATATATATATATATATATATATATATATATATATATAAATATATATATAAATATATATATATATATATACATATTTCATTAGCCCAATAAAGCACGCGGACTTCTACATACAATCAACACCTCAACCCGCCAGGATTCGAACCCACGGCCCACAAGCCTATGACTGTGACCGGGGAACGCTAACCGCTGGACCACCAGGAAGCTAAAAGCAGTCCTAGACTTTGTTATATTTCACACAAAGCCTGTTCAACGAGCTTATGGCGCCGTGAACCTCTAATGGGGACCACCCACACCACTTAGGTGGTCAGAGTAACGTTTTACCAAATCCGGTGTGGGTGGTCCCCATTAGAGGTTCACGGCGCCATAAGCTCGTTGAACAGGCTTTGTGTGAAATATAACAAAGTCTAGGACTGCTTTTAGCATCCTGGTGGTCCAGCGGTTAGCGTTCCCCGGTCACAGTCATAGGCTTGTGGGCCGTGGGTTCGAATCCTGGCGGGTTGAGGTGTTGATTGTATGTAGAAGTCCGCGTGCTTTATTGGGCTAATGAAATATATATGGATCCTCGTGTTTCGAAGCCGGGTTTGGTAAAACGTTACTCTGACCACCTAAGTGGTGTGGGTGGTCCCCATTAGAGGTTCACGGCGCCATAAGCTCGTTGAACAGGCTTTGTGTGAAATATAACAAAGTCTAGGACTGCTTTTAGCATCCTGGTGGTCCAGCGGTTAGCGTTCCCCGGTTACAGTCATAGGCTTGTGGGCCGTGGGTTCGAATCCTGGCGGGTTGAGGTGTTGATTGTATATACATATATATATATATAATCAACGTCCTCACCAGCCAGGACTCGAAACCTCGACCTACTGTGTGGTACCAGGGAACACTACCTACCATGATTATATGTTCCAAGTCTGCGTGTTATATGGACTAAAAATGAAGTAAATAATGTACCTTGTGTTTCATACCAGCTGGATTAGGTAAAATGCTACTGACATCCACATAAATGGCACGGGCAGTTCCCAATGGGAGGTTCACGGCGTCATCAGCTCGATGAACAGGCTTTGTGTGAAATATAACATAGTCTAGAACTGCTTTTAGTGTCTTTGTGGCATGGTCGGTAGTGTTCTCTGGTCCCACACAGTAGGTCGAGGGTTCAAGTCCTGGCTGGGTGAGGTCGTTGGTTATATGTTCAAAGTCCGCATGTTATATAGACTAAAAATGAAGTATATATATATATACTGTAGGTGCGCGTGATCTAGGTATATGCTGATAACCACAAGGAAAGAAGAAAACACGTAGTTCCCAAGCGCTTTCGTGTAATTCACATCTTCAGGGGTGAGTACAGACTTGGGAACTTCGTGTTTTCTTCTTTCCTTGTGGTTATCAGCATATATATATATATATATATATATATATATATATATATATATATATATATATGTAATGATTGATTGTCAGACCAAACCTTACAGCCCAGAATTATGCCGCATATAACAGCAAGTACACCACAGACCTTGTGGTACCACCACATTCCGGGTTGACACACCTCAGGTCGACCCAAGGGACTTGACCTCGCCCGCTAATGACGTGAGCCCGATGACCTACAACCGCACCTAGCCAAGACACCTGGCCAGGACCACACCTGCACACAGCTATCCAGATCAAACCAGTTTAGTGTTAATTGTTAGAGGTCAGAAGCCGGCTGGGCCGACCCCATATAAAGGCCCTACAGTCCCGTCCACGACGATTACCATTATCATCCTGATTCTGGTCATACTGATTCTCATTCTGGTTGCTGTCACCTCTCTCCCGTTCGGGTCGTCACTCGGTTCACTAGCGAGAGTCACGCACGTCCCCTCCCCAGGTCGGGAGGGAGACCTCCCGACCAGACCACGGCATCGCCAGCTAAGCAGATTCTCCCATAGGAGGCAGCCCAGCCAGCACTCACTGGGCCTACGTCAGGGTACACGTGAGTCTTGTCAGAACGTCCTAGGGTGAGTTACCTACTGTGGGAAGTGTATTCATTCAGGTGTGTCCGAGAGTCAGTGTCAAGTAACGTAAAGCATAATGTGTTAGTACCCCGATATAATAGTGATATTAATGTGTTCATGTCATTGAGTGAAGTAATAAATAGTTGTATCAAAGAGGTGTTTAACAAGTTGTCCCTTTAAGAAGTGATGTATGTGTATTGACATACGAGATAAGATAAGCGTAGTGACGCTGAGTAAATAACATACAGGCCACGCTACCAAGTTTCCTATCTTTACATTCCTACTCTCTATACTTCCTACTTATATATGTAATTCTCTTCTTGTAAGATTTTGTCTCATTACAATGGTGGCAGCGCACTTAACGTAAAACTCACGCTTCTTCCCCTTAGTGTTCAGTACAGTGATAGTTAGAATCTTTTGAAGTAAACATTTTTTTTGCGAATGCACTTCCAACTAATCCATCACCCCTTTAGGATTGTTTCTCTGTCAAATGTCACACACAGTACCACCCATGGCCAGCCGGACGTCAACCACAGTACATATGAGCAGAGAAGAACCAGCATGATGAAAGCAGCTTGATGAATGCAGCTTGATGAAGGCAGCACGAAACCCACCACACACCACGCCACTTCTTTCAAGTCCTCCCTTGGTCTAGGATTAAGAAGATGTTATATTTTTCTACTTTAGGAAGTTAAGGAGTGTGGAATGAATCGCCACACAACGAACCCTGGTGAGCCCAGCCAGGGAGGGATTCACCACTGTGGAAGGTGTAAGACAGGACGGTCTTTGGTCTCGCCGACACTCACGTACGGAGGGCGAGCCCTGGTCCGCGGAACCTGCCTTACAAGTCATCTAAGGAGACGACAGCCCACACAGTGGACCGGCCTTCATCCCGGCCGGAGGGGGCCGACGGCAGATGAACAGAAAATCGTCTGGAATATGTTGAAAATGATGATGTTGCAGAGAAGAAATACAGATGGAGCAGAAAAATTCATCTGGAATATGAAAATGATGATGTACTAAGAAAAAAGGAAGATGGAACAGAAAATTCATCTAGAAGACGTTGAAAAATGAGGCTCTAAACGTAGAGGAAGAACGCAGATGGGACAGAAAACTCGTCTGGAATAGTATAGAAACCAGGAGGAAGTGAGAAGAAGTCAGAAGGTGTGGAGAAACGACCTACAAGGTGCGGTATGTGAAGAAAGAAGACAGATGTGCTATGTGAATAAAGAAGACAAAAGACGTGCTATGTGAAGAAAGAAGACAGAAGATGTGCTATGTGAAGAAAGAAGACAGAAGATGTGCTGTCCTGACATCACAAGAAAGTCGATGATGAAGGACCAACCGACTACAGCTGCTGAGCTGCCGCCATCCCCTATTTTTCAGATACCAGCTGGATGGAAGACGTGAACTATGCCGGACCCAACTAATGTACTGATGTTGTTGATGTATAATAAAAAGATATCAATACCCTAATATGTGAAGTAGGAACATTTTTTGTGGATTTTGAAGTATTTTCTCTGATTTTTGTTGATGTTTACTACAAAGAATGTCTTTTTTTAGTCTCACTTTTTTCTATGAGTTCATTTGATCAATGTTTTGGACTATGAAACACGATGTTGTAGCCTTATTACTGACTGAGATGAATTATCATTTTGACAGGGGCTGATAAGGAGATGTAACACCTGTTGTTGTTTTGATTTGCAAGTGTCTCGGATACAAAATCTAGATATGAAGGATTTTTTTAAATTCTATGTTCACTTGCTATGTTTCCTTTTTCTCCTGGCATAGAAGCTTTGATCTTGGCGGGAGGTATAGTGAGCTTTGTCAGATCAAACTAGCGCCAGTAGAAAAACATACACCTATGAGATTGTTGTTTGTAAATGTTATCGCCCCAGGGATTATCTTTGACACCACACGTGACGTTGCTGTCTATATGTGGCATCAGTCTGTGATGAAGCTTTGGTCTTGGCGGGAGGTGTAATGATTGATTGTCAGACCAAACCTTACAGCCCAGAATTATGCCGCATATAACAGCAAGTACACCACAGACCTTGTGGTACCACCACATTCCGGGTTGACACACCTCAGGTCGACCCAAGGGACTTGACCTCGCCCGCTAATGACGTGAGCCCGATGACCTACAACCGCACCTAGCCAAGACACCTGGCCAGGACCACACCTGCACACAGCTATCCAGATCAAACCAGTTTAGTGTTAATTGTTAGAGGTCAGAAGCCGGCTGGGCCGACCCCATATAAAGGCCCTACAGTCCCGTCCACGGGCATTACCATTATCATCCTGATTCTGGTCATACTGATTCTCATTCTGGTTGCTGTCACCTCTCTCCCGTTCGGGTCGTCACTCGGTTCACTAGCGAGAGTCACGCACGTCCCCTCCCCAGGTCGGGAGGGAGACCTCCCGACCAGACCACGGCATCGCCAGCTAAGCAGATTCTCCCATAGGAGGCAGCCCAGCCAGCACTCACTGGGCCTACGTCAGGGTACACGTGAGTCTTGTCAGAACGTCCTAGGGTGAGTTACCTACTGTGGGAAGTGTATTCATTCAGGTGTGTCCGAGAGTCAGTGTCAAGTAACGTAAAGCATAATGTGTTAGTACCCCGATATAATAGTGATATTAATGTGTTCATGTCATTGAGTGAAGTAATAAATAGTTGTATCAAAGAGGTGTTTAACAAGTTGTCCCTTTAAGAAGTGATGTATGTGTATTGACATACGAGATAAGATAAGCGTAGTGACGCTGAGTAAATAACATACAGGCCACGCTACCAAGTTTCCTATCTTTACATTCCTACTCTCTATACTTCCTACTTATATATGTAATTCTCTTCATGTGAGAAAAATCGTCTCATTACATATATCATTTTTAGTCCATATATGAACATTGAAACAATTTTTGTAATTATTAAAAGGATAAAACTTTGGAGGGAAAATTGCTTTTACTTTCGCCTCACAAACGTCAAGGGCGGCAACGACTTCCAGTTACATTCAATCTGGGGCTATTTGGCCGAGCTGCCTCAATATTTGCCCCGGGTAAAGCAAACACATTGATATATTAACTTATTAATACAGACCACAGATTTAGCGGTAATTAAAAGTGTGAGACAACACATGGGGTAGAGGACGCTAATTGGCTCTTATAACCAACATCTCTTTTTATCACTATTACACTGTCTATATACCTCATATTCGTATAATAAAAATACACACGCACACACACACATATATATATATATATACATATATATATATATATACATACAATCAACGACCTCACCAGCAAGGAATCGAACCCTCGACCTACTGGGTGTGACTAGGGAACGCTTACCGGCTAGGCCACAAGGACACTAAAAGCAGTTCTAGAGGCACGGGCAGTTTCCCAATGAGGTTCACGGCGCCATCAGCTCGATGAACAGGCTTTGTGTGAAATATAACAGAGTCTAGAACTGCTTTTAGTGTCCTTGTGGCCTAGCTGGTAAGCGTTCCCTAGTCACACCCAGTAGGTCGAGGGTTCGATTCCTTGCTGGTGAGGTCGTTGATTGTATGTTCAAAGTCCGCGTGTTAAATGGACTAAAAATGAAGTATATATATGTACCTCGCGTTTCATACCAGCTGGATTCGGTAAAATGCTACTGACACCACATACGAGGCACGGGCAGTTTCCCAATGAGGTTCACGGCGCCATCAGCTCGATGAACAGGCTTTGTGTGAAATATAACAGAGTCTAGAACTGCTTTTAGTGTCCTTGTGGCCTAGCCGGTAAGCGTTCCCTAGTCACACCCAGTAGGTCGAGGGTTCGATTCCTTGCTGGTGAGGTCGTTGATTGTATGTTCAAAGTCCGCGTGTTAAATGGACTAAAAATGAAGTATATATATGTACCTCGCGTTTCATACCAGCTGGATTCGGTAAAATGCTACTGACACCACATACGAGGCACGGGCAGTTTCCCAATGAGGTTCACGGCGCCATCAGCTCGATGAACAGGCTTTGTGTGAAATATAACAGAGTCTAGAACTGCTTTTAGTGTCCTTGTAGCCTAGCCGGTAAGCGTTCCCGAGTCACACCCAGTAGGTCGAGGGTTCGATTCCTTGCTGGTGAGGTCGTTGATTGTATGTTCAAAGTCCGCGTGTTAAATGGACTAAAAATGAAGTATATATATGTACCTCGCGTTTCATACCAGCTGGATTCGGTAAAATGCTACTGACACCACATACGAGGCACGGGCAGTTTCCCAATGAGGTTCACGGCGCCATCAGCTCGATGAACAGGCTTTGTGTGAAATATAACAGAGTCTAGAACTGCTTTTAGTGTCCTTGTGGCCTAGCCGGTAAGCGTTCCCGAGTCACACCCAGTAGGTCGAGGGTTCGATTCCTTGCTGGTGAGGTCGTTGATTGTATGTTCAAAGTCCGCGTGTTAAATGGACTAAAAATGAAGTATATATATACATATATACATATATATATATATATATATGCTGATAACCACATGGAAAGAAGAAAACACGAAGTTCCCAAGCGCTTTCGTGTAATTCACATCTTCAGCATATACCAAGATCACGCGCACCTACAGTGATTTACTTGCATATATATATATATTTATATATGTTGATGACCACAAGGAAACACGAAAACACAAAGTTCCCAAGCGCTTTCGTGTAATTCACATCTTCAAGGGTGAGTACAGGCTAGGGAGAAATACTTGACAAGGCTAATATATACAGTAGAGGAGAGTGAGATCAAGTCCCTAGGGGACCTTAGGTGTCCACAATGGTCCAGTCATAAGGCAGTGACCATACTAATCTTCATAAGCACAGCAGCTTTCCCTAGTCAGGTCCTAGGGTGAGATGACCCAACCTTTTCACCTGGTTACAAATCTTCTTAACTACAAAATTATCCAGTTTGTACATGCCATTACTCAAATTCATGTTGACGAATTCGGTATGTTTAATGAGACTAGATTCTATGATGTTCCTACTGACAATTGAATTACAAGGTAATATTCAGGAGGCATTATCCCAGTCAATGCAATGCTTGTTATCCCTCAAATGAACAAACAGAGCCGTGGATTCCTGGCCTGTCCTAACACTATATTTAAGTTGTTTAAGTCTAGTTACAAGATCTTTACCTGTCTGGCCTAATAGAACATATTACATTCCTTGCAAGGAACCTTGTAAATGCAGCCGCCTGCATTTTTGAGGGAGTTCTTGATTAACATTTGTTTTACAGTGCACGAGTTTTTAAATGCCACATTAACGTTCCAGGTTTTCAGTTGAAAAGGAAATTGAGAGAATTTTTTGTGAAATGGTAATACTAAGAGATTCTTATGGTCATGGGTGGGCTTGGGATCGGTTCTATAAAAAGATTTCTTAGTAATGTTAAGGCATTTGTCTATAAAAGACCTAGGGTACTTGAGGATCAAGCCAATATTATAGATATATATATATTCCTCATCAATGAAAATACTGACTGTTTGACTCTATTATGGTGGGCAGAATAAAAATGAATGTATGAACACACATTAGTAGGCTTCCTATAAATACTGAACTTAAAGGTGTTACCCAATCTGCGGATCAGACATTCTAGGAATGGTAATTTGCAGTCATTCTCTAATTCCACATTGAATTTGATTGAGAGGGCTAAGCTGTTAAGTTGTGGTAGAAAAGCTTTTAGGTCCTCATTACGTGGGCCAGAGACATATTACATCATCTACATATCTAAACCAAACTGCTGAAGGTGGTAAAATGTTGCTTGGGAAGTTCGTGTTTTCTTGTTTCCTGGTGGTTATCAGCATATACCTAGATCACGCGCACCTACAGTGATTTACTTGCATATATATATATATATATATATATATATATATATATATATATATATATATATATATATATATATATATATATATTTCATGTAAATCCACAATGAAACCGTGGATAAGATAAATCTTGATAAAATCACACGGGAGAATGGAAACAACGGAGTACCTTAGCTTTCGTCTTTATTCAAGACATCTTCAGAGGCAACTCTGAAGATGTCTTGAATAAAGACGAAAGCTAAGGTACTCCGTTGTTTCCATTCTCCCATGTGATTTTATCAATATATATATATATATATATATATATATATATATATATATATATATATATATATATATATATATATATATATATATATATATATATACACACATATATATATATATATATATATATATATATATATTTTATGAAAATCCACAATGAAAACGTGGATAAGATAAATCTTGATAAAATCACACGGGAAAATGGAAACAACTCCGTTGTTTCCATTTTCCCGTGTGATTTTATCAAGATATATATATATATATATATATATATATATATATATATATATATATATATATATATATATATATATATATATATGCTGATAACCACAAGGAAAGAAGAAAAAACGAAGTTCCCAAGCACTTTCGTGTAATTCACATCTTCAGGGGTGAGTACTCACTCCTGAACATGTGAATTACACGAAAGCGCTTGGGAACTTCGTGTTTTCTTCTTTCCTTGTGGTTATCAGCATATATATATATATATATATATACTTCATTTTTAGTCCATATAACATGCGGACTTTGAACATATAATGAACAACCTCACCAGTCAGGACTCGAACCCTCGACCTACTATGTGGGACCAGGGAACGCTACCGACCATGCCACAAAGACACTATAAGCAGTTCTAGAATACGAAATATTTCACACAAAGCCTGTTCATCGACCTGATGGCTCCGTGAACCTCCCGTTGGGAACTGCCCGTGCCATTTATGTGGTTGTCAGAAGCATTTTACCCAATCCAGTTGGTATGAAACACAAGGTACCATATATACTTCATTTTTAGTCCATATATATATATATATATATATATATATATATATATATATATATATATATATATATATATATATATCTTGATAAAATCACACGGGAAAATGGGAAACAACAGAGCACCTTAGCTTTCGTCTTTATTCAAGACATCTTCAGCGGCAACTGGATTACATGGACAGAGAGAGGCTTAAATATACAGGGTGACCTAAAAACATGAGGTCAGGTCATAATGATGTCATCCACTAATCCCCACACCAACACACATGTAGAGGAGCTTAAGAGAAGGGGGGTGACGTGACTAGTCAGGTCAGGTCAAAAATAAGGGACCCACTAAATAACTATCATACATCTAGATCAAAGGTTTTCAAAGCATTTTTAACCTTGGGCCACTGACAAATAAATTTATGTAACATATTATCAGTTTTGAACTGACCATCACTAAGGTTTATTGATTTTAATTCCTTAATCAAGCTAGCTTCAACCAGAAGTCTTTCTCTGACACAAGATGATTTAAATACTTCTAAGCTTTTCTCCCAAGCAATGGGATAATTATTATTCCTAACATGAACGAACAGGGCATTGCTTTCAGATGCTGCTCTGATATTGTACTTATGTTGTTTGATTCTGAGCTGCAGTGTTTTTCCTGTCTGTCCTACATAATTACAATTACATTTGCTTCATGGAATACAATTAACACTGCCATTTACATTCAAACTTGGGCTATTTCTTATTAACATATTGGTAATGGTTGAGTCATACTTGAAAACAACATTAATATTTAGTAGCTTGAGGGACCGAACTAACGGGACAAATTCATTACGATAGGGTAGAGTCAAAATATTCTTAAGTGTAGGAATTTGCCTGGTTTGAGAGAAATGAAAGGATTTTTTAGCCCTTTTAAAACAACGATCAACAAACACAGAAGGGTACCCGAGTTTCTGTGCAATGGGTAGTCTAAGATTGGAGCAGGATCCATCGTTGTTCCCTTGCGTTTTGCACAGGATAAACATTTAGCAATGTGATGATCGATGTCGATCCTCATAGATTTCCAATAAAAATTTTGTCTAATTTTTCTTAGACATGTATCTCGCCCTGAATGCCCAGCTTGGGGTGCATCATGGAAGAGGGTGAGAATGTTTTCCTTTAATGATGTAGGAATAACAATTTGAGAGATTGACTCTTGTTGTGTTTTCACTGAGCGATGTAGTATGTCATGCCGCAGCTGAAACTGTGAGAGTGGTTGAGGTAATTTGTGCAAATTTACCTCATCTCCCGATTTCTAAGGCGTATATAACCTTGGACCACAATGGATCCTGTAACTGTTTCGCCCTGAATTGTGACAGGGTGAACGTAGGTAGTGGCGTGACTGGAGCTACTGTATGTGTTTAGATAGCGAATGAGCTACCACGTTCGCACGGCCCGGCAAATACTTGAAGTCTGGTGCGAACTCCTGTATAATCAGATACCAGCGCGCTAAACGCCCTGATTCGTTCTTCCCATTAAATAGTTCTGTCACGGCTACATGATCTGTGTGGACTGTGATCGGATATCCCGAAATGAGATCCCGAAAATGCTTGAGATCCCACAGTACAGCTGATGCTTCTAAATGAGTAGCTGAATAACGTGTTTCTGCATCGTTGAGGGCGCGACTGAGGTATGCTACTACCCGCCATTTTCCTAGATAATCAGTTTGCATGAGCACCGCCCCTAAACCTAGGCCCGAGGCATCAGTACACATGGTAAATGGTTTTGTGTAGTCCGGAAAGACTAACACTGGAGCTTTCATTAAGGTTCTCTTGAGGGCATTAAAACTGTCCTCTTGTTCCTTAGTCCATGTAAACTCCAAATCCTTTTTGAGGAGTTTTGTGAGTGGTGATGCTAACTTGGCATAACTCTCAATGAAAGAACGGTAGTGTCCTAATAATCCTAGGAAACTACGAAGTTGATCTACGTTCTTGGGACAAGGGAATTGTTTCACCGCCTTTACCTTGCAATCTATTGTGTGTATACCATTGCCATCTACTAAGTGTCCAAGAAATTGGATTCTGGATTTGAAAAATTCACATTTTGCAAGTTTCACTTTCAATCCAGCTGTATGTAGCTTTGTGAAAACTTCTCGTAGCTTCTTT
Source organism: Homarus gammarus (assembly GCA_958450375.1). Classification (NCBI taxonomy): domain Eukaryota; kingdom Metazoa; phylum Arthropoda; class Malacostraca; order Decapoda; family Nephropidae; genus Homarus; species Homarus gammarus. The sequence continues at coordinate 1,588,228 of CAUDMG010002530.1, forward strand.
AGATGACTTTGTAAGTCTTTGCTTACTATGATAAGATCATCTAGATAGGCATAGACTGTGTTACCTACCATTCCAGCAAACAAGGTGTTTATCATTCTTTGGAATGTTAGCGGCGCATTTCTTACGCCAAATGGCATTCTTAAGAATTCGAAATGTCCCATAGGCGTACTGAACGCAGTTATTTCACGGGAATCCTCATGTAAGGGAAGTTGCCAGTACCCGCTAAGTATATTTAAGTTGCTGAAGACTGCGTTGTCTTTTCCTAGTGACTGTACTAAGTCAGTTAGGACAGGCATTGGGAAGCTGTCTGGTACAGTTACCTGGTTGACTCGTCGAAAATCTATGACTGGTCTCCATCCTCCATCTTTCTTGGGAACTAAAAATAAAGGTGAGTTCCATGGAGATGAGGAAGGTTGGATCACCATTTCGTCCAACATGTCTTGTACTATTTGCTGAACTACCGCTCTTCTGCTGTGGGGCAGCCTATATGCTGAGATGTAGATTGGGTTAGCTTCCGGTTTGATTGGAATATGATGATTTGTCAACGTTGTTTTACCCTGGGGTTCTCCAGGTAATGCTATGATTTCCTTGAACTCGGCGAGTAATTCTAAAGATCACATTTGCTTCGAGGATAATCTACTACTTTCACGTGCGGCGCTATTAACGCTACATTATTTACAATATGTGATTTTTCGTCCGATTTACCCTGTGTTACACTACCTATTGGTAATTCTAATGGCTCTTCGACAACCGCTTTTCGTAAACAAGGAAATGACCTAAACAACATCCCTTTCTTAAGGTTATGGGTCCCCCAGTTCTACTGAGAACGAGGACATCTGTGAGACTACCTATTTTAACAGTGTTTAAGGTAGACTCAAGTGACAAACCTTTCACTCGTGAGCTTTCACTCAAACACACAACATTTGGCAAACGTACTCTGACTCTAGTTGGTTCCTGGCTATGTAACCGTTGTACACCAGTTAACACAGCAGGCGTTAGAGTCCAGTTCTGGCCGCTTTCATCCGAAATGTCCTTTGAGCTACTAGGTGGAGTTTCAGAGAGTGACTCCATAACTAATTGCTGCTGTGCCAAAGACTCCCCCGCGCCTGTCGAGGCAGTTATTACACGAACACCCGAAGTAAGCAATGGATGTGAAGTTTACATTGCGTGATATGTTTTACAATTATGTGTGATTGTTTGATCTCGTGGCTGAACGTTAGTGTTGCTCTGCCTTAGAGTGGTCAGACCAAGTAACCCGTCCGCTGGCAAAGAAAATGCCTTGACTATATAGAAATCCGCCAAAAACGCTTTACTGGACCTAGAAAAACGGATTGATAGTGTTATCACCCCCGCTTTGTCCAATTGGATTCCCGACACACCGGACAGAGGAATGTCTGTAGGTCTTATTGGCCACTTATTTGGAGGATATCGCCGCTGGAATTCATTGAACGAATTTAATGAGATAACATTGGCACAGGCCCCCGTATCTATATCTAGGAATAACTGATTGTTACCTATCCTCGCTGGTCAACACCTCCACTTTGTTTAACGCGACGATTAATGAGCCGGTGATGGAAGCGTTGTTTTCTTGAACCGTTGATGCTATCCTAGATCGTGTTGCTGGACGCGCTCCTCTTCCCCCGAAGGTTGTATAGTTGTCTCCCGTCGATTTTCATTTTCTTGCTTCTTACGTTGTACATTTCCACAATCTTCTGTGCTATGGTATGGAGACTGATGTACTATACACCATTTATTCGGAGTGCCTTTAGTGTTTGGAGACATTTTATTTCCTGTGTAATGTCCCTTTGGAGTTTTTGGTTTCGCAGGGCTATTTGAAAGCCAAAGGTCCTGCGAGGTTTCTTTCCTTCGATCCTTTTTTTGTTTGGCTCCCATGACAGACTGTGGTTGTTCCTTCAAGCTAGTAACTGGTGCCACTGACATCGCCCGAGGAACATTTTCCTTGGGTTCCGCAATTTCTTCTACATATTTTACAAGTTTCGTCCCTTTTTTAAACTCTTTCTTTTGGGCTTTCGTGCGTAAGGGTTCATTTGATGACAAGATATACTGAAGGAATTCAATAATCCTGTAGAAATTTACTTAAGACAAGTTATCATTTTTATCGAACCAATCTGAGGAATCCATGTAAGCTCTGAGATCTATCTTAGTGAGACCCGCACAAATTTGGGCTTCTTGTGCAAGCAGTGTCACCTGTCCTCTCTGCCCGATCCCAAAAAATTAATAAATTGCTGCCTAAATGTTGGATAATCATCCGTTTCTTCGTCAATGGCTGAAGCATGATACCTCTAGCTGCCCGATTATCGGTTTTGATAAGGCTTCGGACTTATGAAATTTTATCTACGTCATTAGTGACATTGTTATTGCTCATTACATCTTCGAATTTATGCAAAAATGCTAAACTAGTATAATCAGGATCCTCGGCAGTAAACTCTTGTACCTTACTGTTAGTTGGAAGTACCTTTACCGTTTGACAGGCCGATGCAATCTGTGGGTTAGTAGAACCACCTGTTGCCATTTTTATTGTGTTAGTTAAAGCACGAGCGTTAGTAACAGATGAAGGTAATGGATAACTGCTACCTGACCTTAATTGTCTACTGTGTAAATCCTCGAACTGAGAATCTATGAAATTTTCACAGGTAGTTAATGAAGCGGTTGGTGTTAACTCTATTTGGCTCATTTGTGGTAATTCTTCCTCACTATCAGTTGCCACTAGTTCCTGGGAATTATTAGGTGACTGGCTATCAGAGTCTGAGTCACTAATTTCCTGTTTGATAACCAAAAATTTTGGAAGAGGGTCCATATATAGGACTTTATCACTTCACTCACTGTATAAAGACTCACTACGTTGCCCACTCACAGAGTAATGCAAAAAATATTTATAATGGGTTATAAAAATGAAGCGAAAATATATATTAGTTGTTAAAAGTATATATATAAATATAAATATAAATATATATATATATATATATATATATATATATATATATATATATATATATATATATATATATATATATATATATATATGCAAGTAAATCACTGTAGGTGCGCGTGATCCAGGTATATGCTGATAACCACAAGGAAAGAAGAAAACACGAAGTTCCCAAGTGCTTTCGTGTAATTCACATCTTCAGGGGTGAGTACAGACTAAGGAGAAGTACAAAACAAGGTATATATATACAGAGGAGGGTGAGATAAAGTCCACAATGGTCAGGTATTAGGTAATGACCCTACTAATCTTCAAAAAGCACCGCAGCAGTCGGAAGTCAGGTCAGAGGGTAAGCTGACCCAACCTTCTCACCTGGTTACAAATCTTCTTAATTACGAAAATTATCCAGCTTGTACATACCATTACTCAAATTCATGTTGACTGATTCGGTATGTTTAATGAGACTAGACCCAGGGAGTTGTTCATCAAATACAACACCCCCATCCCCTCTAGTGCTGCCATGGAGCCCAAGCGCAGCAGAATGAGTGACACGCATTTTGAGATGCTAGTATTCTTGCGGGGGAACAAATGAAAAATTAACATGATATTATATAATTCATAATAAATGATTAAAAATGAATGAATATATTTTTTTTTTTGCATATGTTACTGCCATACACAGGAGAATACGCGTTTCAGGGTTACATTTGTACGCTGACGCTGGCGGCGTCACTTTTTTTCGTTGACGCGTACAACACTGTGTATATATATATATATATATATATATATATATATATATATATATATATATATATATATATATATATATATATATATATATATATATATATATATATGCGTGTGTGTGTGTGTGTTGAAAATTAACATGGAACAAATAAATGAATAATACTCGGAGTTTTGTTCATTGAACGAAACATTTTACCAATATTTTTGTTGGCGCATCAGTGTGCAATATGTGTCATATTGTATTTGTTTTATTGAACTTGAAAATAACACCATTTTGCACAATAAGTGAAAACGGGTTTGTACCTAAACAGAATTTTCCTGCCTACAAATTCACGTTGCACGTGTATATTGCTTAGGTTTTATCAGTACAGAAGTTTGTGTGTTATCAGGTGGGTGATAATCAAAGGTGAGGTAAGTAGGTAAAGGTGCGTGGTGATGGTGATACCTTAACAAAGAACTATGGCGGCACAATTCATATCCGGAAAAAGCGCTACCATTCTTTACTCGATATAAACAAAACATTAGAGTAGGTGACCAAACAGAACGAGAGAGACATGAGACTACAGATTCACATATAAGAACAAAAGAGACATGAAACCGTGGGATCATATAGGAGAGCAAGAGAGACATGAGACCGCGGGATTGTATATAAGAACAAGAGAGACATGAGACCGTGGGATTATACTCGTATATAAGAACAAGAGAGACATGAGACCGTGGGAATATACTCGTATATAAGAACAAGAGAGACATGAGACCGTGGGATTATACTCGTATATAAGAACAAGAGAGACATGAGACCGTGGGATTATACTCGTATATAAGAACAAGAGAGACATGAGACCGTGGGATTATATATAAGAACAAGAGAGACATGAGACCGTGGGAATATATATATGAACAAGAGGGACATGAGACCGTGGGAATATATATATATGAACAAGAGGGACATGAGACCGTGGGATTATACTCGTATATAAGAACAAAAGAGACATGAGACCGTGGGATTATACTCGTATATAAGAACAAGAGAGACATGAGACCGTGGGATTATATATAAGAACAAGAGAGACATGAGACCGTGGGAATATATATATGAACAAGAGGGACATGAGATCGTGGGAATATATATATATGAACAAGAGGGACATGAGACCGTGGGAATATATATATATGAACAAGAGGGACATGAGACCGTGGGATTATACTCGTATATAAGAACAAGAGAGACATGAGACCGTGGGAATATATATATGAACAAGAGGGACATGAGACCGTGGGAATATATATATATGAACAAGAGGGACATGAGTGGTGACTTTCGGGATAAACTGAAAATAACTAAAGTTCACCCGGCTTATAAAAAATCTGGGGATGAAGGTCCTTTGAAGAATTACCGCCCCATATCACTCTGCCCAGCCTTAAGTAAGATACTGGAGAAGGTAGCAAGTATTAGACTAAATTCCTTTTGCAGTGTTAATAGCATCCTTACAGACTCTCAGTTTGGATTAAGAGCTAGAAGGTAAACCGAGAGTGCTCTGCTTCCCTTTACTTATTACATCTTAAACTCCTTTGATGACAGTCGGTTCACAGTCGGAATATTCCTGGACCTCTCTAAAGCCTTTTATACTATCGACCATACCATCCTCTTGTCAAAGCTTGAACATTACAGCGTTAGGGGCTTATCCCATAATCATCAATCTGACTCCTCACCAATTTCGTATGGCGTCCCTCAAGGCTCCATTCTAGATCCTGTACTATTCTTATTGTACATAAACTATATAGTTCACTCCAGCACAGTCATAAAATGAAACTTATTTGCAGACGGTAGCAATCTCTATGCCAGTAACTCAGATTTCTATCCCTTGATGAGAACTATGAACAATGAATTGACTAAAATCTGGACCTGGGTAATACGCATGGCGACGGGGTCAGCTTGCGAGTGGACTCGGATTCGATCCCCGGGCTGGGTGAAACTATGGGCAAGTTTCTTTACGCCATTTGCCCTTGTCTCCACAGCAGTAATTAGGGACCTGGATGTTAATAGATTTGTGGATCGTGTTCCAGGGTAATGGTTACTTAGTTGCACTTGGCGAGTTATGCGGTCTTATCGGACTATTCCTTGACACCGGGTCAGGCACCTCGTTAACTTAGGGTGTGGTTGTTGTGTTGGCGACAGCTTCTACACCTTGAACAAATCCACGCCTAGGTGGCCCTAGGACTGGCCATCCTCCGACCATCCTCGACTTCGAGGGTCATCCATTATTATTAATACGTAATAAACTGACCTTAAACCTCGAGAAAAAAATCACTACACAATATTTCACAGAAGGAAAAACCTACCCCCTGATCTGAACCCCCTGTACCTTAGCAATACAGTCCTCAAACGTGAACAAAATACTAAATTCCTTGGGGTTATTGTTGATAAACTTAGCTGGAGAAACCACATACAAGCCATTCACAGTCAAGTCAATAAACAGTGCAGTATCCTGTAACACACTCGTCAGTCACTCACTCTTGCAGCAATGAAAGAAATTTATTATGATATTGTTTACCAACACTTGATACACTGTCATATATTAAGGGGGCCTCTGGCTCTTCAAAATCACAACCCCTGATTACTGCACAGAAGAGAGTTGTGCGGACAATGACCTACTTGAAAAGAAAATGGTCACACTAACGAAATATTTGCTAAATTGAAATTGTTAAAATTCGAGGATATTAACACCTACTGCTGTGCCCTCTTTGTTTACAAATCTGTCAATCACCTAATTGACAATAATTATTTATATTTCTGTAATAATCTTAGAATAATCAGAGATATAACTTAAGAGACCCAGAGTTACTAAGACAACCCTCCATGAGCTCCTCTCAATCCCAGATGCTTTATTGCTTAAATCATCTCTTAAAAAATATCTATTGTCTAAGTATTAATATTTTTGTAATACTTACTTTATATTCCTACTTTTATTGCACCATAAAAACCATTATATCGGAAATTGTCATGCAGATAGATAGAAATTACCATTGCAATAATTATATGAGCCAATGAAGAGATTCAACCTCGGATCAGATATGCATCTCAAGGATTTGGCAGACTCCATAACGTGTCTTAAGCTGTAGGGAGCTAAATTATTTTAAAAAGTTGCACGTATATCGAGCAGTGATCCTGCCCACCCTGGTATGTGGCAGCGAGACATGGTTCACGTACAGGAGGCACCTCAAGGCACTTGAAAACCTTCTCCAACGTAGTCTACGTTCCATCCTCCGAGTTCGCTGGGAAGGCAAGAAAACAAAGGGCAGTATTCTCGCTGACATCAACTGTAGAAGCATCGAGGCTACCATTGTCCATGAACGACGACGTTAGACTGGCCATGTTATCTGCATGGACGACAGTAGACCGTGAAAGCAGCTACTTTAAAATCACCATACGAATAGTAAATGTAGCGCTGGAGGACAACTGTAAAGGTATATGGATAGTCTTAATACAAACCTGAAAAAATGCCAAATCGACCCTCCTCACCTGGGAGACGATCACTCCACACCGTAACGCTTGGAAGAGCACCACACGAGAGGTGTCTATAATTTCGAGTTAGCCTGACTACATACCGAAGCAGACAAGCGCCAACGCCAGAAAGACGCTGCCGCTGCCCCTCCCGGACTAGATATAGCCCTCCACACGTGCATCATCTGTCGACGACCTTGTTGGTCCCGTATCGGCCTCTCGATTCTCCTCAGAGCTAACCAATGAAGGTGACATGCTTAATAGCTCATATCATTGTATCATAGCTGGATGATCCTTATGCTCGCTTCTGAGTGACAGCAAAGTAGCAGTAGTAGTGTGTAGGTTATAAGAAATTTAAGTACAGCGGTAATAGTAAGGTTGGGCTACAGGTAACAGAGGTTCACTTACCATTTCGTCAGATAGGTGGTGAGTAAAACAGGTGAAGGTGGCCTCGCCGCCCACCTGTGCAAAAACCTTTGTGTTATTCTGGACTTGCAGCTCTGAAGGCCCCGCCGTGTTGAGAGTGAGAGCCGCCGCCCACACGTCTTCTTCTTCCCGCTCGTGTTCCTCGGCCACACCCCAGTCTCCTCCTCCTGACGACGAAGACTCCGCCACGTCGCTCTCCGCCCAAACCTCTGCAGAGCCTGTAGGTCCACAAAAGTAATCAAATTCAATACGTATTCTTCCAAATGCCGAAAATAATATTTCAGAGGATGATGGTCCCGAGCCATATTCTAAATAGTGTTATTAGAGCTAATGTTTCAGAACCATATTCTTACAAAAAAAGTGGAAAATAGTAATTCATTGGAGCCATATTTTGACCACATTAGTATATATGAGGTGTGTTTGTGTGTGATAATTATCCAGGTCTAACATATAGAGAGAAGCACATCTGAACAATAGGCCTCATATAAGGTGCCTATAATGTGACTATAAATCAATAATGAATTACAAGTTTCCAGACTAGAGTTTCTCATATAATATTTCCGGGAGAAGTATACTCGGATCAAAGGCAGGCGGGGCAATATTCGTGGATAGGATCCTTGGGTCAATACGCTCTGTTGATATTTTGTGTCGTGTGTTTGGTCAGAGCAACATAATAGAGGTCCTGCGGGTAATGTCTGACACACACGCTGTTAAGTCCCTTTAGTCGAACATGAAATTTTTAATTAATCGCTTCATTATTTTATCTTTACATTCATTTTATTATAGTTATATATTAATTAAAGATTTTACTTCTTAGAGGCCGAAGTAGTTATATGATAGTTAAGGAGAGTGGTAGTATGGTAGCTGGGGAGGAAGGGTGGTAGTGTGGTGGATGGGGAGGGAGGGTGGTAGTGTGGTGGTTGGGGAGGGAGGGTGGTAGTGTGGTGGTTGGGGAGGGAGGGTGGTAGTGTGGTGGTTGGGGAGGGAGGGTGGTAGTGTGGTGGTTGGGGAGGGAGGGTGGTAGTGTGGTGGATGGGGAGGAAGGGTGGTAGTGTGGTGGATGGGGAGGGAGGGTGGTAGTGTGGTGGTTGGGGAGGGAGGGTGGTAGTGTGGTGGATGGGGAGGGAGGGTGGTAGTGTGGTGGATGGGGAGGGAGGGTGGTATTGTGGTGGATGGGGAGGGAGGGTGGTAATGTGGTGGTTGGGGAGGGAGGGTGGTAGTGTGGTAGCTGGGGAGGGAGGGTGGTAGTGTGGTGGATGGGGAGGTAGCGTGGTAGTGTGGTGGATGGGGAGGGAGGGTGGTAGTGTGGTGGTTGGGGAGGGAGGGTGGTAGTGTGGTGGATGGGGAGGGAGGGTGGTAGTGTGGTGGATGGGGAGGGAGGGTGGTAGTGTGGTGGATGGGGAGGGAGGGTGGTAGTGTGGTGGTTGGGGAGGGAGGGTGGTAGTGTGGTAGCTGGGGAGGAAGGGTGGTAGTGTGGTGGTTGGGGAGGGAGGGTGGTAGTGTGGTGGTTGGGGAGGGAGGGTGGTAGTGTGGTGGTTGGGGAGGGAGGGTGGTAGTGTGGTGGATGGGGAGGGAGGGTGGTAGTGTGGTGGTTGGGGAGGGAGGGTGGTAGTGTGGTGGATGGGGAGGGAGGGTGGTAGTGTGGTGGTTGGGAGAGAGAGACAGTGGTAGTGTGGTGGTTGGAGAGAGAGACAGTGGTAGTGTGGTGGTTGGAGAGAGAGACAGTGGTAGTGTGGTGGTTGGAGAGAGAGACAGTGGTAGTGTGGTGGTTGGAGAGAGAGACAGTGGTAGTGTGGTGGTTGGAGAGAGAGACAGTGGTAGTGTGGTGGTTGGGGAGAGAGAGACAGTGGTACTGTGGTGGTTGGAGAGGGAGACAGTGGTACTGTGGTGGTTGGAGAGGGAGACAGTGGTAGTGTGGTGGTTGGAGAGAGGGAGACAGTGGTAGTGTGGTGGTTGGGGAGAGAGACAGTGGTAGTGTGGTGGTTGGGAGAGAGAGACAGTGGTAGTGTGGTGGTTGGAGAGGGAGACAGTGGTAGTGTGGTGGTTGGAGAGGGAGACAGTGGTAGTGTGGTGGTTGGAGAGGGAGACAGTGGTAGTGTGGTGGTTGGAGAGAGAGATAGTGGTAGTGTGGTGGTTGGAGAGGGAGAGACAGTGGTAGTGTGGTGGTTGGAGAGGGGGAGACAGTGGTAGTGTGGTGGTTGGAGAGGGGGAGACAGTGGTAGTGTGGTGGTTGGAGAGAGGGAGACAGTGGTAGTGTGGTGGTTGGAGAGAGAGACAGTGGTAGTGTGGTGGTTGGGGAGAGAGAGACAGTGGTAGTGTGGTGGTTGGAGAGAGAGACAGTGGTAGTGTGGTGGTTGGGGAGAGAGAGACAGTGGTAGTGTGGTGGTTGGGGAGAGAGAGACAGTGGTAGTGTGGTGGTTGAAGAGGGGGAGACAGTGGTAGTGTGGTGGTTGGGGAGAGAGACAGTGGTAGTGTGGTGGTTGGGGAGAGAGAGACAGTGGTAGTGTGGTGGTTGGGGAGAGAGAGACAGTGGTAGTGTGGTGGTTGGGGAGAGACAGTGGTAGTGTGGTGGTTGGGGAGAGAGAGACAGTGGTAGTGTGGTGGTTGGGGAGAGAGACAGTGGTAGTGTGGTGGTTGGGGAGAGAGAGACAGTGGTAGTGTGGTGGTTGGAGAGAGAGACAGTGGTAGTGTGGTGGTTGGGGAGAGAGAGACAGTGGTAGTGTGGTGGTTGGGGAGAGAGAGACAGTGGTAGTGTGGTGGTTGGAGTGGGGGAGACAGTGGTAGTGTGGTGGTTGGGGAGAGAAACAGTGGTAGTGTGGTGGTTGGGGAGAGAGAGACAGTGGTAGTGTGGTGGTTGGGGAGAGAGAGACAGTGGTAGTGTGGTGGTTGGAGAGAGAGACAGTGGTAGTGTGGTGGTTGGAGAGAGAGACAGTGGTAGTGTGGTGGTTGGAGAGGGAGACAGTGGTAGTGTGGTGGTTGGAGAGAGAGACAGTGGTAGTGTGGTGGTTGGAGAGGGAGAGACAGTGGTAGTGTGGTGGTTGGAGAGGGAGAGACAGTGGTAGTGTGGTGGTTGGAGAGGGGGAGACAGTGGTAGTGTGGTGGTTGGAGAGAGGGAGACAGTGGTAGTGTGGTGGTTGGAGAGAGAGACAGTGGTAGTGTGGTGGTTGGGGAGAGAGAGACAGTGGTAGTGTGGTGGTTGGAGAGAGGGAGACAGTGGTAGTGTGGTGGTTGGAGAGAGAGACAGTGGTAGTGTGGTGGTTGGGGAGAGAGAGACAGTGGTAGTGTGGTGGTTGGGGAGAGAGAGACAGTGTTAGTGTGGTGGTTGGGGAGAGACAGTGGTAGTGTGGTGGTTGGGGAGAGACAGTGGTAGTGTGGTGGTTGGGGAGAGAGAGACAGTGGTAGTGTGGTGGTTGGGGAGAGAGACAGTGGTAGTGTGGTGGTTGGGGAGAGAGAGACAGTGGTAGTGTGGTGGTTGGAGAGAGAGACAGTGGTAGTGTGGTGGTTGGGGAGAGAGAGACAGTGGTAGTGTGGTGGTTGGAGAGAGAGAGACAGTGGTAGTGTGGTGGTTGGAGAGAGAGAGACAGTGGTAGTGTGGTGGTTGGAGAGAGGGAGACAGTGGTAGTGTGGTGGTTGGAGAGAGAGACAGTGGTAGTGTGGTGGTTGGAGAGAGGGAGACAGTGGTAGTGTGGTGGTTGGGGAGAGACAGTGGTAGTGTGGTGGTTGGAGAGAGGGAGACAGTGGTAGTGTGGTGGTTGGAGAGAGAGACAGTGGTAGTGTGGTGGTTGGAGAGAGAGACAGTGGTAGTGTGGTGGTTGGGGAGAGGGAGAGAGTGGTAGTGTGGTGGTTGGAGAGAGAGAGACAGTGGTAGTGTGGTGGTTGGAGAGAGAGACAGTGGTAGTGTGGTGGTTGGAGAGAGGGAGACAGTGGTAGTGTGGTGGTTGGGGAGAGAGAGACAGTGGTGGTGTGGTGGTTGGAGAGAGGGAGACAGTGGTAGTGTGGTAGTTGGAGAGAGAGAAACAGTGGTAGTGTGGCGGTTGGAGAGAGGGAGACAGTGGTAGTGTGGCGGTTGGAGAGAGGGAGACAGTGGTAGTGTGGTGGTTGGGGAGAGAGAGACAGTGGTGGTGTGGTGGTTGGGGAGAGAGAGACAGTGGTAGTGTGGTGGTTGGAGAGGGAGACAGTGGTAGTGTGGTGGTTGGAGAGAGAGACAGTGGTAGTGTGGTGGTTGGGGAGAGAGACAGTGGTAGTGTGGTGGTTGGGGAGAGGGAGACAGTGGTAGTGTGGTGGTTGGAGAGGGAGACAGTGGTAGTGTGGTGGTTGGGGAGAGAGACAGTGGTAGTGTGGTGGTTGGAGAGGGAGACAGTGGTAGTGTGGTGGTTGGGGAGAGAGAGACAGTGGTAGTGTGGTGGTTGGGGAGAGAGAGACAGTGGTAGTGTGGTGGTTGGGGAGAGACAGTGGTAGTGTGGTGGTTGGGGAGAGAGAGACAGTGGTAGTGTGGTGGTTGGAGAGAGAGACAGTGGTAGTGTGGTGGTTGGGGAGAGAGACAGTGGTAGTGTGGTGGTTGGGGAGAGAGAGACAGTGGTAGTGTGGTGGTTGGAGAGAGAGACAGTGGTAGTGTGGTGGTTGGGGAGAGAGAGACAGTGGTGGTGTGGTGGTTGGAGAGAGAGACAGTGGTAGTGTGCTGGTTGGAGAGAGAGACAGTGGTAGTGTGGTGGTTGGGGAGAGAGAGACAGTGGTGGTGTGGTGGTTGGAGAGAGAGACAGTGGTAGTGTGGTGGTTGGGGAGAGAGACAGTGGTAGTGTGGTGGTTGGAGAGAGAGACAGTGGTACTGTGGTGGTTGGAGAGGGAGACAGTGGTAGTGTGGTGGTTGGAGAGAGGGAGACAGTGGTAGTGTGGTGGTTGGAGAGAGAGACAGTGGTAGTGTGGTGGTTGGGGAGAGAGAGACAGTGGTAGTGTGGTGGTTGGGGAGAGAGAGACAGTGGTAGTGTGGTGGTTGGAGAGAGAGACAGTGGTACTGTGGTGGTTGGAGAGGGAGACAGTGGTAGTGTGGTGGTTGGAGAGAGGGAGACAGTGGTAGTGTGGTGGTTGGAGAGAGGGAGACAGTGGTAGTGTGGTGGTTGGAGAGAGAGACAGTGGTAGTGTGCTGGTTGGAGAGAGAGACAGTGGTAGTGTGGTGGTTGGGGAGAGAGAGACAGTGGTAGTGTGGTGGTTGGAGAGAGAGACAGTGGTAGTGTGGTGGTTGGAGAGGGAGACAGTGGTAGTGTGGTGGTTGGAGAGAGAGACAGTGGTAGTGTGGTGGTTGGAGAGGGAGACAGTGGTACTGTGGTGGTTGGAGAGGGAGACAGTGGTAGTGTGGTGGTTGGAGAGAGGGAGACAGTGGTAGTGTGGTGGTTGGGGAGAGTAGTACGGTGGTGGTTTGAGAGGTTTAACGAAATTGATTTGATTTTTCTTAATTTAATATCAAAACAGAATTTTAAGTTTTCCAAAATACTTGTTCCTATGTGACATTAAATGGTGTAACAAAATAGTTTCGTTATCACTCTGAAATGAGAGACTGCGATATAGAGCATGGGAATTATTATGCAATCTCAGCTTTTAAACAAATATTGTGATAAATTCTTAAATTATGAAGTTAGCTTTGAGTGTTCTTTAATTAGAAATATGGTAGGAAGGAGTTTAATGATTGGTGATCACTTTGAAATGATTAGTGAGTCTTAAAATTTTGCAACGCAACAAAATCATATTGAAGAAAGTAAATATCTTATGAAAAGTTTGTAAGTTATTGTGATATATACAGTACAGGTATATGTAATTTGTTCAGTAGAGATGTAATGTTATATTTTTAAGCGTTAATTGCAAGAAAGATTGATGATTGTAGATCATGATGATATTCTTGACTACTTATAAATAATTCAGACTAGTTAATATAATGTGAGAAATAGAAATGTTTGGATAATTTGGAGTGTACTTGTATAATGGACAGATCCAGATCAGGTCAACTTGGATGAACCTATATGGGACTTATTGAGTTCGAATGTGTAAGACATTGAAATTGAAATATATTTAGGAACTGTAATTAAGAGTTACAACCATTGTAAAAAGCTGCAAAAAATTAGGTGAAGAAATATATTGATATATAAAATTAAATGATTAAGACTTTGTAAATTATTAATTTATGTGTGACCGTGTATTGGAAACAGGAAACGATCACCAGAATGAGATAGAAACAGATGGATTCTGACAGGACAAGCGTGAAAAGACTGCCTCTGGAAGTATATGTATATATATATATATATATATATATACTTCATTTTTAGTCCATTTAACACGCGGACTTTGAACATACAATCAACGACCTCACCAGCAAGGAATCGAACCCTCGACCTACTGGGTGTGACTAGGGAACGCTTACCGGCTAGGCCACAAGGACACTAAAAGCAGTTCTAGACTCTGTTATATTTCACACAAAGCCTGTTCATCGAGCTGATGGCACCGTGAACCTCATTGGGAAACTGCCCGTGCCTCGTATGTGGTGTCAGTAGCATTTTACCGAATCCAGCTGGTATGAAACGCGAGGTACATATATATACTTCATTTTTAGTCCATTTAACACGCGGACTTTGAACATACAATCAACGACCTCACCAGCAAGGAATCGAACCCTCGACCTACTGGGTGTGACTAGGGAACGCTTACCGGCTAGGCCACAAGGACACTAAAAGCAGTTCTAGACTCTGTTATATTTCACACAAAGCCTGTTCATCGAGCTGATGGCGCCGTGAACCTCATTGGGAAACTGCCCGTGCCTCGTATGTGGTGTCAGTAGCATTTTACCGAATCCAGCTGGTATGAAACGCGAGGTACATATATATACTTCATTTTTAGTCCATTTAACACGCGGACTTTGAACATACAATCAACGACCTCACCAGCAAGGAATCGAACCCTCGACCTACTGGGTGTGACTAGGGAACGCTTACCGGCTAGGCCACAAGGACACTAAAAGCAGTTCTAGACTCTGTTATATTTCACACAAAGCCTGTTCATCGAGCTGATGGCGCCGTGAACCTCATTGGGAAACTGCCCGTGCCTCGTATGTGGTGTCAGTAGCATTTTACCGAATCCAGCTGGTATGAAACGCGAGGTACATATATATACTTCATTTTTAGTCCATTTAACACGCGGACTTTGAACATACAATCAACGACCTCACCAGCAAGGAATCGAACCCTCGACCTACTGGGTGTGACTAGGGAACGCTTACCGGCTAGGCCACAAGGACACTAAAAGCAGTTCTAGACTCTGTTATATTTCACACAAAGCCTGTTCATCGAGCTGATGGCGCCGTGAACCTTTGTGTGAAATATAACAGAGTCTAGAACTGCTTTTAGTGTCCTTGTGGCCTAGCCGGTAAGCGTTTCCTAGTCACACCCAGTAGGTCGAGGGTTCGATTCCTTGCTGGTGAGGTCGTTGATTGTATGTTCAAAGTCCGCGTGTTAAATGGACTAAAAATGAAGTATATATATGTACCTCGCGTTTCATACCAGCTGGATTCGGTAAAATGCTACTGACACCACATACGAGGCACGGGCAGTTTCCCAATGAGGTTCACGGCGCCATCAGCTCGATGAACAGGCTTTGTGTGAAATATAACAGAGTCTAGAACTGCTTTTAGTGTCCTTGTGGCCTAGCCGGTAAGCGTTCCCTAGTCACACCCAGTAGGTCGAGGGTTCGATTCCTTGCTGGTGAGGTCGTTGATTGTATGTTCAAAGTCCGCGTGTTAAATGGACTAAAAATGAAGTATATATATGTACCTCGCGTTTCATACCAGCTGGATTCGGTAAAATGCTACTGACACCACATACGAGGCACGGGCAGTTTCCCAATGAGGTTCACGGCGCCATCAGCTCGATGAACAGGCTTTGTGTGAAATATAACAGAGTCTAGAACTGCTTTTAGTGTCCTTGTGGCCTAGCCGGTAAGCGTTCCCGAGTCACACCCAGTAGGTCGAGGGTTCGATTCCTTGCTGGTGAGGTCGTTGATTGTATGTTCAAAGTCCGCGTGTTAAATGGACTAAAAATGAAGTATATATATGTACCTCGCGTTTCATACCAGCTGGATTCGGTAAAATGCTACTGACACCACATACGAGGCACGGGCAGTTTCCCAATGAGGTTCACGGCGCCATCAGCTCGATGAACAGGCTTTGTGTGAAATATAACAGAGTCTAGAACTGCTTTTAGTGTCCTTGTGGCCTAGCCGGTAAGCGTTCCCTAGTCACACCCAGTAGGTCGAGGGTTCGATTCCTTGCTGGTGAGGTCGTTGATTATATATATATATATATATATATATATATGTGTGTAAGGGCTGTAACGAGTGGGTAGGTTGTCAGCCTTGGGGGGGGGGGGAGACGGTGGCGGGGGGGGGGGGGTTGGGCAATTGTTAGATGGCCCCCCTCTGCATCGTCGCCAGTCAGACACGACCCAGCCTCACCACCCCGCTGTTCTATTCCAACTCTGGTTGTGTACTAATCTGAGGTTCCTAGGGTTCGTGGGTTGATTCCCCAGTCCTTGACTATTCTACTGTCAACTCCGGTCACCTACTCCAGCTACTGCCACGGCTGCCCCGTTATCACCACTTCCTCCACGCCCTATCCACCGTCTGTGCCCTGGCGCCTCTCTTGTGTGGCAAGACATCACCCACCAACGCTGGCACCAAGTGAGGAAGCTGCCCTGGTCCTTCCCCCTCAGATCGGACGCCTGAGAGCTTTGGAGGCGAGCCCGACTGCTTCACTCGGACCTAGCCCTGATGAAGGGCGGATCACCGTGTTACCAGAACATTCTACAGAGCTGGTTAGAAGGAAGATTCATCTACAGCCGTAGGAAATAACTGTACTTTGTTTTATTGATTATGCTTTGTTTTATGTTAAACTCCAGTGCTGTTTTTTCAATGTTTGTGGGAGTGCCACAGGGTTAAACTTTTGCGAGTATTTCTTAGTAAAGATATATCCTCTCCTCCGGTTGTTTATTACCCCTTGGAAACCCTTGGTTCTTAACTTTCCTTGTATAAGATTCTGATTAGGTTGGCAAGAGATTTATATCCTACAGGCCAGGCCTTATATCTATCTATATAAAACAAAGAAGTCTGTCTGTCTGTGTGTTTGTTTGTGTGTCACCAACGTAGGTGACATCCTTAATACAGTAACTCATATCATTGTACCATAGCTGGCTGATCGTCATATTCGATTCCAATTGACGGCAAAGTAGTAGTAGTAGTGTTAAAAATACCGCAATAGATGCTAAAATAATTCTTATTTTCGTTATATTTGATGTAAGTGAATTATACAAGTTAAACATATTGAAATATATATGATAATATTTGACAAACAAAATAATTATTTTTTAATATTGTGATTTTATTGTGTTATGACCCTTTTAAAGATAATACTGATTCATACATTTAGCAGTTTGTTATGATATACTTAATAGTGAATATATAAAATATACTGTAGTTATTTTTATTTGAAATGAACAGTGAAATACTAAGATGACTTAATCCAATTATTTCTTCATTATTTAATAGGATTATTTATATTGTTAATTTCTATATATTAATTAATTAAATAATTCTTGTGCTGTTTAAACTTGTAGTGAATTGAAACAGAATTGAAATGAAACAGTTTATTTAGCCAGAAAAACACAGATACAGAGTTGATAATAATAACAATATTAATATGGCTGAGCCAATTGAGAACCTGAGCTCTCTTTTAGGAACCTGATATATACTATACATTTATCTCAAGGAAGTATTATGTAACATTTAGTATCATCTGGAATAGTACAATAGCATGGTGGTAATAAGAACATCTCATAATGTAACCACGGTTATCACTTCAATGTTTATTAATTTTATTTATTTATTATTTTTTTTAGTTTATTTTTATTTATTTATTTATACAGTATATACATAAATTACAGTGGAATTGAAAAACATAAGTAAAATGGGGGAGCAGTACAACATGGGTCGTACAGTAATAAGGTTGAACAAGAGGACAGAGGTGTCAAGATTATGTCTAGTTGGCAATTATGTTCATTGCAATGGTCATTACTTATCTATTTACATGATAATTTCCGATAAAACGGTTTTGATGATACAATAAAAGCAGGTACTGTAAATATAGTAGTGTTACAAGAAATATTAATACTTAGACGATAGATACTTTTTAAGAGATGATTTAAAGGAAGGGAGCGTAGTCTTTGCTCGGATGGGTAGGGGGTAAGTTGAAGCTGTGAATTTGTCCAAAGGAAGTTCTCAAGAATCAACTTGGAACAGGAATAAGGTATCAGCTAAGGCATTCATTTATATGAGTATCAATAGAGTGATATAATCTCACTTTAGATGCGGTGAATATAAAAAGAACAAGTAGAGTATTCCTTGTACAAGTGATTGCATAATATTGATCATTCTTTATAATTATGTATATGTGTATTGAATCCGAATACTCATTCAATCCCATCTTTACTGGTAAGGGATTTCTAACATTGATAACTCTTAGTTCGTTGAGTTTAGATAAGATAAATAAGGTTCTAACCCATATTGTTGCTGGTGCTACCAAAGCTTACCAAATGCGTATTGCTCAAATCATTGCCTCCATTACCTTGTCTAAATAACAAAGAATAAAGTAGTATACTCAAATTATCAGCTAAAATATGTCACGATAATGATAACTGCTGGTGTGATATCCTTAGTGGCATAGCAAGTGGGTATTACCAGTCTATATCGATATACACTGGTAACAACAGCGGTAAAAATAAAACCCGTGGCTGTATAATGGTGGCAAAAGGGTGTGATATTTAGATAACTTCAGTACAGAGGGAGGGTGATGTCCTGGTGGTTGGGGAGGGAGGTTGGTAGTGTGGTTGTTGGGGAGGGAGGGCGGTTGTGCGGTGGGTGAGGGGGAAGGGTGGTAATGTGGTGGTTGTGAAGGGTGGATAGTAATGTGGTGGCTGGGGAGGGAGGGTGGTAGTGTGGTGGTTGGTGTAATGACTGCTTTTAACACAATTTCAATGGGACCCTTTGACACCATTGTAATGGATACCATTACCATTATGAAGATATAGAAAAAGTATAGTAGGAGTGTCATGGGTTGCGCTGGGCCTCCCGCACAACCCATCCCAAATGTTTGTTTAGGTCGAGAAAAGGTACCCGGCCTTGCGATAGGGGTCATCTCACGCCTCAAAACCACATTTTAGCAGTGGGCTTTAGACCTTGGTTGAGAGAAGACCTCCTGCTCCGCGGACTTACATTAGAACAGGGGCCATACAGTCCTACCAGTGCTACGAGTCTGTGTGTGCAAAATCCCGAGATTGTTGTTTAGTCCAGCGAAAGTTAACGCAACCTGTAAAGGAAGTGATCACTGGTGAGGGCCTGTTTGCTACAAGAGCACTCCAGGCCGGCCTAATAGGTCTAACGATTAATTCTCCAGGTTGACAAACTCTCCCTTATAACTTACGGTACTGTGGCGTGAATGTGAGTGACTGACCTATCCATGCAAATTATAAGTCCAGTGTATGGAATTGTGCCAAATAAACGTAAGTGTAATTATCTGCCCGTATCTGTGATCCTATCTTATTATTACTAAAGGTAATGACTGATTGGTTATGACAAAGTATAACCAATAACTTAGAAGGATGTTGGAATTAATGAAACTCATTAAATCATCATTTATCAAGTATAAATCATGGAATGTCGAGTGGTGGAGTGAATTTCTAGGTACATGGACCATAATCTCCTGTAAGTAACCAATGTGAAGATATCGAACTCTACGGGAAGAATTATATGAAACACAATATAATATAACCTTACATAACATCCACGCTTAGACTTTACAAATAATCCATAACATCACTAGTGAGCCATACTGTACTCCAGAGGTTAATGGCTAGGCACTCAGCAGTGAGCTATACTGTACTCCAGAGGTTACTGGCTAGGCACTCAGCAGTGAACTATACTGTACTCCAGAGGTTACTGGCTAGGTACTCAGCAGTGAACTATACTGTACTCCAGAGGTTACTGGCTAGGTACTCAGCAGTGAACTATACTGTACTCCAGAGGTTACTGGCTAGGTACTCAGCAGTGAACTATACTGTACTCCAGAGGTTACTGGCTAGGTACTCAGCAGTGAACTATACTGTACTCCAGAGGTTACTGGCTAGGTACTCAGCAGTGAACTATACTGTACTCCAGAGGTTAATGGCTAGGCACTCAGCAGTGAACTATACTGTACTCCAGAGGTTACTGGCTAGGTACTCAGCAGTGAACTATACTGTACTCCAGAGGTTAATGGCTAGGCACTCAGCAGTGAGCTATACTGTACTCCAGAGGTTACTGGCTAGGTACTCAGCAGTGAACTATACTGTACTCCAGAGGTTACTGGCTAAGTACTCAGCAGTGAACTATACTGTACTCCAGAGGTTACTGGCTAGGTACTCAGCAGTGAACTATACTGTACTCCAGAGGCTACTGGCTAGGTACTCATCAGTGAACTCTACTTTACTTCAAGGGTTACAGGCTCCGTACTCAGCAGTGAACTATACTGTACTCCAGAGGTTACTGGCTAGGTACTCAGCAGTGAACTATACTGTACTCCAGAGGTTACTGGCTAGGTACTCAGCAGTGAACTATACTGTACTCCAGAGGTCACTGGCTAGGTACTCATCAGTGAACTCTACTTTACTTCAAGGGTTACAGGCTCCGTACTCAGCAGTGAACTATACTGTACTCCAGAGGTTACTGGCTAGGTACTCAGCAGTGAACTATACTGTACTCCAGAAGTTACTGGCTAGGTACTCAGCAGTGAACTATACTGTACTCCAAAGGTTACTGGCAAGGTACTCAGCAGTGTACTATACTGTACTCCAGAGGTTAATGGCTAGGTACTCAGCAGTGAACTCCAGAGGTTACTGCCTAGGTACTCAGCAGTGAACTATACTGTACTCCAGAGGTTACTGGCTAGGTACTCAGCAGTGAACTATACTGTACTCCAGAGGTTACTGGCTAGGTACTCAGCAGTGAACTATACTGTACTCCAGAGGTTACTGGCTAGGTACTCAGCAGTGAACTATACTGTACTCCAGAGGTTACTGGCTAGGTACTCAGCAGTGAACTATACTGTACTCCAGAGGTTACTGGCTAAGTACTCAGCAGTGAACTATACTGTACTCCAGAGGTTACTGGCTAGGTACTTAGCAGTGAACTATACTGTACTCCAGAGGTTACTGACTTTGTACTCAGCAGTGAACTATACTGTACTCCAGAGGTTACTGGCTAGGTACTCAGCAGTGAACTATACTGTACTGCAGAGGTTACTGGCTAGGTACTCAGCAGTGAACTATACTGTACTCCAGAGGTTACTGCCTAGGTACTGAGCAGTGAACTATACTGTACTCCAGAGGTTACTGGCTAGGTACTCAGCAGTGAACTCTACTGTACTCCAGAGGTTACTGGCTAGGTACTCAGCAGTGAACTATACTGTACTCCAGACGTTACTGACTAGGTACTCAGCAGTGAACTCTACTGTACTCCAGAGGTTACTGGCTAGGTACTCAGCAGTGAACTATACTGTACTCCAGAGGTTACTGGCAAGGTACTCAGCAGTGAACTATACTGTACTCCAGAGGTTACTGGCTAGGTACTCAGCAGTGAACTATACTGTACTCCAGAGGTTACTGGCAAGGTACTCAGCAGTGAACTATACTGTACTCCAGAGGTTACTGGCAAGGTACTCAGCAGTGAACTATACTGTACTCCAGAGGTTACTGGCTAGGCACTCAGCAGTGAACTATACTGTACTCCAGAGGTTACTGGCTAGGTACTCAGCTGCTAGGTAAGTGCTTCTTGTATTATGGTTTATTGAAGATCTCCCGCCACGGGGACTATACTGGCCTTTCTCTAACAAACTTACTTTAGGTTGCCTGCCTATATAGGTGTTGAGAAGGGTACAGTGTGTGTGTGTGTGTGTGTGTGTGTGTGTGTGTGTGTTGAAAGAGCATGGCTGCCGGAAGGCTGAAAATGTACAGTTACATAATTCGGGAATAGGTTACTTGGTTGACAAATATACAAGTAACATAAGTGCTACAAATTTTATATCTAATAAACTATAGGACTAGGCGTATGTGTGTGTGAATGCTCTGGGCAGCCGATACGGCACAATCGTTTTTCATCAAACGTGGTGGAAAAACAGCAAAAAATTCGTACAGTGGAACAAACCTGGTCCCATGTCGATGGTTTCTTTAGGAAGCCATTACATCACCATTTTATTTACGCTGAAAAACGATGAAAGTCTACGGACTTGGCGCACCCAGCCCGCTATTGCAGTGCTTGTACGGCTCCCTCCTCCTCCCCCCACTTTAGTTTGGATTAGTAAAGGAAGGAAGATGAGTAAATAGAAGAATAAAGAAGTTAGAGATAACAGGCGGGGGTAGCTGAGTTTCATCATGCGTCTGGATGCGCAGTTTCAACGTTACCAGACGACCTTACAGCTACAGTGTATACTTATTCCTGTGGCTCATGGAAAAGGAGAAGAGATAAAAAGATAATAACAGGAATGCATGGAGAAGATGACTACAATAGACACAGGGTGAATATAGACAGTGAAACAGACAGGAGGTTGACAAAAATAGACAGATTCATACATTCACAAATAAACAATATGGCAACTAACATGCCAGACAGACAGCTGACTGACTGGTTCACATTAGTACAGACGGGCTTGCATTCAAAAACCACGCACACGAACAGACACTTGGGATGGCAATGACAGGACGGATAGACTTGAGACAGATTAGAAGGCATTTATAAACAAGAATAACACCAAATTAACCATAGCTGCGTCAGTGAGGGTAGGAGGCCTTACATCCACCAGCTTAAATATGAATAACACCAAATTGACCCTAGCTGCATCAGTGAGGGTAGGAGGTCTTACATCCACCAGCATAAATAATAAGCATTGAAAACCAACACCCTCGCGCGGAAAGAACATCGATGGTCGGTCAGTCATGTGAGATGGGCCTAAAACTGACGAAAGTAGATGATGACTATGATGACTTAACACAGGTGATGACTTAAGCAGATGGTGACTAATCTAACCAGAATCAAGGTCACTTCTCTTCATGATATAATTTATCTCGGAATGATCACCAGTGATTCATAATAATTTTTTTAACCTCTCCTTATGGCGAATATTTCTTTAATTAATTATTCTAACCTTTATTCTATTCCTTCTTATAGTATTTTAGATACTGTAAGTCTCACGACCACGACCATGATTATAACAACTACGACCATGATTATAACAACCACGACCATTATTATAACAACCACGACTAAGATTATAACAACCACGACTATGATTATAACAACCACGACCATGATTATAACAACCACGACTATGATTATAACAATCACGACCATAATTATAACAACCACGACCATGATTATAACAACCACGACCATGATTAGCTCATATACTATAGGAATAGCCGTGTGTCTGTGTGTGTGTCTGTTCTGGGCAGCCGAAACGGCACAATCGCTTTTCATCAAACTTGGAGGAAAAATAAAAAAAAAAATCGTAGAGTGGAACAAACCTGGTCCCATGTCGAAGGTTTCTTTAGGAAGGCAATAATTAACCATTTTATTTACGCTGGGAAACGATGTCGCTGTACGCTGCCAGCCTTTCCGGCGGTTGCGCGCTAGCCAAGCACGAGCGTTCGACCTTTCAAGCTTTGTTAAACTGTACCACCAGATTCGCCACCGGACACGAAGTGCCCACGGTCACTTGTATAATAACTAGGTGAGGAGAAGGTTATACTACAGGGCATTTCAACATAGTGACAGTGCGAAAAGTTAAGATTGACTGGGAGTGATTACACTGGTTCATTACGAGATGTTGATAATGTTTTCAATGGTTGGGACTGGGTTGTTCTTATAGTGGTCATTGCGTGCTTGAATTGGCTGGATGCGGTTGTGGATCTCAGGTGGAAGTAGGAGCCGGTGTCGAGGATGGTGCAGAAGCTTGTCACCAAATTTGCAGATGAGGTCGTGGTGATGGTCAGTGAGAGCCGAAAGGGTCAGTGCGTTGAGCGCTCCTTGATATGTGGAGTAGGAAGAGGAAAGAATAATCTTGCATGCCCTCTTTTGCACTTTTTCTAGGTGTTTACGTTGTGTGGCATTTATGGAGGAAGACCAGGCAGGGAAGGCATAGGTGAGCTTGGGAACTATGAATGTTAAAGTAAACACTGAGGAACTCAGGCACAGGAACTCCAAGGGACTTGATTCGGCGGAGGCGGTGGAGATGAAAACTGTAGGATTTGACAACTTTACTGACGTGTGTTTTCTAATTTAGTTTGTTATCTATAGTGACGCCGAGGAACTTAGTGGAGTCTACAACCTGGAGTGTGTTGTGGTCTAAAGTAATGGAAGGGGGTGGGACAACGTCGGAGGAGAGGTTGATGTGCATAACAATAGTCTTGAAATGGTTGATGGTGACGTGGTTGTTGGTGGCCCAATTTTGTTCAATAAATCCTGCAGAGCGGTGTGGTCGGGAGCCGAGTTTTTGACACTGATCCAATGGTGGAGTCGTAGACATATTTCCAGCGAGCAAAGGTTTTTCTTAGGGCATCATTGATAACCATAAGGAAGCAGGCGGTCCCACAATATCAATATCTATACCTTGGTGCCTTGGGGGACGTCACAGGTGAGCGACTGAAAAGTGGAGACATCCCCTCGGAAGCATACAGCTTGGCTTCGGTCACTAAGGAACTCTGTAAGCCATGGTATAAGACTTCTTCGAAACCCAAAGTCGATTTGCTGATGATTAAATTGTGGTCGACTTGGTCAAGTGCTTTGGTGAACTCAATGAAGGCGACAGCCACAGACGTTTTTCGTTTTTCCTGATGGCGGTATATGTAGTCGAGAAAGCTGAAAACACAGTGAGTGGTGGAGGAAGTTTTCATATTGCCAAATTGCTGAGGATCTATGGAGCCTGCAATATCAGCATAAGCCCAGTCAAACACGAAACTTGTACAGATTAAGCTGGGTATTGGGGTGATAGCAGTTGGTCGTAGCTCATTTAAGGATTGTGGGCTGGTTGATTTTGGCACTGGTGACACATATGAGGTCTTCCAGTTAGCTGGGCATCTTGCTTGGCTGAGAGAAGCATTAATGATGGAGCAGAGGGGGAGAACTCCTTGCAGAGTTTCATTGGTAAGTGAATGGGGGTGATGGAGCGTCTTAACTTCAGGTTGTCCAGACATTTTGCAATTTCAAATTCTTCTACTAAGTCGGTGGGAAAGGGGGCTGGTAGGTAAGCAGGGAGATTGGTTGCGTCAATCGGGAGAGCGTCTGGCATATAGTTGCGAAATGAGTGTTTAATTGCTCAGCTTTGTCACCATCAGTGAGATGGCTAAGGAAGGGGAGGGGGTGTGTCTTATTGTTTTGTCCACAGAGTTCCTTAAGCTGATGTTGGTCTGCTTCAGGTGTTGCAACTTGGTTGGGTAGAGGGACTTTTTTGCAGTGTGTATTTCACAGGTGACTTGGTTGCGAAGGGACCTGTAGCGGTTGTGGTCATTGAGTTAAAAGGCGCTGTCTCTCTGCTGCTTAAGTCTTTTGATCCGAGGTGTGATCCAAGACAAGTCAGCTGGGTGTGATCTGATTGACGTCTAGGGAAAGAAGTGGTGGAGAGCTTCCGTGGTGGTGTTGGTATAATTTATCCATTTGGTGTCCACGTCATCCACACTAAGTACTTCAGTCCAGGGACGGTGAACTATCCATTGCCCAAAGAGACGCACTGCAGAGTCACTAATCGGCCTGTAGGTCTTGATGTAGGGTCTCTGTACTTGGCTGATAGTGGGAGCTGGAGACCAGAACACTGATAGGTGTGTGCTACACCCGATAAGAGGCATTGGCTGAGGTGGTTGGTACTGGTCCGCTATGTCAGTTAAAATAAGGTCAAGGGAATTTCAACAGTGTGTCAGGAAGTTCACAACTTGTGATAATAGCAGCTGGTCCTGGATGTCAGTGTGTGTGTGTGTGTAATAATAATAATAATAATAATAATAATAATAATAATAATAATAATAATAATAATTAACGGTTTATGTAAAGAGTTCTGCAGCCCGAAGGCTGAAAATATACATTGGGCATAAATGACTTATTATATACATTTGTGGTTTAACAAAAGCCTTCATTAGAGAAAGGAAAAGGAACATACAGTGAACACACAGATTAATGTTTACAGTAGGATGTCACGTAGATCGTGTGCGCTGGGGTGTTGAACAACAAACACGTAGTGTAGTAATTCCCTCACAGATGGTGTTATGAGGGGCCTGACGTGGGGTAGCAATTCTCTCACAGATGGTGTTATGAGGGGCCTAATGTGATGTAGTAATTCTCTCACAGATGGTGCTATGAGGGGCATCACGTGGTGTAGTAATTCTCTCACAGATGGTGTTATGAGGGGCATCACGTGGTGTAGTAATTCTCTCACAGATGGTGTTATGAGGGACCTGACGTGGTGTAGTAATTCCCTCACAGATGGTGTTATCAGGGCCCTGATGTGGTGTAGTAATTCCCTCACAGATGGTGTTATGAGGGGCCTGATGTGGTGTAGTAATTCCATCACAGATGGTGTTATGAGGGGCCTGATGTGGTGTAGTAACTCCCTCACAGATGGTGTTATTTGAGGCCTCACATGATGCTGTAGCAACTCATTCACTACGTGGTGCCGTGTGTTTGTATGTGATCTTTAAGTGGCGACCTGTGGTGTAGTGGTCACCATTTTCGGCTCGCAAGCCAGCTTCTACACCGTAAACAAATTCTCGCCTTGGTGGCCTTGGGCCGGCCGTACTCGTTACATGTGGGGCAACCATTATATCTTTAATAACTCATATCATTGCTTCATTGTTGGATGAATGATCGTCACACTGTATTCCAAGTTACAGCAAAGTAGTAATTGTTGGTGTGTGTGTGTGTGTGTGTGTGTGTGTGTCCCGCCACAAGAAGACTCATGGCGAGCCTCGCACAAGCAGTCAGCAATACCAGAAGTCTCGGCGGTGTTCAAAGAAAGAGTCTTATCAATGAAAGTCTTCCAGCAACTTTAATCATGCACACTATGAGGCTTTCGGAAACACAAATGTTGCTGCGATAACAATTTGTTGTATTGTATCATGAAATGTTACCATTCAAGCGGAACAAACTTGAAGACGCTTTAAATATGAAATACGTCGTCGTAGATCCTGACACATACTTCAGAGATAAAGTAACTGTGTCGTCAGAGTGTTATGACGTATTGTCCAGTAAGTTCCCTTACAATGAGGACCGAATATTTTATACATTTATTTATTATATATGTGATTGAAAGTAATGGTGTAAAGCGTTCTTGCTCTACTAGAGCAGTTTATATGAGTTCCATGATTTATAGCCAAAGTTTTTTAAACGGGGGAGTTTTTAATGGATGTTGGGCCTCATGGCCTGATATGAGAATACTTAAAACCTTACTGACGGCTCGGAGAGAATGTGAACGAAACATCCAATATTTCTGGCCACGACAACTTGGGGGCGATAAGATGCCACAACTCCAGAGGTCTCGTATAACCAAGGATTCTTAGATAAGTATTCATTACACAATTGATCCTGAGAAGACACAAAGAGCGAGGTATATTCACCTTCTGCTCACTGTAAAACCCCTCCACACCTGTACCTGCACCTGCCACTGGCCACCACCACTCGGCTCACCGCTGTGTGGCTGAAACAGTGTTTGTATAAGCCGGGCTGAACTTGAGTGTCCCATTTCCCCCACACAAAGCGTTTTATTTTCCAAAAAGCAGAGAGAGAGAAATTACCACATTTCGCTCTAGTGGCCTCTGAAATATCATATCTGGCTGGTATTTGGATATTGCGATTTCAAATTAACTTTTTTCAATTTGTCGGATGATACAGATGAAAGGCTTTGTTCCAAACTTTGTAATTAAACGCTTAAAATGAATTTTTGTCATTCTTTCACATATACAGCCAAACTTTTTCTGTTGCCAGATTAAATGACATGGTCTGTGCAGGCCAAAGTTAACCAATTTTTGTTGACAAGGTTATTGTCGTGTTTCATTCTTTATATGTATTAGCACTTTCTCTGTTATTGAACGTCCGTAGCAGTTTACCAGAAACGTCATGCACCCTCACCACGTCTATATTTATCCCTGACGACTGATATTGCTCCCGGAACAGCTTTTGCATTACGTTTCTGATAAAATATTCCCGTCATATATTTTGTGAAGTACTGGTAATTGCCGTAGCTCACTATATGACTTCCGCAAATGACGTTTCTGATACAGTATCAAAAATTACATCGTAAAAACGATGTATGTGATTGAAAATTTTCGCTGTATGTCCTTTATTACCGATATATCCCGTCAGCAGCAGTTGCTGGTCGTACAGCATGTTAGTGTGTTTGTGGACGGCTGGTGAAGTTACTCAATAATGTTTATGGCAATGAGACTTCTACTACATGTATCAACAAACCATTATGTAGATACTGGTGTGAGGTAGACTATACAGTGTGTTCCGTAAATACCTTTCATAAATCAGGGGATGTATTCCTGATACATAAATAATGATTAATAACTAAACGACCAAAATGTCAATTCTCAATAGTTTCGGAGTTGCAGTACATGAAAGGTGTAACATACAGACGTTTTCTTGAGGACAGATTGACACTGCTGCTGGATAATGTGCAAATCAGAATCCGGCAGCGAGCGTGGTTCCAGCATGATGCTACTCCAGCTCATTTTGCGAGAAACAACAAGGGAATACTTAAATGTTGTGTATCCTGGAATTGAATAGGGAGCAGCGGCCCTGTTTCATGGTCACCTGGGTCACCTGACATAAATCCCCTTTAATTTCTACCTGCGGGGTGTCATAAAAAGCAAGGTATATGTTACAGAGGTCCCAAACACTGAGGAATTATGGCGACGTGAGCAGGACAGTGTGATAAACATTTGCAACACCCCTGGGGAATTTGACCCTGTGCGACACTCATGCGACGGGCTGAAGCCTGCATTGAGCAACAGGAGTGAAACTTTAAAGAATTTGCTTTAAATATTATTCCCAGTACAAATCATATGACATTATAATCTCTCTCTCTCTCTCTCTCTCTCTCTCTCTCTCTCTCTCTCTCTCCTGCTTACAAATCTTCTTATTTACGAAATTATCCAGTTTGTACATACCATTACTCAAATTCATGTTGACGGATTCGGTATGTTTAATGAGACTAGATTCTATAATGTTCCTACTATCAATTGAATTACAAGGTAATATTGAGGAGGCATTATCCCAGTCAATGCAATGCTTATTATCCCTCAGATGAACAAACAGAGCATTGGATTCCTGGCCTGTCCTAACACTATATTTAAGTTGTTTAAGTCTAGTTACAAGATCTTTACCTGTCTGGCCTAAGTAAAGCATATTACATTCCTTGCAAGGAACCTTGTAAATGCAGCCGCCTGCATTGTTGGGGGAGTTCTTGCTTAACATTTGTTTTACAGTGCATGAGTTTTTAAATGCCACATTGACGTTCCAGGTTTTTAGTTGTAAAGGAATTTGAGAGAATTTTTTGTGAAATGGTAATACTAAGAGATTCTTATGGTCATGGGTGGGCTTGGGATCGGTTCTATATAAAGATTTCTTAGTAGTGTTAAGGCATTTGTCTATAAAAGATCTAGGGTACTTAAGGTTCAAGCCAATAATATAGATATATTTATATTCCTCATCAATGAATTCCGGACTGCAAATTCTCAAAGCACGTAAAAACATTGATGAAAATACTGACTGTTTGATTCTATTATGGTGGGCAGAATAATAATGAATGTATGAACACACATTAGCAGGTTTCCTATAAATACTGAACTTAAAGGCGTTACCCAATCTGCGGATCAGACAGTCTAGGAATGGCAATTTACAGCCATGCTCTAATTCCACAGTGAATTTGATCGAGGGGGCTAAGTTGTTAAGTTGTAGCAGAAAAGCTTTTAGGTCCTCATTACATTACATTACACTAAACCGTACATGTATGGTTTAATCAAGACTCACAAGCCTAATAACCCAGCAAGACCCATCATTAGCTCAGTTGGGTCAATCTCTTATAAATTATCTGAATGGTTAGTTTCTTTACTAAATCCCCTAGTTGGCAACATTTCTAACTCTAATATTAAGAATAATATGGATCTGGTTGATAAACTCAATAACTTACACATTAATTATGAATTTAAACTGGTCAGTTTTGATGTAACATCACTCTTTACAAAGGTCCCAGTTGATAATTTATTGGAGTTCCTCATAGATTCCCTGGATGATATTTCATTGCCCGTCTCGAAAGACGACTTCATCGAACTCATCAAACTATGTATTAAGGATTGTAAATTTGAATTCAATAGAGAATATTATGCTCGAAAATTTGGTATGGCAATGGGTAATCCGCTTTCACCAGTATTAAGCAACCTATATATGGAATTCTTTGAAAAGAAACTATTAAGTAATATTTTACCACCTTCAGCAGTCTGGTTTAGATATGTAGATGATGTATTATGTCTCTGGCCATGTAATGAGGACCTAAAAGCTTTTCTGCCACAACTTAACTTAGCCCTCTCAATCAAATTCACCGTGGAATTAGAGCATGACTGTGTTTTCTTGTTTCCTATCAGCATATACCTGGATCACGCACACCTACAGTGATTTACTTGCATATATATATATATATATATATATATATATATATATATATATATATATATATATATATATATATATATGTATATATATAAATATATATATATATAGGGCAAAGAAGTATGTCTGTGTTTGTTTGTTTGTTTGTGTGTCTGCACGAGAATCTCGGCAACTACTTTACCGATCTGTAGTGATGATGGATGTTGTTATATGTAGTGATGATGGATGTTGTTATATGTAGTGATGATGGATGTTGTTATATGTAGTGATGATGGCTGGTGTTATATGTAGTGATGATGGATGGTGTTATATGCAGTGATGATGGATGGTGTTATATGTAGTGATGATCTATCTATATAAAAGAAAGAAGTATGTCTGTTTGTCTGTGTGTCCGCACGAGAATCTCGGAAACTACTTTACCTATCTGTAGTGATGATGGATGGTGTTATATGTAGTGATGGTGGATGGTTTTATATGTAGTGATGATGATGGATGTTGTTATATGTAGTGATGATGGATGTTGTTATATGTAGTGATGATGGATGGTGTTATATGTAGTGATGATGGTTGGTGTTATATGTAATGATGATGGATGATGTTATATGTAAGAACATAAGGACATAAGAATGGAAGAAATTGCAGCGGGCCCATTGGCCCATACTGGCAGTCCCATTTACACCCAACCCCTATTGCTCATATAAGCATCCAACCTATGTTTGAAGCTATCCAGTGTATTCGAGTTAATGATGATATTTGGTAACTTGTTCCATTCATCCACTACTCTGTTTACAAACCAGTGTTTACCTATTTCGCGCCTAAATCTAAATTTGTCTAATTTAAAACCATTGTTACGAGTCCGCTCCTGGTTGGATAGTTTGAGTACCTTTGTAATGTCCCCTTTGTTTAGCCCTGATTTCCATTTATACACCTTTATCAGGTCGTCCCTCACTCTGCGTCTTTCGAAGGAGTGCAAATTAAGATGCTTTAACCTGTCTCTGTACTCAAGGTTCCTAATGCCCGGGATTAGTCTTGTCATTCTCCTCTGGATTCTTTCCAAGGATTCTAAATCCATTCTGTAATACGGTGACCAGAACTGAACTGCGTAATCCATTTGAGGTCTCACAAGCCCAAGATATAATCTTAAGATGACCTCGCTAGTCTTGTAACTAACAATGTATGAACCCAAGTACTTTATTAGCCTTGTTAAGAGCAAAAACACATTATTTACTTGGCTTAAGATTCCTACTTATCATTACTCCTAAATCTCTCTTGCAGTCGGATTTCACAATGGCATCGTTGTTCATCTGGTATCTGGTTTCCCTGTTTACATATCCTATACTGAGTACTTTACATTTGTCCACATTGAATTTATCTGCCATTTTTCAGACCATTCGAAAAATTTTTTTGATCTTCCTGTAGTTTTGTGGAGTCCTCGTCAGATTTAATTACACGTCCTATTTTAGTGCAATCAGCAAATTTACTTATGTTGTTGTCTATGCCGATATCAATGTTGTTTATGTATATAATAAATAATAATGGTCCAAGTACTGAGCCTTGGGGAACTCCACTAGTGACGTTGCTCCAAAGGGATTTAGTGCCGTTAATGCTCACTCGCTGTTTCCTGTCCTGTAACCACGCCCTAATCCATTTTAGAATATTACCTTTAATGCCATGTGCTTCTACCTTTCTTATTTGCCTTCGTGGGGGACTCTGTCGAAGGCTGTGCTAAAGTCGAGATATACCACATCATAATTGTGCCCCTCATCCACCAATTCGAAAACTGATGAAAAGAATGTTAATAGATTAGTTAGACATGAACGCCCGCTTGTGAAGCCATGCTGGGAATCATTGGTCAATTTGTGTTTCTCCAGGTGGTTTCGAATAAAGTTTGAAATGATTGCTTCCAGTAATTTGCCTACAATTGATGTTAGACTGATTGAACGGTAGTTAGAGGATAGTGATCTATCCCCCTTCTTGAAAATCGGTATTTCATTCGCTATCCTCCAGGATTCTGGTACTACACCTGTTTTTAAGGACATGTTAAACAACTTTGCTAAGGGCATACTAAGCTCTTCCTTACATTCCTTTAATACTCTGGTAAATATCTCATCGGGACCTGGTGACTTATTAGGCTTTAGTTTGTCTATTTCTTTACTAACATCGTTACTAGTCACTACTATCTCGCTTAATTTGTTTTCTTCACTATCTCTGTATAGAGTCGGTGCCTCGGGTATCATGTTTAAATTTTCGGTGGTGTTATATGTAGTAATGATGGATGGTGTTACATGTAGTGATGATGGATGATGTTATATGTAGTGATGATGGGTGGTGTTATATTTAGTGATGATTAGACAATAAAATAATAACAGTTTAATGCAAAAAATATATACTTTGCTGTGAATTACACGAAAGCGTGTATATGTATAAAGAACAAGAGAGATTGAGGTATTGTGTTAAAGGTAAGTGAAAGAGAGATACAAAAAGACGAAAGGTTAAAATGTTTTAGAAAGGGAAAAATAGATAAAAACAGTCAGACAGACAGAGCCACAGTCCCTACACAGAGAGGTAGTAAACAATCAACCAGTAAATGTTTGCACATCAAACTCTAGATGGAGCTTTTAAAAGTAATGATGACCAATATCAGGTTTATAAAGAAAGAATAAAACAGGGGAAGAGGATAAAGGTATAGGACAACAGAAGGAGTAATGACGGTAAATACGAGAGAAATAAATTTATGGTTGCCTTCTTCATGTTTTATCTCTAAGAAGTAGCTCTAAAAGTTAAAATTGGACGAAAGGAAATTAAAAAAAAGTACGAAAAGCCGCGTACATGACGAAAGACAAAAAGACGAGAATCTTAAGAACAAGAGAGAGAGAGAGAGAGGAAAACAGTAGAAGAAATGAAACTAATTATGTGGTGAAACATAATTCACAGGAAAACAAAAATAATTAAAAGAAAAGAAAGAATGAACTGAAAAGTAAATATACACATTGATATAAGAAATATATCAGAGGTATGAGAGTAAGGAACATAACACGCTCTTAGGAACACGACTGTCTCTAGAGGCAGTCACAGTGTCGGAGTTTATTAATTTCATTAAGACAGCGCCACTAAGTTGGTTAATTTGTGGCTTAATGTAATTAAGAAGATAACCCCAATTGGGTTTAGGACGACGGGCTATCCAACCTGGCCTCTCGGTCATACACCCATATGTGTGTTTGTGTGTGTATGTATGAGCGCGTATGTGTGTATATATGAGTGGGTGTATGAGTGTGTTTGTGTGTGTGTGTGTATGTAATAATAATAATAATAATAATAATAATAATAATAATAATAATAATAAACGGTTTATTAATAGAGCTGCAGCCGGTGGCTGAAAATATTCAATCTTACATGTGATTTAGATATAATAATATACGTTCAATACATTTACAGGGCTGTACAGTACATAAATCAGGAGTTGTTTATTATTTTAAAAATAGATGGGATGGTGCTATTCTTTGATCTATCGGTGCGGGATCTTATGGGCTGAATTTTGTTGTAGTGGTGGACTGCACGAGGTGGGCGGGGGACTGCCTGTGGCAGAAGGTGGCGATGCCGAGGATGGTGCAGTAGTCCACCGCCAAACCCTGCTAATGAGTGGTGGTGGAGGTCACTGAGGGATGGCATTTCCAGGGTGGAGAGAGCGTTGTTGTAGCCGGAGTAGTCTGCGCCGAGCATGATTCTGCTGGCCCTCTTCTGTACCTTCTCTAGCTGACGTGTTGGGCTGGTGACGCATACGTTAATTTAGGGAGAATAAATGCGTTGTAGATAGTCCTCAGCTCTGGCATGGGTGCCCCAAGTGACCTGAGTCGTCGTAGCATGTAGAGTCAGTACGAGGCTGCCTTGATAGTGTTGTTTTCATGGGCCTTCCACTCCAATTTGTGGTCTATAGTTACACGCAGGAGTTTGGCAGACTGCACTAACTGGAGAGGATGGGCACCCACTGTGACTGCCGGAGCTTGCACTGGAGTGGTGGCTGTATTGATGTGCATGACAACGGTTTTGGTGTGATTGATGGTGACCTTGTTCTCCGTAGTCCATGCCTGTAGCCTGTCTAGGGTGCCTTGTGTGGGTCTAAGTGATAGATAGATAGCTAGATAGATAGCTAAATAGATAGATAGAGAGATAGATACATAGATAGATAGATAGACAGACAGACAGACAGAAAAACAGACAGACATATAGATGGATAAATAGATAGATCGATAAGTAGATAGATAGATATAAAGATAGATAGTAATTAAGTGTACGGTGAGAAGAGGATATTGCTGTGAGTTAGATTTTTAAGCTCTGACGTATAAAAATGTTTTGAAGAGTAAAGGCTACTCCACACAACACAGAGACCGTAAGCACTACTTCAGAGCACATAGATACCGTAAAGACTACTCCACACAACACAGAGACCGTAAGCACTACTTCAGAGCACATAGATACCGTAAAGACTACTCCACATTACAAAGACACTTTATTAGTTTGTTATAAGACTATGAACGCACTGGTCGTGGAACAGCAATGAATAGTGATTTTTAGATCGGCGGGCCGAGGGTGGTGGTTCAGGTTCCTCGAGGCTGACAGTGGAGAAACAACCTTATACAAACAGCTAAACTTTTCTTTGTGGGCAGTGTTGACCTAGCAGTCCCCCAGCAGAGAGTTCTGGGAAAATGACTCCTTCAAAGTACAGAAGCACTTAATATTCGTTAAATTAATTATTGATTCTGAGAGCTACTACACCGTTGTGCTGAGGACCAGTTCACTTGTGGTGAAATTCGTGGGTCCATGTTCGATCTAGATTTTTAACCAGCATTGTATGCACAAGTGATCATCGTCGCCCACAGCCCCGGGACTGACTAAATTCGTTTCCTAACAGAATAAGGGCACTTAACTAAGAGAGAAGCAGCGTCAATCGCGTCTGAGCTTTTAGAATATTCATGTGGTGAGTGAGGGAGAATCGAGCCAATGTTATTCTACAATGGGTTAGGGATTACTATGCTATGTTAGCGAGCCTGACCACAGCTTCCTTTGTCTGTCTCCCCACCTGTAGTGGTGGTTCTGGTGGTGGTGGTAGAGGTGTTGGTGGTGGAGGTAGATATGGTGGAGCTGGTGGTGGTGGAAGAGGTAGTGGTGGAGGGAGAGGTGGTTTGGTGGTGGTGATGGAGGTGGTGGGGGTGGCGGCGGTGGTGGTGGTGGTGGTGGTGGCGGTGGTGGGGGTGGTAGAAGTGTTGGTGGTGGTGGTGGTGGTGTAGTTGGTGGTTAAGATGGTGGTGGTGGAGGTGTAGTTGGTGGTTAAGATGGTGGTGGTGGTGGTGGTGGTGGTAGAGGTGAAAGTGGTGGAGGTAAAAGTGGTGGTGCTGGTGTTGGTGGTGGGATGGTGGAGGTGGTGGTGAAGGTAGTGGTGTTGGTGGTTTAGGTGTTAGTGGTAAAAGTGGTGTCGTGGTGATGGTGGAGGTGATGGTGGTGGTGTATTAGACCCTGGCCAACAGACGGTAATGGTTATATAAATGTGAGCCGTATACATTATGTTTATAAAATTACTACACCCACAATAACTAAATTATGAGCAAGTGTCTACAGCAGTAAATACTGTCTAGTAAATACTTTCTAATACTGAAGCAAGTGGTGTAGGTCATGCAGCCGGTTTGTCTTTCAAATGACCTCTGCGCACCACTGTCCAGCCGGGTCAGCAGTTTATTTGCCGTTTACTGCAGTTACGGTGATATCTTTCATTAATTGTGCATACATTATTTTCTCAATAAAAGGAGAGAAGACACTTTAGGTTACAAACATAACCCAAAATCATTTCTTGTTTGTGTTCTTATAAATTACCAACGGTGCTGTAACTCCAGGACCATTCATCACATATCTTTAAAACTGAGCACAAACCCGATTTACATACCAGCTTGCAGACTCCCTCATAGCCAACAAGAATTTATCATATATTCAAAGTCCCCTTTCAATAGCTCATTGCTTTTAGTCTCTAAGAAAGATGTAGGTTGGAGCCCAGTCATTGCTTGTCGGCGAGACAACGAAGAAACTGTCCCAGATATGTACCCGATGCCTGTTCGGAGCGACATATTGCAATCTTTAGGTAAATATGATGCCGTGTTTATTAAACTTGACCGTTATAGCAGATATTGGCAAATTCCTCTCGACAAGAAATCCCGTGAGGTTACTTTTTTTTAGCACTCCTTTGGCCATTTTGAATTCTTACGCACGCCTTTTGGCCTTCGAAATGTGCCATTGACTTTTCAAAAGATGATTCACACTTGTATGGTGATTAGATAGGCAACACAGTTTCTGCCTACCTTGATAATCGCATCAAAGCAAAACAGTAGATATTCATCTCGACAAACTAAAGGAAGTTTTCAACAAACTTTATTCAGCGGGACTTAAAGTTAGACTTTCCAATTGTGAATTTTTAAAATCAAAAGTTCAATTCCTTGGCCATGTAGTCGACGGAGATGGCATTCATACAGTTGACGGCAAAGTCAAAGCTGTTACACTGTTTCCACGTCCTACAGCCGTTGATAAGGTGCGTAGTTTCTTAGTTTATCAGGGTATTACCATTCATTCACAAATGGTATGCTGACTATGTTACTCAAGAAAGACAAGATTTTTGTCTGTAATGGTGAGCAGGAGAATAGTTTTACTGCAATGAAGACAGCACTTACCAATGCACCAGCTTTGGCATTTCCTGACTACACTCAATTATTTACTCTGTGTATCGACACCTCAGGACAAGGGCTGGACACACGAGGAAAAAATAAAGTGACTGCTTACTCCAGCCGTATATTTAATGACACAAAATCATGTTATTCAGTAATGCATTTGGCGGCAATAGCTGCTCTATGGTCTCTAAGGAGATTCAAAGACTTGATTTTTTGCCACGAGGATCATGCGGCTGTGACAGAGTTGTTCCGTGGCAAAAACCTTCCAGGCAGACTTGCGCGCTGGTATTTGACCATTCAAGAATTGACCCTCGTATTCAAGTACTTTCCGGGACGAGCCTTACGTGGTCGCCGACGCTTTGTCCAGATACATAGCACCAGTTACGTCTACATCCTTGTTCACTTTCTTGCAATTACGGGATGAACAACGACTTGATCCCCTGTGGTCGACAGTTATTTTTGCTCTAGAGTCGCTGGAGGAAGCTCATCTACCGTTCAGTTAATTTGAACTACAGCAAGACACTCCACCGCTGCAGAAAAAATGCACAGGATACTCTAACACAATTGTTGTACATGGCACACTACGAACAGCGGTACTAACTCTGTACCACAATCTTCCTAAAGCAGGCCATCCCAGGTGTGACAAATGCCTTGTGGAAATTAGAAAACTTTTCTATTGCAATACCATGAGAAAGACATCGAGCACCATTTTTCAACCTGTTCCAGTGCTGGAATATCCTACACCGGAACGTTCGATCGATACATTCGCGATTGTCTTGTTAAACTTCCGAGAAGTCATCAAGGTTCTCCGTACGTACTGATGTGTGTGGACCACTTTTCCAGATTTGTGATTTTAGCCACTTTACAGGACAAATCTGCCTAGGCGTTAGCCCACGTGCTAATGATGCATATATCCTATAAAGGATTAAAATTTAAGAATCAAATTTCAGCACAAATTTCCCAGCAATACGCCGTCCAACAAAGCTACATCACAGCTTATCGCCCACAGGCGAATGGCCTGATTGAGAGAACCAATCATAAATTCCTAGAAATTTTTCTACATATTGTGAATCCATAATACGAAACAACAAAGCCCAACTATTGATTAAGCAACGGGGAACTAACTAATCACCGATCACTTTTATATTTATTCGTAATTTTTACTACGTATTATATAGTAAACAAATGGCCTTGAGTTGCCAGCTGTCTCTAGCAGTGTTCGAAGAATCTTGAAAGAGACTGTACATGGCATGGAAGGACTGGTTACCTCACGAAGCAGCCTAGATTAATGGGTCGATGAATAGCTTTCTGAGCCAGTCACCCTACTATATTGTTTTTTGGCACAGAGAAACGCTTGCCCTATGACGTACTTACAGGAGCTCCTCAACCTGTATACAACATGGACAAATATGCTAAAAAAGAAATAAAGTTGTTTTTCAAACACCCCTGGCGAGGAACGGAAACATTTAGCAGCGTCCCGTGCTGAAATTATTTACAAGCACCCCAGACAAGCTAAGCCTACAACGCTGGATATAGGCGACGCTGTCATGTTGAGAGAACCGAACGGATATCTAAACTTTCGCCCAAATTTTCAGATCTATTCCTGATTCCCGCCAAGGAAACGGGCAACAAATTAAAAATTTTGAAACCAACACACAAATAACAGACACAGTACATGTGGACAAACTTAAAAGGGTACTCCCTGATCTATTACTCAAGGACGTCAACCAGACACACCTGTTCAGACCTCAAACACATCAAGGTCACCAACTGTATCTAATGATTATATATTGTTTGAAACTTCTCTCTGTACGACAATTTTAAGATATATTATTTTCAATATGGTGTGGATCATTACACTTAGGCCTACCATGCTGTCTAATCTCTAGTATAACTGGTGAATGACATAATAGCACCGACTAACCATTTATCTCAGTAGTACAATTAGTTGACGCATTCAGCTCCCACACTATAATGGCTGATATATTTTTCTTGCTTGATGCGGAATTTTTTTTTTCAATTTTCATCTTAAAACAAATTAATAAACTCATTGCTCATTTAATTAATACATTTATAAGATGCTTGTGGTGTTGGTGGAAGGCGTGGTGGTGGTGCAGATGGAGGTTGTGGTGGTGGTGGTATAGGTGGTTATGGTGGTGGTGAAGGTGTGG